>JAJOZX010001194.1:457500-985959 GCA_023014485.1 Bathynomus jamesi | reverse complement strand
ACTCTTAAATGCAGAGCGAATACCAAGCAAACACGAGTGGAAGCTTATCCATCTAATGGGAGTCTTCGTGACATATAAGGGATGACTTCAGCTGGCGATGGAAGCGTTCGACGAGGCCGTTAGCTTGCGGATGATACGCACAGGTATGCGCATGTACTGTACCCAACAAGCTGGTAAACTTCTTCCAAAGCGAAGACTCAAATTGGCGACCTTGGTCAGTGATGACTTTTGTCGGCAATCCAAATCTTGATACCCATCCATGAAGAAAGGCTCTTGCAACAGTGCCGCTTGGATATCAGGAAGTGGGATGGCTTCAGGCCATCTGGAAAAGCGGTCGAGACAGGTGAGCAGATAACGTTGGCCTTGAATCACTGGAAGAGGGCCAACAATGTCTACATGAATTACCTCAAATCGCTGGGATGGGGGCGGAAATGCGTCAAAGGGGGACCTGGTGTGCCTTGGACTTTGGCACGCTGGCAGGCAAGGCACGTTTTTGGTCCAATGTTTGACATCCTTCCGCATCGAGGGCCAAACAAAGCGAGAGGTAACCAGGTGTTGCGAAGCACGGATACAGGATGGGAGGGCTTATGAAGATCCGTGAAGACTGCTTGTCTGTGACATGGAGGGACATAAGGGCGAATAGCAGCTGTTGATACGTCGCAATAGAGGGGCACAGACAATCCTGGCATACTCATTTTCTTGAGGAAGTGAGTGAGTGAGTGAGTGAGTGAGTGGAGTCTTCTCTGAGCAGGTCTTGTAGTTCCGTATCCTTATCTTGATCCTGTGCAATAGCATTCCACAGTGTAGAGCTGAGGGTAACAGAAGTAATCTCTATTCTTGAAAGTGCATCCGCTGGAGTGTTCAAGACACCTTTGATGTGGCGGATATCTGTGGTAAATTGCGAGATATAATCGAGTTGTCTGATGACTCTGGGAGAGTGGTTACAGCTGTTTTTATTGAAGACAGTGACCAAAGGTTTGTGGTCGGTAAAAACACAAAACTCTCGGCCTTCAAGGAAATGTTGAAAATGCTTCACGTTTAAGTAAATAGCAAGAAGTTCACGTCCGAAAGCACTATAACGCGTTTGGGCTGGCTGCAGCTTTTTCGAGTAAAACGCGATGGGTGCTTGTTGACCGTTAATGGTTTGTTCCAACACCCCACCGATCGCAACATCTGATGCATCGACCGTCAGAGTTAGGGGGGCATCACTGATAGGAAATGACAGAGACAATGCACTATTGATAGCATTTTTGGCATTGTCGAACGCCTGTAAACTATCGCTACACCATACCAATTTCGTTACCTTGCGTTTGTGTGTGATCATAGCGTGTAGAGGAGCAAGAACACTGGCACAGTTTTTAATGAACTTGTGGTAATAATTTACCAAACCTAGAAACCGACGTAACTCACGCTGATTATTTGGCATAGGGTAATTTTTTATCACTTCACACTTGTCCTGAAGGGGGGTAATTCCGTGCTGCGAAATCGTGTGACCAAGAAATTCCAAGGTTGGCTGTGCAAACACACTTAGATGCATTAATAGTAACACCGTATTGTTCTAAGCGTTGAAAGAGGAGTGAAAGATGTTCCTTATGTTCCTCTTCCGTTGAGCTGGCCACAAGCAAATCATCGATGTAGGCATAAACAAAGTCTAAGCCTCTGGTGACCTCATCTATAAACCTCTGAAAGGTTTGCGCAGCATTCCGTAGCCCGAATGGCATCTTCACAAATTCGAATAACCCAAATGGTGCACAAACTGCAGTCTTGGGAATATCCGAAGGCTCTACGGGAATGTGGTGGAAAGCCTTAACGAGGTCTATTTTACTGAAGATAGATTTGCCTTGGAGAAGAGAAGTAAAGTCTTGGACATTTGGTACCGGATATCGGTCCGGGATGGTTGTCGAATTCAAAAACCGGTAATCCCCACATGGTCTCCAGTCTCCTGACTTCTTCTGGACCAGGTGTAGGGAGAGGACCAACTGCTTTTGGAAGGTCTTATTATCCCAAGATCTATCATAAGCTGGAATTCCGATTTGGCAGCTTTCAGTTTGTCCGGGGCAAGACGTCTGGGTTTTGCAAACACAGGGGGACCTTTTGTTGTAATGTGATGGGTAATGGTGTGCTTAATGGTATCACCCATCTGCATCGGTTGAAGAATTCCTGGATATCGCTGGAAAAGGCACTGGTACATGGAATTAGGGGGAACGAGGGAAAGTGCAGAGTTCGAGGCGTCCGGAAGGGCAACCTGTTTGGCAAGAACAGAAAGCAGTGTGGCCTGGTCGCATAAGCGTCGCTTGTCAAGATCCACCAGGAGTTTGAAATGCTGGAGGAAGTCAGCGCCGATTATGGGATGCTGCACTTGAGCACAGATGAAATCCACTTGAAGGATCGGTGAAGGCCCAAGTTTAGTTCACGCGACTGAGTACCGTACGTGGGTATGCGTGAACCGTTAGCAGCGTATAGAGGCGGAGATTCCGAGTGCGTATGACCAGATTTTTGAGGGAATACACTGACTGACGCTCCGGTATCGACCAAGAAATTGACACCAGAGTTCCTGTCCTTTATGAATAACAGGTTGGCAGTGCGAGTACTAGACGCCATTAGGACTCGCTGCTGGGGTTTTCCGACGAAAAATTGCAAGGGGAGATGCACTTCCTAGCCTTTTTTCCAAATTTAGAGTGGTAGAAGCAGATCTTCCCGGAACTCGAACGATGCCTCTTCGTAAATCTTGACCGAGAATGGCTTCTTTGCCGTTGATTTTGTAGCAGAGAACAAACGTGGTTGAGTTGTTGACTTAACTCTTCCACTTTCAACTCCAGTTCCGATTGTGTGTTCACGTTGTTGACCGGAGCTGTGTCAATCTCCACTACTTTGTCGGCAGTTTCTGCTAGTTTATCAACTGGAGTAGCAGGATCCATAGTGGCCAAGACACGCTGAGCTGATGGAGGAAGTTTCTGCAAGAACAACTGTCTAAAGATATCCTTATCGAAGGTTTGTGCGCGTTCGCCTAGAGTGCACTGCATAGCCCTCAGCATTTGAGTGGGCTTACGGTCTCCAAGTTCTTCTTTTGAGATTAACTGATGTAGTTTCTCACGCTCGGAGACAGTGGTGCGGCACAGGATGGCAGACTTCAGATCGTTGTATGGGTCCTCACTCGTGGAAGTAGACACGATGACGTCACGGACTTCAGAGATGATGCTCGCTGGTAGAGAGGACAAAACATGATCGTATTTTGTCCTGTTAGCGGTGATCCTTCCCAAGTTGAATTGTGATTCCACTTGGTGGAACCAAATAAATGGATCACCCGGCCAGAAGACGGGGAGCTTTACGCTCAAGTGGGAGATAGCACCAGCGTCGTCAGGCATCTTCTCCTATGCTTGCTGACGTACAAGCAAGACGACAAGTTACCAACGAAGGAGTGGAGGTTGAGACGAGCGCAGGAACAGAGCGCACGGGCAGGGGTGAGGGGCAGAGGGCACGAGCGACGTTACAGTCTGGTCCTAGTCGCTCGGGTGAAGGGGGTGATGGGCACGAACGACGTTACAGTCTAGTCCTAGTCGTTCGGGTAAAAGGGGGAATCCAACTCCGGGGTCACCAATTGTTGGTTTTCGTCGTCGTCGTTGGGCCTAGGCAAGCTACGGCTTGGGACCGTAGCGCATCTATCCGGTATAGGTTAACCTGGATGATGTAGCCATAAGCACTGCCGCTGGTTAAGTGCCAACCAGTGATTATCTCACTAGCCGTATTGAGTCCGTTAGGCGAAACTGCGACAGTACCAAGGATGGAAAATATAACCCTTGGATTTCTATTATTTATTTGCAAAATGGACATGGTATTAGATTAAAATAATTATTTGAATATAAATAATTAACTGACAATTGTGATATATAATTAATTATGTTTACATACAATAAAATAATACAGTATACATAAAATTAGTATTAATGTGGTTTACAATTGAATTATGATGGGTAACTAATTTAAAATGAATTTATAGCTATTCCGAAATTCAAGACGGTAAAATTAACATTTATCTTGAAACTAAAATAAGAGTATTCACTACATATATAAAAGAGAGAGAGAGAGAAAAATTACCCTTTTTTCTAAGCTGTATTTTACGTAGTAGGTTGGTTTCGAACATGGGCCTTATCAAATGACAGGAAACAAGATTAACGAACTTACTTCTTCTGACGCATAGGATCATTTTACAAAAACAACACACACACACACACAGTGTGTGTGTATATATATATATATATATAGAGAGAGAGAGAGAGAGAGAGAGAGAGAGAAGCGGCAGTTAAATGACCCTATTTTTGCATACAAATTAAACGTACCACTGATGATGAAAGTTTGACTTCCGAAACGTCTGATATTAAATCTTTATTATGTTCACGGGGGAACTGATCATCATTTTTATCCTTAAATGGCGCTTCTCCAACAACACACTTTTCTCTACAATTATATATATATATATATATGGGATGAATTTCACAATTAAACGCGTAAAATAAATGAATGATGCAAACCCAGAAGGAAAAAGAAAAATCATTCCAAGATCTTTCGTCTATTCGGAAGTACACCTCGTCAGGGAATGAAGGGAGAAGACGAGATGACAAAAACATATACATATGTACAACGGGACAGAAAAATAGAAAGATTAGCTATGTCTCTTAGAGCATTGAGAGTTGTCAGTCCTGAATTTTGAGATTCCGAGTTACGCAATATCATGAATATTGGTACTAAATTATGTTATCCTCTTTCATTTCTAGATAAGTGCCTTACGAAAGTCAAGAATACGTATTATAATAGTGGAACTGGAAAGGAATTTGAGCGTAAAAAATATCCTCAGCCTACCTTACCATGTTAATTTCCAATATCTTCCGATTTTACTTAACGCAATTGGTATCAATGTAGTCTTTAAGTATAATAATACTGTTAAATCACGCCTAATAAACAATAGCCCGGACAATGCGGTTGGTCGTGTGTATTCGATCGGATGTACGCAATGTAACTCAGTATATAAAGCGCTCGTTATAAACAGAGATATAATTGAAAGGAATATTCTAGAATGTGCATTTATCCATTTTAAAAATAATTTCAATAACAGTTCGGGAATGTATAAAATTGACAATATCTCGTTAAAATACCTTTTGCATCTAATTAACTCTCGTTAATGATGTGTTAATCTTTTTGTTTTTCTGTCCCGTTCTATATATTTTTGTCATCTCCCCTTCTTCCTTCATTCCCTGACGAGGTGTACTTCTCAATACACGAAAGGCCTTGGAATCATTTTTCTTTTTCCATGTGTGTTTGCATCATATATATATATATATATATATATATATATATATATATATATATATATATATATATATAACTACTCAAAAGAATTTAAGGGTCAAAGGAAATTTTTTGATCATTTTTGTAAGTATGTCTTTTTAAGCCAGATAGGGTTAGAATATCCCCCTTTGGGTTGTCATTTGGACTATAGACATCACATTATTATGGGACATGCAATCATTGCACTTATCTTTAGAAACTTTTTAAGTTAACCCAGATTTCCTTTTCATGGATTTGAAGCACGAACTTAGTCAGACTAAACTGACAAACTGCCTCGAAACACCCATTGTGACACCTCATGCACCATTTGCACGTGTTTTGCATGAGTGTCATTCCATGCATGCCAATTTTAGCAATAAAAGAGCTGAGCATTTTCCATTCATCATCACTTGAAATTTGAAGATGGTTCGACGACAACTCAGCATCCAAGACAGGGGAAGGGCCATCGGCTGGCTACAAGATGGACAAACTCAGAGAACTGTGGCTCAGCGTCTAAATGTAAGCCAACGCGTTATCGGCAGACTCTGGCAGAGGTTCAGGACAACTAATGCTGTTCAGAATCGCCCTCGTTCTGGAAGACCCCGATCAACAACAGCACGAGAAGACCGCTTCCTGATGATAACGGCGTTGCGACAGCGCTTTGTGACCGCACGGCATCTTCGGGATCAACTCAGAGCTGCCAGAGGCACCAACGTGTCCGACCAGACCATTAGGAATCGTCTGCGAGACCGAGGTTTGCGATGCCTGGCGTCCTGCAGTCCGACCACCGCTACTTGACCGTCACAGAAGGGCTCGCCGAGATTGGTGCAGACGTCATATCTGGTGGAACCGTGGTCAGTGGGCAGAGGCAATGTTCACAGATGAGTCACGCTTCTCGCTCCAGTTCAATGATGGCCGGGCTCGTGTTTATCGTCGTCAAGGAGAGAGATTTGCTGATGTCAACGTTGCTCAACGTCTACCATTTGGAGGAGGAAGTGTGATGGTGTGGGCGGGGATATCCATGAACCACAGAACCCCTCTGTACGTCGTCAACGGAAATTTGACTGGTCAGCGTTATCTCAACGAGATTGTTCAACCTCTGGTAATTCCACTTCTGCAGCGGATTGGACCAGGAGCTTAGTTCCAGGACGACAACGCAAGACCTCATCGTGCCAGGGTGGTGACCGACTTCCTGCAGGAGCAGAACGTTCAGCACATGGATTGGCCTGCATATTCACCCGACTTGTCACCCAATGAGCATGCGTGGGATGAACTAGGGCGGCGAGTTCGATCACATCACGTCCCTGCCGTCAACCTCCGGCAACTGGCTCAGCGATTAGTCGCAGAATGGCAAGCATCCCTCAACGTTATTTCCAACGCCTGATGAACAGCATGCGCCAACGTTGTCAAGAATGTGTGAATGCTAACGGTGGCTACACCAGTTACTGAAGCTTCTGCGACTTGTGTGAACATCATTTTGGGGGGTGCATGACTTTTTTTCATCAGGGTAATAAACTAGTCTAATCAAGTTTTTGTTTTGTGTTTTCTGTTCTTGAGCCATCAAAGAATTATTTTGTCATTAGTCGTCACATTTTAGCTCGTTAGCTTATATTTATATGCACAAATATTTTTTACCCTTAACTTCTTTTGAGTAGTATATATATACGAGGTCTGACTAAAAAGTTCCGAGACATTTTGGGTTTTTTGTGTTGTATTTGTGTCATGTAATGTAATATGGTGTGTTATTGTATTGTCATCGTGTATAGTTCATTTTTTGGTCCCCTTTCAGGTTTAGTCTAGTTCTTCACCGAAGATGATCCCTGCGACGGGTCGAAACGTTTGCAATAAATGTTCGAAACTCTCGCCTCGACCATCATAATCTTTATAACGATTCAATTTCTTACCAACAATTCTATCAACAATATATATGTGTGTGTGTGTATATATATATATATATATATATATATATATATATATATATATATATTATAATATATATATATATATACACACACACACACACACTATATATATATATATATATATATACAACACACACACACACACTATATATATATATATAATATATATATATATATATATATATATATATATATATATATATGAGAGAGAGAGAGTTACAAGGAGTTACAAGGAGTTACAAGGAAAAGAAGTACCTCAAAAGGCCTTGCGGCCCATACCGAGGAGGTACCAATGGCAACGGGTGCCAGGGAAAATTTTGTACACACTCAAATAGTGTGCAAGATTTGGTCTAACCTTTTCTTGAACTGATCCACAGAGGAACTGTTCACAACTTCCGAAGGTAACCTGTTCCATGTGTCACAGATCTTATACGTAAAGTAATTCCCACACACACTAGTCCTAAACCTTTTCAAATCCAACTTCCAACCATTGTTACGAGTTGGGTTATCATTTAAACTAAACATGCTTCTAAAATCGACATCGTTGAACCCGCGTAAGAGCTTGAAAACCTCGATCAGTTGACCGCGCAGCCTCCGAGTTTCAAGCGAAAACAAGTTCAGGGCGCGTAACCGTCGATTGTAACCCATATGCCTAACGGAAGGGATTAACTTGTGGCCCTCGCCTGCACTCGCTCCAGCCTCTCAATATCTTTCCTGAGGGTGGGCGACCAGAACTGCACAGCATACCAGGTGCGGCCGAACAAGGGAATTGTACAGTGAGAGCACAATCTCCTTGTTCCGAAACTGAAATTGCCTCCTGATATAACCCAATAGTTTCTGGGCTTTCTTTTCCACCTCTACACACTGTTTCGTAAACTTAAGGTCGCTGCTAATTAGCACACCCAAGTCCTTTTCTAAATCAGTCACCTCGATATTACTACCCAACATCGAGTAGTCCGACTTGGGATTGGCGTAGCCAATGTGCATCACTTTGCATTTACCCAAGTTAAACGGCATTTGCCATTTTTCGGACCACTCTCCTATCCTACCTAGGTCCGCACGCAGTTCCTCGATCGCTTCGGGCGTCCCAACATTGGCACCAAGCTTGGTGTCATCAGCGAATTTGGCGATCCGACTGACGATGCCACCGTCGATATCATTTATGTAAATGATAAACAACAGTGGCCCCAAAACGGAACCTTGAGGAACCCCACTAGTGACCGAGGCCCAACCCGAACTAGCCCCTTTAATTACCACCCTCTGCCGCCTATTCCTCAGCCAGTTTTCAATCCACCTACCTATTTCCCCATCGATACCCAGCGCGCGCACTTTCGCCATTAGCCGGCGGTGAGGTACCTTATCAAAGGCTTTCTGAAAGTCGAGATAAAGTATATCAATCGCCCTACTCTTATCGTACTCACTCAACATGACGTGGAAAAACTCGAGCAAGTTGGTGAGACACGACCTATGCCGTCTAAACCCATGTTGGGAGTCCCCAAGCAGCTTGTAGGAATCCAAATGGTCAACGATCCTATCAGCTATTATCCCTTCTAATAAATAATTTACCTACAACTGAAGTGAGACTAATGGGACGATAGTTCCCTGGACTTTCGTGATCCCCTTTCTTAAAGATAGGGGTCACGTTGGCTTCCCTCCAGTCACCAGGCACCTGGCCCATCTCCAACGATTTGTTGAAGACTGTAGCCAGGTGGGGAGCCACCTGGTCGCGCACTTCTCGCAACACTCTGGGGAGAAACTGGTCTGGCCCAGGAGCCTTAAACGCGCTCAGTTTGTCTATTCTATCGGCAACGACTGTCGCGGTACATCTAACACTATCCAGGTCAACACCGTGCCTCACGCCTGGCTCGGGGATGACGCGGGTATCCTCCCTGGTGAACACTCCCGCAAAGTACTCATTAAGCACATTAGCGATGTCCGCGTCGGAGGTCCGCAGAACGCCGCTTCCGTCCTTTAACGGACCTATCATGCTTCTAATGGGCTTTGTACTATTAACATAACTGAAGAACTCCTTAGGGTTCCCCTTGCAGAGGCTTGCCACCCGTAGTTCTTCGTTACGTTTCGCTAGCCTAACCTTCGCCTTCACTTCCCTACACAGGCGGACATACGCTTCAGTGTTCTCCTGGGAACGATTGGCCTTCGCCCTCCTATACGCTACTTTCCTATTTCGGATAGCCGAAGCGATGTCACGATTGAACCACCTAGGCTGCGTTGAAGCAGGGGTGACCGGTTTTGAGGGTATGGCAGCAGACTGCAGCACCATAAACTCGTCCCGGAATGCACTCCACACTCCCTCAACATCGCCGCCAACCTCTAACCCCATCTCCTACGCTATCCTGAGGCTAACAAAGTTCGCCCGCCGGAGATCGAGCTTACTGCCTCTCGAGTTACTACGCTTCACCGAGGGACGCACACACGGAACCTAATAAGACCGTGATCACTCCCGCCCAATGATTCGTCAACGGTGAGGCCAGTGACGAGGTTGTCTTCGGTCGTGAATACTAAGTCTAGAACGCTTTCGCCTCGTGTTGGCTCGTTGACCCACTGAGTGAGGAAGTTCTCATCAGCAAAGTCAACTAGCCTCCTCCCTTCAGCATCGGCAGTCCTGTTTTCCCACTTTATGCCGCGACAGTTGAAGTCTCCTAAAACTACACACACCGTATCCCCTAGCAGGCTACTGAGTTCGGTGTACAGGGCTGTATCCTCCTCGAGGAGGAGATGCGGAGGTCTGTACACCAAGATTAACCTATAGTTCGTCCCTCCCACGTTCAGATCGACGCCAAGCAGCTCCCGTTCCGACCGAAACTGGCAGTCAACCGGACTCAACGTGTCTCTGACGTATATTAGTACCCCACCCCCGTCCCCACGGGTGCGGTCTTTGCGAAACATTCTATACCCGGGAATTTCGAACTCCCCAACGTAGTCCCTACGATCAGTATGAATCCAGGACTCGGTGATAGCAACGATATCCTGGTATTCTGATGCTAAGAGCGCCCGTAGCTCGCCAAACTTGTTCCTGATGGACCTAGCATTAAAAAGCATTGCACGGAGGGAGCCTCCCCTATTCTGACCGCCCCCTAGCACGACCCGTTTCCCGAACAGCCAGGGCTGTCGGGAGTTGAAGAGCCACTCACTAACGAGGGGGCAACTTCCGCAGGAGACTGAGCCCCCTCCAACGTAGGAGGAGGGTCACCCACCTGTACTTCGACGCACCCTTCAGTTGAAGGTACGTCCGCCACCGGCTCATCCTCATCTCTCCCCGGTGGGGGCCCATCATCTCTCCCCGGACTCGACCTCACCATTCTGTATAGGTGCCGGTCGAGCAGCGCGCCTAGCACACCTTTACCCTTGTTATTGAGGTGGACACCATCCCTCTGGTAAAGGTCCCACCTACCCGAAAATGCATCGAAGGGGTCAATAAATTTCACGGCCAGCGGAACGCACAAGTCTTGTACCCTCTCATTGATGCCAATGACCTTACTGAGCGCGTGGTCACTGGCATTCATTCGCGGTAAAATACCCATTAACATTCCCCTGTCTGTCTTCAGTTTTAGATCATCCGCAAGAGACATGATCTCGGTGATGATCCCTTCTGTAAGACCTACCCCACCGCCTTTGAGGAACAGGTCATTGCCACCAGCGTGGACAACGATCGCAGTCCTCCGACTAGCCACGCGCACCTTCTCTACCTCCTTCCTTAAGTGCGCCGTTCCCCGCCCAGGTAAGCACCTTACCTTCCTCCCATCCCGGTTTGCAGAAGCAAAGTACTTCTCCTGGCCCCTGATCTGCGAGTCCCCAATCAAAACGGTGTCTTCCTCCTTCGAGCACAGGAGACTAAAGCGGTTAGAGGTCTTGACAGGGGCAACTGGGGTCTCAGGCTTCGGCTTCGCAGCCTTCTTGCCCGAGACCTTTCGAAACCCGTCGCCACCCATACTCGCAGTTACACCACCCGACCCACCCCGACTGGTAGCTACATCCTTCGGTTTCTTTGGGCCATCAGTAGGCCCCTTCCCATCCTTTTTCTTCATTGGCCCCTTCCCACCCTTCTCTATCGATCCCTTCCCACCCTTCTCTATCAGCCCCTTCTTTGCGCCCTCCCTTTGTTCAAGATAATTAATCTTACAGTTTAAATCTGCTGGTGTGTTTTTAGTTTGATCTTGTCCACTGGGTTGGATTTCCAGTGCTACGACCCTAGCTTCAAGCTTTTTTACTAATTCCTTTAGCTCTTTAACTTCCTTTTCGTGGTTGCCTCTAAGTTTACAAAACAAACATACACTAAGGGATGTGATATCGCTGATACTACCCTCAGGGAAGTCAACGCACCAATGATTAACTTTACATTTAAAGCATTCTGCTTTCAATTTAGCTGGCCCTGCCATATTTTCTCTCTTTAATTTTTTTTTTCTGAATACTCTGAATAAGATAAAGCGTTCTAGCAATGAAAACTATCCAAAAACGTTCTGACCAGTATATAAAAAAGGGGGGGGGGGGTGAATTCATCCCGCGCGTAGACGCATCCACCTATTTGCAGGTGACGTTCATCCCTTCCAGAAGACTACACCTCTCCTGCTGCCGCACCGACCAAAGGTCTCCCCAGGGCCGGACAGTCCCAAACGTGTCGCAGCTACCAACTGACAAACACTCGCGACGCAGGCGTCACGGATTTTCTGCCAGGAGCGACAGCGAGATGCAGCCCCTTACTAAGTCTTACTAGTCACTCACAAGCAGCCAGACTCTTAGAATCCAGTGTTCAAGGGATATCCCACCAGACCCAGAGGCTACGCCCGAGACTTTACGCTGGCCTGGCAGCCAGCTGGGCAGTAAAGCTCTCTCACCTCAGAGCAGTACAGCCAAGCACCATCAATTGGTCACCAAAGAACGGTCACAGGAGGCTGGTCAGGCCATTACGCGTTAGGAATGGGCTTAACGGGGCACTAGCCACACTCCATTCATCGCGCCCCTACGCCTGGGACCCCTCCATCCCAGTCTCTCACAACCTACGAGCGTTAAATGGTGTTATTTATAGAGGTTCCAAAGCCTCTCTTCCCACGCATGAGGTAGCAGTAGGGTCCTAATAGTAAAAGAAGAGAAAAAGACTTAATACTGAGTTTTTTTTTTTTTTTTTTTTTTTTTTTTTTTTTGCAGTCAGAGGAGAACAACCTTAACGTAAGCTAAAAGGACAGAGTAGGGATGGGATGGGGTCCTAGTAACCCACGGGACGGGATTGTGCAAAATACTTCACCCGCCCTCCCGAGAGAGAGAACCTAAAGGAACTGGCAGCCAGTTCCTCTAGAATCCCACGACTCGGGACCGGAGGGCTGTCACACCCCAAGTATAAAGTTTACTACATCCAGAAGAAATGTGCATAACCTTTATACCCCCTGAGAGAGAGAGGAGAGAGAGAGAGAGAGAGAGAGAGAGAGACTTAACAATACATAAATCACTTTGGGGAATTTTTACTGATAAAAACATTCGTTAAAAACGTATAATGTCTTCATAAAATTCCCCACGAGTCCTATACACAGCCCTCGTGTATATATATATATATATATATATATATATTATATATATATACTGAATATAACGAGATTTGTAAATAGGAGAAAATAGAAGAGAAAAGGTGTCATTTGTAGAGATGAGGGATAAAAATGAAGAAGAAACCTCTTTCAGCAAACCTTTGGGGTTGTTTGACCCTCTTCGTAATGACAGTGTTCGTGTGACGGTGCGGATAAACGGCATTAAGCGGGATCCGAACCCCGGGACTGATTTATAGCGGGCAATTGGGGGCATTTAGTGGTGATTTAAAAGCAGTTATATTTTTGTAAGGATTTCGTCCGTGTCATTCGGTATTTAAAGTGGAACAAAAATATGGCTGCTTTGTATTTAGGAACGACTCGTTCCTTACTACCACATCTCGCTGTAAACCAGTTACCATCGTCTACCTGACGCATTATCACGTCATGAACACGACCCTAAAGTCATCATTTGTCTGGAAACGATTAAAAATTTAATTTTTATTCGTAAAATAATCGATTGCAAACGGAAAACAATATTAAACGGATGAGGAGAACATTCCCCCCATTAAGTACGCCTCGTCCAATACTCGGACGTTTCGAGGACCGATACGATGCCACAAATGCTCCACTAGTTTCCAAATAATGATGGCATTTTCACGCGCGATCATAAACCTTGTTAAATATAAAAAATTGTTAAGAAATTTTTTTCTGACAATGAAATATGGTTTTAAACTGGCCACGAAGCAGACCAGACCTCAGCTCCGTGTAAATCTGTGGAAATTGTCAAAATAAAGACATCACAAATCACAATTTCGCGACTAAAGATCAATTAATGAACCAAATTTGGCAGAATTTTGACGGAATTGTTGAAGCCACACAAACTGTGGTGAAAAGTATGTCTGGTAGAATCGAAGTTGAAAGGTGCAAAAGGACACACCAAATATTAACAATTTATTAACCATAACATACGCTACTTTACTACATTTATTTAACATTATATTTTTACATATTATCTATTAGGAGTCTATTTCCATTTAACGCCGTAAAAACTCAAAAGAAAATTAATGGCTCCCATTTTCTATTTTTCATTCAAGGGGGCTTTTCTTCATATTTATTTAACTCCGACTATATATATATATATATAATATATATATATATATATATATATATATATATATTAGGGCTGTACCGGACTCAAGATTTCTGGGTCTGGCCGGACCCGGGCTAAGCCGGATTTTTGGTAAAGTCCGGCCGGACTTGAGACTTTTTTACAAATTTCAAATAAAATTATTTCATGTTTTAATGGTTATTGAGTTCCTTTAAGAATACAGCTGGTTTTTCAGTATATCCCCTCTACTCACCATTGGGAGGTGAGTGACAATACGTTAGTTTCTATTTTCGTTTCACAAGTTTTTTATTATCTTTTATAAATTTAGAAAATTCTTAATTAATTAATGGTATGAGAAATAGCGATACTTAGATATCGATACCACCCATCCCTATAATTTAGCTACAGGTTTATTATTCAATATTTTTTCAATTTATTTTCAGGCCAGTATCAAACTCCTTCACAGCTTTAATTATTATAAATTGCATCAATGCATTTAAACCATATTTTAGCCATCATTTATGCATCATTTAATTTATCAAAATTAAAGAAATAAAGTAAAAACTAAGAACAATGTCATCCTTTATTTGGAACTATTTCACAGTTAAAGATGAAGATGAGAGTTATGCAGAATGCAAATTGTGCCATGCTAAAATAAAGAGACGTTCCACACCAAAAGCATATAGTACCACTCCACTCCACAGACACGTAAAAACGAAACACAATAGTGTCTACTACAAGATTGCCCAAGAAGAATCTGAGAATGCACCAAATCCTGCAGAAGTACCAAAACCTGCTTCTAAAGAAAGGAAATTAGAGGCTTTAAAGAAGCAGACTACTTTATTTGAAAGTTTCTCAGCAAAACAACTTTGGAAAATTGATGATGAAAAGTCAAAGATTATACATCAAAAAATTATGAACATGATAGCCATGGACAACCAGCCTTTTACTCTTAGAGAATCAAGGATTTATAGAACTAATAGCACACCTCCAGCCCAAATACTTTATACCATGCCGGAAATATTTTACTGAAACCATGCTACCATTGTCATACAAAAAGTTGCGAGGAGCAGTGTTAAATGAGCTGTCCATGGCCCAATACCTTAGTTTTACAACAGATATATGGAGCAACCAACACACTCAAGAATCGTTTATATCTCTGACTGCTCATTGGATAACAAATGAATTAGAAAAGCGAGATTGTGTTCTTCATTGTAAGCACTTTCCAGGGTCACATACAGGTATTAATATTGCTACAGCCTTTCAATCTATGCTGACTGAATGGCAAATTGAACCAGAAAGAGTTCATATCATTATTCGAGATGCTGCCTATAACATGCAGCTTGGCATAGACCCGACAGGCTCTGTAAGCATATCATGCTTTATACATCAATTACAGCTTGTAATAAAGGAAGCCTTATTTTCCCAGCGTTCTGTAAGTGACCTCATTAGCGAGTCAGAGTATTTCTACTCATTTTAACCATTCAACGCTGGGTTGCAATGAACTGAGAAGACTACAAAAAGAAATTGACCCCAAGCTTAGCAAAACATTACTTCCAATCCAAGATGTTCCAACGAGGTGGAACGGCACTTATTTGATGTTACAAAGGATGGAAACCCTTAAAAGATGATTGCAGCTTTATACCGCTGAGCAAGCAAATATTCCATCACTGACTGCCAATGAATGGCAGTTATTAGAAAAGACTCTCAGACTTTTGCAGCCTTTTTTCATGGTAACAGAAAACATCAGCAAATCTAAGTCAATGTTGTCATCTGTAATAGCACATGTCAGAGCACTACACAGGTTTCTTTCAAGTGAACAAGAGGAGGACAGTGGAGTTAAGACAATGAAAGGGGAGCAGAAGCGAACTATGGAAAAGCGATTCATAAACAAGGAGAGAAAACGATTAAATAATGTTTATGATAGTCGTCAATATGTTATTAGTACTACCATAGATCCAAGGTACAAGCTTAGTATGTTTTCTGATACTGAACTGAAAGATAAAGCTTTTAAATGGTTGTTATCAGAAGTTAAAGAAATTGTGCTAAACATGCAAAGCAAAAGTGAAGATGCATCTGACTCTGATAATGATAAATCTTCAACAACATCAAGTACATCACTTTCTCCATCTCGAAATCTTGCTGGACCATCATCATCAACGACAGCTCTAAAATCAGGCATTGCTAGTGACTTCCTCAGCTGTTATTTAATTGAATGCGAGTCAGATGAAAGTGCGGATTCATGACGAAAAAAGAAAAAAAAGAAAGTTATCAGCTGGAAAAACGCTATCGATATTGTCTAAAGGTAAAGATGATGATGTATTGAGCTGGTGGAAGGAAAATAAGCAACAGTTTCCACACCTAAGCATAGTTGCAAAAAAATATCTGTCCACACCCGCATCATCAGTATATTCTGAGCGATTTTTCTCAGAAGCAGGAAATGTTTTTGAAGAAAAGCGTGCGAACTTACTGCCAAATACCGGGGAACAACTTCTTTTTCTGCACCACAATATTCCCAAATTTCCTGGAGTTCTTAACTAGAATATGCTATAGTATGTACGATATGCATGATAATACTATATAGGTGGAATTAAGTCTTTTTCTGAGTTTTGAGTTTTAAATTTATATACGGTACAAAGGAATTTCATCAATGAAGTACGTTTTATAAGGACAAATTTTTAAGAGTACTAATTTTTTGTATTTATAATTTTGTATGAAATATTTTAAAGAAAAAAGTCAGAAAACCACGAGGCAGCCAGACATTATACGGGTGCGGCAAAAGTAACGCCCTTTTAATAATTGTATCTTTATAGTTTTATACAGTATAATTTTTTAGTTTTATATTGTATCATTTTGTTTCTTTTATTTTTACAGAAATTCTGAATAAATATGGCCTTGCGATTGACGAGAGAACAAAGAGTGAAAGCAGTTAAACATTATTATCAAAACAATAACAATGGAGCTAAAGCCGCTCGTTTGTTATCAGAAGAATTTAACATTCGACAAGTGCAGAGCCGCAATATCACAAGTCTAATTAGGAAATTTGAAAGAACCGGAAGCGTAAGTGATGCCACAAGATCAGGGAGGCCAGTTTCAGCAACAACCTTAGAAAAGTCCGATGAATTAAGAGAATCATTGTTGCACACCTCAAAAATCCAGTAGACATCTTTCTACAGAGTTGGGTATCAGTGACAGAAGTGTCCGTAGACTCTTAAAGAAGAACAAGATGAAGCCTTACATCCCTCGCGTGTTACAGAGCTCGCATGATGGAGATGCAGATAGACGATTAGAGTTTTGCGAAAATTTCCTGAATAAAGTCAATGAAGATGAGACCTTTCTTGATAAGATATGGTGGTCAGATGAGGCAACATTCAAATTGAACGGGCATATCGATCGCCATAATTGTGTGTACTGGAGCGATGTTAACCGACATGTTATCTTGGAAAAAGACGTTAACCTACCAGGAGTGACAGTTTGGGCAGCCATCTCTTCCATGGGAATAATAGGCCCGATATTCTTTGATAGTACTGTTAATCAAGATAATTATTTACAAATGCTGCAAACTGAATTCTGGCCGAGAGTTAGAAATCAGAATGGAATTTACTTTCAACAGGATGGATGGTGCGCCACCCCACTATGGGTTACTCGTTAGGGAATGGTTAAATTTAAATTTCGAAGGGAGGTGGATAGGACGACGTGGAGCAATTGAGTGGCCAGCACGATCGCCAGACCTAACACCACCTGACTTTTTCTTGTGGGGTGTACTGAAAGATCTTGTTTACAAGGTCAAACCGAAAACACTTCCTGAATTAAGACAAACAATTCTTGAAAAATTTACAACAATATTGTAGAAATGTGTCAAAAGGTTTGTAGAAGTGTTGCTGGTAGGGTTCAGTGTTGTATTGAACACCAAGGGGAGCATTTTGAACATGATCATTAGGTTAATAAATACTATGTATGTAGAGTACATTTTTTTAAGGTGTATTGAGCCAACCACAAAATTAATTAAATTCCAGTTATTTTTTAGTTTTTACTGAGAAAGTACTTATTATTTTTCTTAAAATGCTGTATTTTTCTTAAAAACCTTATTATTTCTCTTAAAATGCTGTAATTGATTTATTTCCTTCAATAAAAGAGAATAAACTAAAAAGGGCGTTATTTTTGCCGCACCCGGTATACAAATATACCACACACAGTAATGATACTAATGGCAGATACTGAAAAAATTGTTACTTGACGTAGTATTTGTAAAAGGTTTTTCTGGTTATCATCTGAAATTTTAAAACGACTCAATTGATCATTCCATTTAGGAGCATGAAGTTCGGGTAGGATGGTTACCGGCTTCATGGAGAGGTTTAAGAGTTCTATAACGGGTTTAAATTTGGTTTCGGATGGTAAGGGATATGAGTCATTAATTGTAACTTTATAAGGGTTGTATGTTTGGAAGGTTTTTGTACATAAGGAACAACCAATTGGTAGACAGATAACAGTAGGTATTTTGATGAGGGAATAATTTGACGGACACTCGAAAGTAGGGTTAGTCCTATTCGCGAAAGAAACCCAGATGTCTGCTCCAATTCGGAGTTCAAAGGTTTTAGAGGAATGGAATTTTGTGAAAGAACATACCGGGGCATGACGGTCACGGATTAAGTAAATAAAACAGGACCTAGTGGTTGGAAGAATTAATGGTTTGAGTGGAGAGCAAACGAGTCACTTGTTTGTTTGCAGGAATCTGCAATGCCGGACGTCGCTATCTGACATCATAGAATAAGCTGAAAGGTCTTTGGTGAGGAAAAGGTAAAGTGGTACTGTGGGTAGATTCAATCGATAGCTATTAGGATTGTTTTGGTGGGTGTTGGGAAAGGGTGAAATTTGGATACGTCATAAGTGAGTACATCGAAAAATGGTACAATCATGAGGTAAGTGTAGGGGCACGGTCCATGTACAGTCCAGGTGTATTCTAGAAATTGGGGGTAATTCGAATGGTTCAGTGGGAATATGGGTGATAATTTTAATTGTGTCTGAGAAGGGGCATCAAGGACTGAAGTGTATCCCATGGTATTAATGTGGAAAGTGATTTTTCTATGGGCTAGCTGGGTTGCATGCAAAACTTTGGAATGAATCGTAATTATTTGTTGATATCTTTCGTGTTCTTTGTATTGAGCTAACAGCGAATCAAAGTATGTAAATTTGTCCGAAAGGTGGTGGAGGAAGCGATTATTTTCGTGTAGTGACTCAATGGTTTGTTCTAAAATGTGTCCATTATATTGCCGATTCCGCGCGGAGATACAATTTGAGTTCAATTCTTTTAATGTCTTCTTCGGTCGCTAATCCGAATAAACCTTTGAATATTGTTCCTCCCATATCTATGAATCCCCTTTTATTTCTTTGATTAAATTTTGCCGAGTTTTAAGTTCCAGTTTGTATCCATGGTAACGTTAATATATCTGATCGGGTGTGTGCTGTAGTTTAAATGTTTTCGTTTTTATTTTCTAATAATACGCGACTAATGTGGTCTGTTCCTCGTATATGTTCAAAAGAACCATGAATTTTACTTTCAAATGCTTCTAATTCGGTTTTTATCTGAAGGAGATTGGTTTTAATTCGAGCAAGTGGTTGCAAATTGAAAAAAAGGTCAGCGTGTCCTTTCAAAAATTTGGACCTTTTCCAGTTTGTGTACCGTTTTTCTTTTCAGATAAAAAATGAGTGATAATATCAATCTCTTTAGTTAGGCTTATAAGGCTAACTAACGAAAATATCACGACCTAACCTAACCAATCGTTAGGTTAACTGTACGCCCTTGACGATTGGTTAGGTTAGGTCATGATATTTTCGTTAGTTAGCCTTATAAAGCAAAAATAAATTATATGAAAAACGGTACACAAACTGGAAAAGGTCCAAAAATTTTCCTTCTGCAAGATTTCTATAACAACTCCGGTAGAAATTTTAATGCTAGGGCTACAAGAGTAAATAATTTGCAAAATTATAAGGGGGACAATTTTATTCATTTCTACGTCTTAGATTATGCGGAACTGGGGGTTGCCGTGTGGATACTTGTTTGTGTGCGGAGTGGTCGGCCTCGCTTTGGTGGTAGTGGGGGGTCGACCGTTAAGCTCGGATTCTGAAGGGCGCAGGATAGGTGGAAAAATGGTTGGAGGGGAATTTTCATTGTCAGAAAGTGCTCCGTCTGAATTGTTCATACGTAAAGGTGCTTTTAATGTATTTTAATGTGGTCTGCTTGACTGATCTCAATCTATGGAATGATCACTTGAGTGGCTTTCCTAACTACTCTATCTAAGAAATACACAAATAAATACACAACAAACTGCTTAACTGGGGAAAAAATTGGAAAAATTGTAAACAAATGTAAACAAAAATTCACTCGAATGTACGTCAATGTACGGTAATATTATGATTGGTACATTAAATAAAATTATTCTATGCCTACTATAATAGTGGAAATAACTCAGTTTCAATAAAAAGAAGTGTATCACTGGTGTATGGAGTGTTCACTGTGTTTTGTGTTAATTCTGGCTTGATACTAATTATAAACTGTTAATTATGCTGAATTCTCAAATGTTTGGTAATTAATTTGAAAAAGAGATCTGTACTTAACAAGATTCCTACAGCGAAATCCTTGAAGACATGTCTTGAAGACGTGTCTTGCTGGCCACTTGTTCCTAGACGAAGAATGGGCGTGGAGAACTTGGAGTCGTGACACACCGGTCGAGTGATGGACGTGAAGAACTAGAAGTCGTAACACGCCGCTCAACTGAGGTAGCCACAATTACTTGAATGTTAGTATTAGTTCCAGGCTCTAAGGGGTTCCAAAAAACATTAGCCCCCCCATTTGCAGCTTACATGTTTACTTATATCGAAATAGTTTTTAGTGATTATAAAAATATATAAAATTCTTTTTTATTGCAGGTATTAAAATTACTCTAGCTGATAAAGTGACAATATAATGGCTTCTCAATTAATTGGTGATTCGGAGAGGCAACGTGTGATAGATCGCATACGAGGAATAACATTTCGGGAAGATCGTGATGCTGGAGCCACCTTTATAACACGTTCATGGGTTGCCAAAAAGTTGCGAAGAAGTGAGGACTTCGTCAAAAGAAATTGGAATAAAACTTTGGATGAATGTGAAATGGATACAACCAAATCTGGGCGCCCAAATTTGCCACTCTCTCAGGAAACAAAGGACATCATTGAAAGCGGTACGCGTAAGCGGAAAAACAGCTGTGCTAAACTTTCTAGAGAGATCGAGGGGACAGATCGTTAGTGGTGAGATCATTCGACTGTACCGTCATAGGCAAGGTTTAAAGCCTTGGCATGAACTTCCAAAGCTAAGAAAAACTCAACTTAACATCGATGACAGAATGTGGTTTGCCCATTATCTTGAAGATTGGGATGTGGATGACTTCATGCATTTAGCTGTCTCCGATGAATTTTTTGTTTACGTAACACGTCGGCCTAACTACCAAAATGATCGAGTGTGGGCCACAACACCAGATGAAATCGATGACAATGAACATTATCGCGAATTATTAAAAAGTCCAGACTGTGTTGGTGTGTTTTTGTTTACTGCAAAGAAGCTCATGTGGGTGCTGAAGCCAAATGGTCAGAGTTGGGATGGACAGTATTTTCGTGATATTATTCTATCCCAGCATGTCATTCCTTTTCTAAGAAACCCAAACAATGTTATGGATGTCAATCAGGTCACACTTCTGCACGATAAGGCCCCCTGCTTTAAGGCATTAGCCACTCAATGGTTGTTGCGGAACCATGAGATCGATTTCTTTGGAAATGAAGAATGGCCAGGAAATTCTCCTGACCTGAACGTCTGTGAACACATTGGATCAGTTATAAAGGACAAGGTTGAATGTCTCTTATTTCAAGAACCTGCATCAAATCGACTTTCGAAGGATACAATGACGCAACACATTGAAACTGTTTTAGCAAATTTGCGTAACGATCAAGATCTATTCACGTCACTTTTGGCAAGCTACCCAAAGCGAATTCAGGCTGTCTTGGAAGCCAATGGCAGGAACACCAAGTTTTAATTTTCTCTTTAAATGCAGGATTAAATTCTCTTTTGTAAGGTATGTTTAGTTTTACTGTGCCTCTAATGGTTTAGGCCATGGGCGGGGGCTGAGGTTTATTGGAGACCCGTAGAAGTGTGGAAGAATCTTGGTTGCAGAGGTCGCCAGTTGTTAAATTCTTTCTCTGTGGCCTTGGGCGGTTCGAATTTGACGGGGGTTCTGCTTAGGTGGCAGCCACGGATTTGTTACCTAAGAGTAGCTGGTACCGTGTAGGGAGTCGCAGTAGTTTCACTTAAACTACTATCCGATTTCTTCTTGTAGTGGATCGGAGGATTCTGTTAAGCTTACTAAATTCTCTAAGGGTTCTCCGATTCTTCTTGCAGCGTACCGTGAAATTATTTTTCGCTATTTTAAGACTAAGTTCTCTGCAGAGAGCAAGATTCGGAGAAGAAAAAGATATTCTCTTACTGTAGTTTACTGCTAAAATGTTACAGGTAATACTCAGCCTCTAAGTCAGATCGATAAAACCAGAATGATAATTTCAAATATTTTGAGTATTTATACTGAATTTTTGGTGACATCATTATTATTTAATGTTGACCTGTTTTGTTTTTTATTCTCAGTAAGCTGAATTATTTTGCAAAATATTTGAAGATAAGGTAAATATTTTTGCTGTAGCAATGTCTAGACAGATAAGCAAGATATTTGGAAATCAAGCCATATTTTTATTTTAACCCGCATATTGTCAGAACTGATGTTATCATGATCTGCCGAGTTAACTAAAAATAGAAATTTAAATATGCAATTTATTATGGATTTAAATTAACATACATGCATGTGAGCCAAAATTAAATGCTTAAAATTTAAGAATAGGTGATAAGCAAGACATGACGTCATCTTTTACAACGAAGAGAGAATGTATAAAGAAAATGAACATTGCAGAATTTAACAAGATTACATTATTAAGCTAAATAAAAAAAAATTAAGTAATTTAAAAAGAAATAATTCATCAATTATTCAACAAAAATTAAATGGAAAGAAAATAAAAATTTATCCGAATTCTTGTCAGCGTTATGCGAGTTTGGACTCTATATGCAGAAATGAATATAAGAATATATAAATATAATAATTATTCATTGTTTATATATATATATATATATATATATAATATATATATTATATATATTAGGGTGGAGCGAAAAATACTTTTTTTCTAGTATGAAGTTCTAATAGTGATTAAAAGTTGCATTTAGTGGACGATATATACCTGCCAGAATATGAGTTCATTTTTTTAATATTTTCAGCTGCCACCAGGGGGGCTAAAGTTAACACAATTTTGGGTAAAAAGGAAAAAAATGCTTCTATTTTAGGTTTATCAAACTATTATAAAATTTTATCTTAGAATTATCTAATAGTTTGATTAAGATTCTTAAATGATAAGAATTCGTTTTGTAAAAATGCCTTTTCATATGCTTAATATCTTCAGCTGCCACAAGAGGGCTGAAGTTAACTTAAAAATGACAATTAAGTATGATTCTGTATTTACTTGAAAAAGGGAACAGTAATAAATTAGGATCTCTCTCCTCCTTTATACTGGCTTGAGACAGTTAAGAAACGTTATTTCGTGCCTTAGCGGAGTTACCACCCTTTCCCCAACCAACCTTCCTCTAGAAAGGGTTCTTGCCGAAGACTATTTAGTAATTTGCTTTTGTGTCAAATTTTGGCTGTTTTTTCCTTGATTCTAATGTAGCACGAATCCAACCGTCTCTGTTTGTAGGTCCGCAGACTGATCCAGCAGCGTCTGTAACGAGCTTGACGCATCTCTCTACGGCTTGTGTATGACATGGAAACTGAAATAATTCTGAATGAAGAGTAGTACCATGTTTGATGCATGATTCAATATCATCAAGAGAAACTCCTTTGGTTATCGGTGGTTCTGCTATCTGAAAATCTTGCCACATAATGAGATCTGTATGTCTTTGGCATAAAAATTTATTTCTGGCACCTTAAAATACCTGATAACATCTGTTTCTTGAATGCATGCCCTTGCTTTTATGATACGCCTAAATCCCAACTGACGCACATGCTCCCTTTCATCAGCTATCATTGCAATGAGAATGTTTTCTTGATTTGCGTAATATGCATTTCGCTGAATGACTGAGTCATGTACTCTCCTAAGCTCTTCACGGAGATACCGGCTTCTTGCAATCATATGCCACATATGTTTAGCACCATATTGGCATAATGGTTTACGCTTTATCTGAAACCACATTGGTGCGTATACCCTAACAATGAAAGGCTAATTCTTGTAAATTGCCTGAAGGATTCTCTGTGCTTGCATATAACCGCAGAGTCCTGTTTGCTGTGGTGAGCCACCTTGAATGTGATATATTGCCTGGACTCTTATGACTAAGACTCTTTGAGAATGTTCCACTTGATATAGCCTTGTGAATTTCAAGGTATTTCTGGTCAGTACTTATGTCATCTACATCAACTTCACACATGTCCTCTTGAATTTCAATGGGTTTGAAGTTAACTATGGGAAGCTTTTCACAGTCTGAAAGTGCTCGGCCAATTTCTCCTGAAAATGCTCTTGGTCCAGTAGTGGTACCATCCAAGTGATGAAACAGATGGCGCAATGGAAGTTCATTAAGGTGTAAAAGGCATATCAGCCACTGCAATGGCTTATTAAAGGCTTCTTCCAGTAATCTTATTGTGCCTCCAATACTACCAGTGTTAACCACTGTCGAATCACAGCCAACTGCAACGATGTTCCTTATTATATATCAACATTCCTTTCTTTCAAGCAATTCACTAGCGCTGTGCAAATGTATTTAGCTTTGCCACTGGAAGGTGTCACATGTGCAAAGTACAGAGAGTGTGGTTCAGATATTATGCTGATATGCCCTTCGCGTTTGGTTCTTTGGTGGTTAGAGCCATCACTCTCCTGGACTTGAATCATTGTTTTATCCTTTCTGCCATCAAAGTATAATCCCCGCATGGTTTTTGGCTCTCCTATCTGTTGTAGTTCCTTTCTCTGTTTTTGTCTTTCACGTCTTAGCTTACTTCTGTCTATAATATTCCCTTTGTCTTCGGGAGTAACAATTTTAAGATCTGCCAATACTGCAGAAGCAATAGCAGCCCCAGCTCTGTCCGACATTTTAAATCTATCACAAGTAATTGCTAATGAAGGCAGTGGCTCACGCATCTGTTGTTCTGATATTACATATTGAGTCGAGGTTGTATCTTCCTCATTATCTTCAGATATCTCTTCTAGTTGTTGAAGTTCACTTGTCTCTGTTTCGATTTGTAAGTTGGACGTATTGGTTATAGCAGCGCTAGTTGTTTGAGAGGATTCCAGACGTGCTTTTTCCATTTCCTTTCGATGTTCTCTTGCTTGTAATCGTCTTGTGTGTGCTATGTCAATGCTTCCTATCACCATTATTCTGCGTGTTCGTTGGTCATTTAAAAAATCCTGCTCTTTTGGAGGGACTTTCTTACTCTTTTCACATGAGCATCTCCTAAACTCCTTACATTTGCAGGTGCAGATGTCAAACAAAGGCATTTTGAAGAGTTTTCAAATTCTTCAAGCTGATTTTTGTACTTAGGCTGATCCTTGCGTGACTTGTATGGCTTTAATAAGGACCTGTATTTATCATGGTACACTCGCATCATCTGTAAAACGCGCGTATGTGAAACTATTGGCAAAGAGGCCTTCTTCCAAATATTTTCTACCTTTTTGGAAACTGCCTCTGCTATTTCAGAAAATGAAGGCTCCTTGTTATTCATCTGCTCCTTCACTAAATGTTTTGTGAACAGGTAATCTTTCATAATGCAGTTATAAGTTGGTAGTTGCATATCACTCATCTCACAAGGTACTTCAAATATGGCACACTTCATATGTTCTCTAGTGAAATGTTTATATTTAGTATTTGATGCCATAATATTTTTAAGAAAAATTCACAATCACAAAATATCCTGTAACATCAAAACATTATATAATTAAGATATATAATATATTTTATAAGTATATATAATATTTTATATAAATATATAATATATTATATAAATAAACTAAAATTATATAATACATTATAACAAGCATTTTATAATAAAATCAATATTATCTCTATATAAATCACTTTAAAATAAAGTTTTATAATATTCCGATCATATTAAAAAACTCTCCGATCAACTGAGCGACTAGGCCTACTACCTAAGAAGACAAGTGTTAACACACTGTTCTAATGACTCACAGAAAGAAATTCCTTCACAACAAAACCCTCCCCCACAACCCTCCCCAAACCCTCCCCCACAACATTCAGTGTAGTCTCAACATGACTCAGTTACTCTAAATTGTGTTAACTTCAGCTCTCTTGTGGCAGCTGAAGATATTAAGCATATGAAAAGGCATTTTTACAAAACGAATTCCTATCATTTAAGAATCTTAATCAAACTATTAGATAATTCTAAGATAAAATTTTATAATAGTTTGACAAACCTAAAATAAAAGCATTTTTTTCCTTTTTACACAAAATTGTGTTAACTTTAGCCCCCTGGTGGCAGCTGAAACTTTTAAATAAATGAACTCATATTTTGGCAGGCATATTTCCTCCACTAAATGCAACTTTTAATCACTATTAGAACTTCATACTAGAAAAAAAGTATTTTTCGCTCCACCCTAATATATATATATGTATATATATATATATGTGTATATATATATATATATGTGTATATATATATATATGTGTATATATATATATATGTGTAAATATATATATATGTGTATATATATATGTATATATGTATATATATATATATATATTATATATATATATATATATATACAACTTTTAATCACTATTAGAACTTCATACTAGAAAGTGTTTTTCGCTCCACCCTAATATATATATATGTGTACATATATATATATGTGTATATATATATATATATATATGTATATATATATGTATATATATATATATGTATATATATATATATATATGTGTGTATATATATATGTGTGTGTGTATATAATATGTGTGTGTATATATATAAATGGCGGTTTTTATTCTTAATATGGAGTTGGTCCTCCTTTAGCGGCAATAACAGCTGCAATGCGTCGGGGAATTGATTCATACAGCTTTTGGACAGTGGCTAGAGGAATCCTGAGCCATTCTTCGAGCAAACCCTGCTCCAGTTCCGCCAAAGACGCCGGCGGTGGGAATCGGCTTCTGACCTGCTGCTCCAACTGACACCACAGATGCTCGATAATGTTAAGATCCGGGGATTGTGGAGGCCAATCCAAGCGTTCTACGTCACTAACATGCTCTTCAAACCAGTTTTTAACGACCCCAGCGGTGTGGATTGGTGCATTATCATCCTGGAAGACGGCGCCGCCATTGGGAAACAGCGTTTGGACCATGGGATGGACCTGGTCAGCCAATATTGCCAGATAGACCTGGGCGTTAACCCTACCGTGCAGTACTACAGCTGGGCCAAGAGTATTCCACGATATTGGTGCCCAAACCATCACAGATCCGCCTCCATGCTTAACGGTTGGGGTCAGGCAGTCGGGGTCATAAGCATCTTTAGGCTGTCTCCAGACGTAAACTCGACCGGAACATGGAAATAGCGTAAAGGAGGATTCGTCGGAGTAGACTACATTCTTCCACCGGTCCATTGACCAATTCTTATGGTCATTACACCATTTTCTGCGCCGCTCAATGTTGATGTGCGAAAGGAAGGGTTTGGCAATTGCAGCCCTCTCATGGTATCCAGCTCCATGGAGCTCGTGACGTACAGTTCTGGTCGATACCGGGCTTGCAAGATGCTGGTTAAGCTCTGCAGTCACTTTTGGAGCTGTGGTCTTATGGTTCTTTGTCACAATGCGCTTTAGCACCCGGCGGTCTCGATCACACAGCTTCTTCTTGCGTCCACTATTGCATTTGTCGGTGCTTGTCTTTCCTCTGGATGCATTGCACATCTGAGCGGTTTTCGTCACCGATGCACCAGCCATCCGCGCTCCGACAATTTGCCCTCTTTGGAAGTCTGACAGGTCTTTCATAACTGCTAATTCATAATTCACTCAGATCTGTAAAAACAACGTGAGGGTTATAACATGACGTATACACTCTCTGTTACGCATTTAAATAGGTTTGCCAGTCATTTGACCGTTTACTTTGTGTCTGAGCAGTCCGTAAAGATAACCAGTGAAATCGGCGGGTGTTCATATTATTTTGTCTAACCCCTGTATATGTGTGTGTATATATATATATATATATATATATATATACTAAAGTTCACCGCGAATACCAGTTGGTTGGAAATAAAAGGAAGTTTTGTTGATGTTAGTTTGGACGTTTTTGACTACTTTTCGTTATAGGAAATTACAAATACTATATTATTTGATCAAACCAAGGCTACTGCACGTGGCTTGCCTTGTTTGTTTTTCAAATCTATCAGAAAACGTGGAGACATAAGGTTCATTTTTCTTTCCTTCGAGAGGTCAGGTAGAGTGTAGTCACACACCGTGTGAAGAAAAGGAAAAAAGTCGGGTCGAATCGCGGACAGATAAATGTTATAAATACTCTTCTTTTACAGATCTTTTGTCGGTAGCTTAATTCTATATTCATTTAGTGTAAATTTGTGTTACAAGAACCTGTTTCTGCGTTTCAAAAACGCGGTAGACCTACGTTGTAATTTATTAATTTCCAAACGCTCGTTTTTTTTTGTTTTTTTGTTTTTTGTTTAATTAAAAGCATGGCACCCCCGTCAAGTACTTGCAGTCGCTGTGAATGGAAATTTGCTGCATACGCGTTTACAATGGCTAATAATAATGAACAGTTAGTTTGCAGGTGGTGCTCAAACTTGGAAGTGCTGAGGAACGAGTTAGAACGTGAGAGGGAGGCCAGAGTAAGGCTTGAAGAAAGGGTGATGCTCCTAACGGCAAAATTAGAATCCCTTGAGACTCCAGTTACGACCCCTCCTGCCTCAGTTTCTACTAATAATATAAATAGTATTAATAGCCCTCTCTCTCCTCCTAGTTCCCAACCCTTCGTTCGAGTGCGTAATGGAGCCCCATTGAGAAAACCTAAGACATGTCTACCAGTAATAAAAAACAATAAATTTTCTGTTTTAGGTTTCGATGATCCTGATGAACCGGAAATACGACTCGTTGGCGATTCCATTGTTCGAGGGCAGCTCGAGAAATTCTGTGGGAGAAACCGTCGTAGGCGCCGTTACTGCTACCCTGGTGCAAGGGTGGAGGATATAACTAATAGTGTTGACCAATTTACAGACAGTACCTCCGAGGACACAACGTATGTTATTCATGTCGGTACTAATAACGTTTTAAATTCTAGATCGGAAGAACTGCTGGCTAGGTACAGGGACTTACTGGAGCGATTAAAGGAAAAAACTAATAAGATTGTTTTAACAGGTATACTTCCTCGAATTATCCATCGTAACGATTTCTACAGCAAGGCGACCTATATTAACAATAACCTAAAGTCTCTTTGCCAACAGGAAGGAGTGCATTTTGCGAATTTTTGAAACAGTTTCTACGGCAGCAGGGACTTGTTCCTCGGAGATGGACTTCATCTTAATGACGTTGGAGCTGCGCGTTTAGGAAGACTATTTCATAATACTGTCTCTTCTTTTCAGGCTGCCGTAACTCGAACGGTCCCAGCGTAAATTCCACAAATTTCCCCTGCGCTCGCGAAGTTGTCGCAATTACAAACAATTTGAATGTTCTATCCTTAAATGCTCGTAGCATACGAAATAAAAGAAACGAATTTTTTTCTTTAATTGCTTTTAAAGACTATGATATAATTGCGATAAATGAATCGTGGCTTAGCACTGAAACTCGTGACTTTGTAGGGGAGTATCAAATTAAAGGTTATAGACTTTTTGTTAAAAACAGAATAGGTAGGCGAGGAGTGGGTGTTATGTTGTATATCAAAGATAATATTGCGAACGTTATAGAAGTAAAGCACACAATTCCAGAACCGATAGATTCGACTATAGCAGAACTTAAATTGAACGGTTTCAAACTACTACTTGCGATTATATATAGGCCCCCTAATCAAACAGCTGATACGGACGAAGCATTATATCGTGAACTAAAGAGAATAATCGGTAGTGAGCAGGCTTTAGTTATGGGTGACTTTAATTACGATACAATGCAGGGAGACGCGGAAGGTAATCGTTTAGTTAATTTTCTCGAGGATAGCTTTCTTGTTCAAGTGGTTGGGGAACCTACGAGGTTGGACAGTATTTTAGATTTAGTAATAACTACGGATGATAGGCTAATTACTGATCTTCAAGTAATAGAACCGTTAAGCAATAGCGATCACAATATGGTAGAGTTTGTCCTCTCAGTAAGTCACTCTAAACCAGCTAACTCGACTAAAATTCCTAGCTTCCAGCAAGCAGACTTTAGTAAATTTCGAAATAAATTGTCACACGTCAATTGGGAAAACATAATGGGGAACTCCAACGCAAAACTAATGTGGAAATCGTTCGAAACAGAATTTAGGACTATAAATGAGGAATGTGTACCGTACAAAATTAAGCGTGCGAAAGTAAACAAGCCCTTGTGGTTTACTTCTAGAGTAGGAGATATTATAAAGAGTAGAGACAGGGCGTATAGGCTACATAAGTGCGATAAAGACAATTTGTGGTTACGAAACAACTACATATCTCTAAGGCGTGAAGCTAAAAGTGTAATAAAAAAGTCCAAGCGCGAATTTGAAATCTCCATAGCTCGTGACGGTAAAGAAAACCCCAAGCGATTCTTTCAATATGTCAACAACAGAAATCCAGTAAAAAGTGTCTTGGGGCCGTTGAAAATTGTTAACGGAGATCTAGTTTCTGAAAACAAGGAAATGGCTACCTTGCTAAACGAATTTTTTACGTCAGCTTTTACTATAGAAGATGTAACGAATATCCCTACGGTCACGGACATAATACCGTTTGATAATGGTAATATTTTGGATAATATAGTGGTTAGTGAAGGGGAGGTAACGCGCTATATTGATAAAATGAAAACGCGTAAATCACCGGGGCCGGATTCCATATATCCCATACAAATAAAAGAATTAAAAGATAGCATTGTTGTGCCGCTAACAAAGATTTTTAATGCGTCTATTTCTGAGGGGTGCGTACCAGATAATTTCAAGTTAGCAAACGTAACACCTATCTTTAAGAAAGGCGATAAAGGTGCGGCGGGAAATTACAGGCCAATCAGTTTAACGTCTGTTGAAGGTAAGCTATTGGAATCAATAATTAGGGATCGTATGGTCGAACACTTAGAATTGCATAAACTAGTTAGAAATACGCAGCACGGTTTTAAGCGAAACAAATCATGCTTAACTAATCTTTTAGAATTTTTTCAAAGCGTAGTTGACATTTACGACAGTCATCGGGCGGTTGATGTAGTGTATTTAGATTTTCAAAAAGCGTTTGACACCGTGCCGCACAAAAGACTCATTGAAAAAACTAAGGCGCTCATGGAATCAGGGGTGTAGTAATAAATTGGCTAGAAGAGTGGTTGCGAGGTAGGAAACAGAGGGGGGTCGTTGATGGAGTGGAGTCGTGTTGGGCTAATGTAGCGAGTGGCGTTCCTCAGGGTTCTGTATTGGGCCCCTTGCTTTTTCTTATATATATTAACGATTTAGATGTTGGCCTAGTCAGTACAGTTTCAAAGTTTGCAGATGACACGAAGCTGGGTGGTAGGGCGATTAATGACGAAGATAGAGGTAAAATCCAAGAAGATCTGAATAAAATCGTTGATTGATCAGTCACATGGCAAATGAGATTTAACGTCGATAAGTGCAAAATTTTGCATATTGGTTCGCGTAACGGTAATTTTGCATATAGTATGTCAGGGGAAGATTTAACAAACGTAAAGCAGGAAAAAGATTTAGGAGTTATAGTCAGTGGGGATTTAAAAGTAGCGAAACAAAGTACAGCAGCGGTCAATAAGGCGAACAAAGTGTTAGATTTTATAGCTCGAAATTTTGAGTACAAATCGCGCGATATTATAGTTCCTCTTTATAAATCATTAGTTAGACCCCATTTGGAGTACACGGTCCAATTTTGGAATCCGCATATGCGCAAAGATATAGACAAAATCGAAAGAGTTCAAAGACGAGCAAATAAGATGATTCCGTCGCTTAGGTCAAAGTCGTACGAGGATAGGCTTAAGGAGTCAAAATTGACTACACTCGAGACTAGGAGGCTAAGGGGTGATCTAATCCAGATTTTCAAAATTATGAATGGGATCGATAACGTAAATAGAGATAGCTTTTTCGAAATATCTCAATATAATAGGACTAGAAATAACGGGTGTAAGTTGACAAGTAGAAGGTTCGACACAGCAGTTGCCAAAAACTTTTTTACGCATAGAATAGTAAATAGCTGGAATAGTTTGCCGGTAGAAGTAATTAGTAGCACGTCTATAACCATGTTTAAAAATCGATTAGACGCATATATTGATAGATCGGGTATAGTTTAAGGTAGTAAAATTAAGGCTTTGTGGTGATAGATCCCACAGCTCAACACAAGTGTTGTGGGGTATAGGGAGGCAGCATCTTGGGTTAGGGGGTACTCTCTGTCCTTACACACCCGATTTAAAGAGATTCCTCTGCCGAGCGGTGACCCCCATAGTACTGTGAGGTATTGAAAAACTCATGATCTTCACTTGCCCCACAAACACCTTGAAATGGGAGACCCAAAATGGGTGCACACACATTTCTACATTACTGTACAGTCTTTACAGCCACACCTACACTTTTCCTCCTAAGTCAGGCGCGGATCCAGGGGGGGGTCGAGGGGGTCCGGACCCCCCCCTGCTCACGGTGACCAACGATTTTTCGATTATGAGGTTTCGGACAAAGTGGTCCGAATGTTCATACAGAAACATCCGCGGCGTTTGTTTGCTCATATATATGAAAAATAAGACCTGAAGACTTAAAATGGCTTAAGGTACATGTATCCCGGTTGCCACAAAATTAATTTCCTTAAAAAGAATAAAGAAAAAAAAGTTTGTCCGATCCTGAGACATTTCAGACCTGGCCTGGGTGTGTGAACAAGCAGGATTTTGATAACGGGAATATACTTCAAATCCATCTAAAGCTATCTTCAAATATGAAAATTTCCTACCGAGGGGGGGGATACCCCCCTTGGGCACCCCCCTGGCCCTCGCTTCGCTCGCGCGTCCTCGGACATATCAGTAACGAGCTCCACCAAGACTGGACCCCCCTCTGCTTAAATTCCTGGATCCGCCTCTGTAAGTATATATATTGTAATGTATATGGTGGTAAATGTTTGACTTGGTCCGCAATCGATATGGACCGTGACTTATTTTTGGTTGGCAAGGTACTAGTATTGATGGATACCGTAATGAAATTGACTGGATTCTTTGGATCTGATATATTTGCATGTCGGTTATAAATAGATATAGAGTGTAACATAATTGTGGATAGTAGTCTATTATGACTTGATCCTCTGGATCCAGAGATTCTATCTTTAGTTTTAAATTGATAATTAATTAGTTTTAAATGGAAAATTATTTAGTTTTGTAAAAATTGGTCGTTACTAATGTACAGGCAGTTCTTACATAAATTTCTTATGTTCTTGTGGTTCGGAACCCACGTAAAATTGTAGGTCCCCTCCACCACCACGGAGGACATACACAATGCACAATTACGAACACAGTTACGTAGACCAGCCATGAGTGGATCCTAGGGTCTTTGCTGGTCTGAAACATTATAACATTATAACATTATAACTTTGTTAAAACGAAAGTTTAGAAGTTCGGTTGTTTGTTTTCTCCTTTATTATTATTTAGTTTTTCCTTTTATTTGGGTGATACTCCGACGTGGGGCATGAATTCTGTATTCCCTCCTGATTTGAACCCTCGATTCTAAGTGAGTAATTGATAATGAAATTTTCGGTTGTAGTAGCTTTTAATCAGTGAACTAAAGACACAATTTGATAGTTACATGTTCAGTCAAAATTCATGAAATGTAATGCAATTAAGTTCAATTGTAGTTTAATTAAGACTTAAAGATAAAATTAATCAACTCAAGATTAAGTATTGCCAGTCCACTACTTCTCTCTCTGCAATTAAGACTAGTGGCCCTCAATTATCTCACAAACTCAATACTCAAACTCAATGATTCTCTCAAAATTTAGTCTTTAACGAGCAAATTCCCTCCGGTCTTTACTCGGAGAACAGCTTAGACGCAACCCAGCCTATTTCTCACTACTGACGGAGTGTAAGTTAGATTCTGTCCTCTCTCCCTCGCATTCCTTCTTTTATATGCCGAAGTTTTCCTCTTTCTTACGTCAAAGTCCAAGGCACACAAAGGCGAATATCCAGTGGCCGGAAATTGCCACTCGTGCGTGGGAGAGTGTACCATCAGCGCCAGCCCTAATTTGGATTGTCGCGATCTTGTATGGGAAGTCGTCTAGAGGTCGCAGAGAGGACGTTGTAGGGGTTATAGAGAACTTATATGGTTCGTGTATAACAAATACGTCCCTCCTTAAAAAAAATAATAAAAAAAGTATTGAATCCATGACGGAAAATTGAGGCCAATAGAAAGAGTTTATCATTTAGCACATGAATAGTGACAGAAGGTCCATGAGAGAATAGAATTTGTTGTGGATAGGCAATTCTCAAGACATTAACTCATTTCAACTCAAGTTTACCTAATACACTCATAATCATAACTACAATTAAAATAAAAGAAGGTAAAATCAAAGGAGCTTAAGGTTTACTTAAACGTGCTTCCAATTTAACGTATAGTTAAAAGGAAAATCTATTAATTTTTCCCTTAGTTTTCCTCATAATTTCATCAATGTGACGACTGGGATTTTGCATCAATTTTAGCGTTTGGTTCATAATAAAAAAGGGGTAACTTTGATAAACATGAATGGGAGGATCCTTATACGTGGTACATATAGCAAATGATAGGAATTACATTACTAATAATAAAATTTGATTCAATCGGGACCAGGGAAGAATGTGAAGAATTAAGCACACAGTTTAGAGATGCATAATTGGAGAAGTAGGAAGGTCACACAAGTAAAGAAAATATAGATTCAGAAATGAATTTTTCATTATAAAAACAAATTAGAATAAAACACAAAATGACAAACATTACGCGCCGAGCGGAGGATGCGAATCGAAAAGATTGTTTACAAATTTACACGAATAACTACGAGAATGTTTCTTCTCTTATTTCATGCCACTGACTCCAATCTGATTCCTGTGAGTTTTCTTTTTTCTACTTTTTTGTTTATTGAATTTATACGAGCCCGCCGGTTCATTCAAAAACCCATGTTTCGTATCCAAGTGCCCGTGATATTGTCTAAGTCAGTTTACGCAGAAAAGCTGCATTGTTACAATACTCTTAGCGGCACGGTTACGAAATTTAGCAGTAATTTTTCTGACTGAAATTGGGAAAGTAATGGGGATGGAAATTTTAAGAACGCAATTTCGATTGAGTCAAGTGCGGTACAGGGGAAGGGTAAATTATATAATTATTTTCAAGGGAATTCTGGTTAAGGATAAAGTACACTTGCTTTTCCTTCTATTTAAAGGGTAACTAAAATCTTTGTTCTCCGAATTTCGGACGGAAAAGGTATTAAGAAAATGTCGTGTGAATTTGGGGGATTCTCATTTAAAATTAGGACTAGGAAATCAGAGTGGATATACAGTCGTAAGGATACATACAGTTACAGGGCATGCATTAAGATATATGTACATTAAAAATATACATGGGGAACATGGATTCAAAATATTTGTTGACTTACCGTATATGCAATATATTTTTAAAGGAAAGAGTCGTTTCAAGAAAGGAAGGTTTATGTATGGGGTAATTTAAATGCTGATTATTTTATAAGGGCAAAAGCCCCTTTTAATTTGAAAATTTCCAATTCTAGGATAAACTGAAGCAAATTTTGACATGTCATTTTTCATTCGTTTTAACATCATGGCAAATGTATTTACTGGTTATAGACAATTAACTCGTGTAACTCGGGGAGGAAAATGATTTCTTTAAAGAAAGTTCGTACGATGAGTCGTCTTTTTAAGTGCGATTCTTTAAGTTTCAATAAGGGATAACTAAATCATTTAACAGCATAACACGAAAATTGCTTTCAAATTCTAATCTATTTGCAAACCTAAGGAAACAGGGAAGACACTTTTATAAACTAAATCCTTTAATCTCATTAACTAACAGTTTGTTTTCTGACTACGTGACACGTATTATTCAACTGAATGAAATTTATACTTTTATCTTTATAATTTAGTTATAAGGAAACATTATCAAGTAATTTTAATATAAAATTCTTCATTTGGATCGTTTGTCTAAAAACAATTTTTACATCTGGTCATTATTTATGGAAAGTTGTTTTCGTAGGATAACTCACAATTTCGCTTTGTGTTAAATGACATTACAAATGTTTCCACGAGTTAATATGATTTTATTGCAATAAAAGGAAAGTAGTATGGCAGGAAATAAAATTCGAAACACACAGATGGAGAACTTTATAAGTAAATGGTCCTTATTAGTGAAGCGTTTTTCAGTTAAATAAATTAACTCTATAAGCGAAGCAATTATTTTATTAACACTCCTCTTACCACTACAAGCAAAACCTTTGATTTTCACTAAAGCTTATCAATTAAACAATTATTGTTATTTATTAATTAGTTCAAACATTGATCACTGAATAAAAATTTAATTATTTAATTTAATTTTATTATTAAATTTAATTAATTTAATCGCTCAATCACACTAGTACTTAACGTAAGTTATAAGGGGGAAACATGAAAGTTTTAATGAGGGAATGGCCCAGTTTTAATTTCGGGAATAGCCCATCTCTTCGTAGCCAGGGTTAGGTACCGATTCGGGCGTACGATACGACCGAACAGCAGGGGGCAACCTTCTGATGGGACCTGGACTCGTCGGTGAGGAGGGCTTCTTGGGGGCGTCGGCGACCTTGTCATCGGAATTTCTTCCGCAGGGCCAGGTGCCGGGGCTTCGAACCTGGCAATCGGCACCGGTGGAGGGCTTTGGCGACAGCAACATTTCCTCCAGGCCGCAATTCCTATGATGACGATCCCAAGTAGGAAACAGAGGGTGAGAGTGGAGTAGGAGATGACAGGATTTTCCTTCGTCCGAGTTCTTGGGGGCGACTCTTCGCAGATACCGGGTCATATCCCGGAGATCTATCCCCTGAGACAAGGAAGCATTGAAATGGTGCAGAGCTTCCTTCGTAAATGAGGAGTTCACAATGTAAGTGATCTCGAGATCGCGGGGTGGTTTAGGAAGGGGTGGTTTTAAGGTAAAATTTAGAGGGTCGGAGAATAGGGAGACGGAAGGGATTCGTCTGTGGTCCGTGAAGACGCTGCATCCCTTGGAAAGGGTGAAGATCCAGTCTTGGATATATGCACTTCCTGTCTTTCCGCTTCCTGTTGCCGACATCGGAGCAGCAACGTGGTTGCTTGGGGCACGCTATAATATATGCGGTGGTGCTGCCGTACAAACACAGGTGAGAAGTCTTTCTTTAAGACCCGATGGCAGGTTAAGTTCGTTCTTCTTTCCGTCTGGAAGAGTGATTAAACAGTCATCTGAACACTTAGAGAAGATGAAGGTTGGGGAGCTGCAATGGTGATTTCCCTCTATAGTTGAACAACCATTTAAATCCTCGAACTTGACGTAATGATCTTGGCTCACGCCAAGGTAACGGGCATCCGGGAGGATGTCCGAATAAAGGTTATCCTTGTTAATCCGGACAGGTAGATGAGACACAATGAAAAGGGTCAGGCGATTCAGTAGACTTTAAAGGAACAAATATTAGGATGCGTAGTTCTTCCGGTGTTAATTTTCTCAATCGGGCATGACTGACTTCGAAATACAGAGGTGTGGTTGCTTCATTTAGAATATATGGCAAGAGTCGGCCCACTTTAGGCTCGATGCTCTTTAAAACTTGGAGACAGAAAGAAGTATCAAACAAGAATGAGTCTAAGCTGCCTCTATTGGCATTAACTAATGCCGTTTTCAAACGGTTAAGCCGCAGATGGAGTCTTTCTGTGTATATTGACAAACTGTGGGCGAGGATTGACAAGGACGTCAGGTACTTTTCTTCCTTCACCTCTTCCTCTAAACTAGCTAGATAAACACCCACAGTATCTTGAAATGATTCCACATTGGTGGTAAGGAGTTTAACGCACCTTTTTAAGTTACTGATGTCGTAAACTGTGGCATTTAACAACGTGATGTGGGAATTCACACTGTCGGCGACGGATTTTTCATTAGATTCAATAATTTGTATAAGACGGACCACGTCGTCAACTGAACCCTGTCCGGCGGTCCCAAACGCAAAGTTTAGGAATCCCCCGACGGTGGCGATAAGACCTCTCTTCTTCCTCGGCAAGGCTTGCGTTGACAAAGAATTTTCCTGATTTAGGGTGGTGACAAAGGATGTAATTTCATGTTTGGTATCGATGATCTGCTCCTGAACACCACGAAGGGTGTCTATTAGAATTCCAAGTTCATTTATAGTTTCGGCCGCTGTATTGTTTCTTACTCGTCTCAGGCGTTCTTGTTCTCTGCGGCATTGAAGTATCAGGCGATTCATTATTTCGTCTAGGATCAGCAGGTTTTGATAGTAGGGCTTCAGGCTGAGACGTACGCTAAAAGTGTACGTGGGGCCTTGAAGAATTAGGGGTCCCATTGGTTGGAAAAGGACTCCGTGATTTGAGGTCTGCACCCCCAGCTTGCAAAGCGCACAGAAATAAGAGGACGGGAATCATAGTCAATGGCAGTGGAAACCTTTTTGGAATTTTCTAAATTGGGGAAAGAATAAAAAGAATATTGATATAAGTAACGACAGTGAATGCTAAAATTTTTCTCGAAATTTAAATGAACTTTTTACTCGGTTCCTTTCGTTTCAATGAATTAAAGAGAACTGATTCGAAAGCATGAAACATGCGTTGCATTATACTATAACATCTTGTCTATATTTATATTTACACATATATACACACTGTTCTCTCATGGCAACAGAGAAATCGCCATGAGAACTATTTTGTCGCGAAATATTCACGAATCAAACGTTACAGATTTAAAAGGTATTTACATGAATTTTGTTAAATCGAAACATGCCGTGATTTGCACTAATGAATTTCATTAATTATTAGTCATTATCTCAATAACACGAATCATGCCTTTCAACCAAGTTTCTTTGAGAGGAAAATCCTTTCGGTTAAATTTTTTAGCCTAATGTCGTCTGCCTAAAGGGAAGAGAAAAAATATTACTTCTTTACTATCCCATGGAAGGGCCTAATCTGTTTGTCGCCGTTTTATTTATTTAAAAATTTTGGTAACACGTTCAATCTCCCAGTAAACATGTGCGGTCGATTTATTACCTAGAGCAGCAATCCGACCCTTTAAACCGCTTCCGGCGGTCGGGTGGCGTGTCGTCATGGGTTTTTAATTTCCGCGTACGAACTTCGGAAACCGTGCGGTTCGTTGGTCATCTCTTTTACCCTGGTCACTTTGGCAACGTACTCGAAATCACTTCTTTTGTGTACATAATCTATTTCGTCCATTTCCTCACTCGTCCGCATTTCAGCTTCGTCTATTTTCCTTTTCTTTCGTTCAGTGGCTCCCTTAGTTTTATATTTTTCAAATGTACCCTTTTATGTCTTGCTGTAGCAGGGTCTTTAATAAGGTACATGTAATTATTTAGTTTCTTAACTACCTGACAGGGACCACTATATGGAGGTTGGAGGGCCTTCGGCGCTCCTGCTACAGGGGTCCTTTTTATATACACCGTCTCTCCCCTTTCGATAGTTCGCAGATTTCTTTTCTCTGTTCGTTGTTTCATCTTCCGTTGTTGTTCCCTTAAATTTTCTCACACCATTTGATAGGTCTCTTCCTTCCTGTGTGCGTGCCTCCATTTATATTCCTCCAAATCCACTGGTGGGGCACCTGTTGGCAAATATCTCGTCTCGACGCAATTGGCGTCTTCTCGACCGAACATCAGGAAGAACGGACGTTCCTGAGTGGTCGTGTGGGTGGTGTTATTGTGAATATACTTGATTAATGGCAAGTATTCAACCCAAAATAATCGACCATGCGGTCTTCGATTAGGGTTCTTAAAACATTCTTTAAAGAGTAATTATATCTCTCTATCTGACCTTGGCTTTCGGGATGAGCCGGAGCTCCAAAGCTATGGTTAATGTGATATTTTTTTAGTTAAATGAGAGATAATATCGTTTGCGAACTCGGTCCTATTATCAGTCGTGAGGTTCTTCATTCTCCCGTAGGTGAGAATAAAGTTCCCGAAGTTATGTTTGGCGACTGCGGTCGTGGTCTTATCTTTGAGGGGATATAGTTCTACAAACTTAGTGAACCCGTCGATTAATACCAACACATATGCCGAATGTTCCCTTGATCTGGGGAAGGGACCTACGAGGTCAGCGTAGACCCAATCTAAAGGCTCGTTGTTAATGGGGGTATCCCCCAGTGCGGCCTTTCTAGGATTAATATTTTTGTACTTGTTACATATCGCGCACCCATTTATGTACATTCGGATGTCTTCAGCCATACTCGGTCAATAGTACACTTGAGAGACCTCCTGGTAAATTTTGGACTCGGCCATATGGCCCTTTGTCATTGAATTGTGAAATTGCTTTAGAGCCTTTTCTTGCAATTCAGCATCAGGGAGGTAAATTCTGGTGGATTCCTTACCTTGGGAAATTCGTGTTCAGTAAACTAGTCCTTCCTTGACCTTGAAATTTTCGCTTTTTTTTCCACGCATAATTTCCTGGCATTGTCGTTCTTCTTTCTGCGCCTTCCCAATGTCTTCCACAGAGATCTTTGAAGTTTCTTCATCCTGTAAAATTTTCTGTACCAGTGTACCCGGAAGGGGTACGCTTCCTACTTCTAAATTGTGTCGTTGACTTCTTGTAACTACGTTCAAGGAGCAATTTTCAAACTCGGATTCGGATTCTTCCTCATCCGACACGCATCGACTCATCAAATCAGCGATGAGGTTCTTTTCTCTCTTGATATATTCGACCTTGAGATCGAATTCCAACAGTGTGGTAAACCATTTGGTCAATCTCTTAGAAGATTGATTAATGACAAGATTTATCAATGGCTTATAGTCAGTTCGCAGTATTATTTTGGATCCCAATATAAGAGCGCGGAAATGATTTAATGCCAGAATAATGCCTAATCCTTCCTTTTCTATTACCGAATACCTCCTTTGGGTATCGTTAACCTTTGCTGCAATACTCCAAGGGGACTAACTCACCACCTTCGTTTTCCTGCATTAGAACAGCTCCACTAGCTCTCTCGGATGCATCAGTGTATATATAAAACGGAGCGTCCGGATTCGGATGTGTCAAAAGGGTTTCCATGGTAATTGCCTCCTTTACTATCTCCAACGCTTGTTCACGTTCCTCTGTCCATTCAAACTTCACTTTTTTCCTCGTCAAAGCATGAATTGGTGCCAAATGTTCGGCGGCGTGGCTAATATAGCACCGATAATAATTTATTAGTCCTAACAACGACTTAACCTCTTTTACCGTTGTAAGTGGTCTTAGGTTCCTTATGGCCTTCACTTTATCGAGGCTAGGGGACATGCCCTCTCGGGTGATGTCATGACCCAAGGACGTCACCTTAGTTTGGAAAAATTGAGACTTTACGAGTTTAAATTTCAAGTTATTGTCCCTCAGTCTCTCTAAAACCAATCTGATGTTTTTCTCGTGTTCTTGTTTTGTTCTTCCCACGACTAGTATATCAGTGAAAACATGTACTTGTTTTCCTATCAGGTCATGAAGTAGGTTGCTCATTATGGAACTAAAAACATTTGGAGCCATCTTTAAACCGAATGGTAAAACCTTATAAGCAAAACTTGCGTTATTAGAAGAAAATGCGGTTAGATTTGAGATTTTTCGTCCAGGGCTATTTGATGATAGCCCTGGGCAAGGTCAATGGTCGTAAACCATTGACTCCCGCCCAAACTTCGAAATACAGTTCCAATATCAGGTAATTTAAGTCTAGAAGTTTTTAAAACCTTATTTAAACTTCGATAACACTGGTATGCATCATTTTGCTGTCAAGGGTTTTGTAAGTTTTTATAGAGCTTTTCCTGCTGATTTCGAATCTGCAATCCGTTTTTCTCAATCAGCTCAAGTTATCCGGCTATGGCCTCATAAGTAAAATAGAATTTTCGTGATTTTGTCAAAGCGGAATTGGAACAGTAACATCTATCATCACTTGTTTCACTTGTATAATATCTTTTTTTACTTTTCAGGCATATAGATAAAATATTTCATAATGAATAGAGCGTGTAAAAATGATCCCAATAGATTCTGCTACATATGTGGGACAGTTACCATGCCAAATAACCAGTCCCAAATCACTAAATTTGTGAAGACAATGTATAGAGCATACTTTGGAATTAAGCTAGGGGACCAGGACAAAAATTTTGCCCCTCATATGTGCTGCAAGACGTGCATTGAAAATTTGAGAAGATGGAGCAAAGGCAGAGCGAAATCTTTGCCTTTTGGAATTCCCATGATTTGGAGAGAAGGAAACGATCACGTGACAGATTGCTATTTCTGCATGACAAACCTCCAAGGTGGCTTATAAATTTATTTTTCTTAAATATTTTGAAATCCTCGTATGAAACTTGACATACTATTCACCATAATGTAATATTCACCATATATAGCATAATATTCACCATAATGGTAATCATACATTTACATATACATATTGTTATAGAAAATACATTTACACATACATATTGTTATACAAGTTACATTTACATATACAATGATTGTATATTTTCTTTCTTTTTCATTCATATTGTCCCCGAAGAGACAATATGAATGAAAAAGAAAGAAAATATACAGACTCCATCGACCTATTTCATATCTTACAGACCGCAGCCTTCCCTCACGAGCCGCCACTGTCTGAATGCTGCTTCTATTTCATATGCAAGTTTTATATCCATGTTTCTGTGTTTCTATTTTCAGGCGTTAACAAGAAGAATAAACACATTGTTGTATACCCTGACATTCCTTCTGCTATGAGACCTGTACCCCATGGTCCTGGAATTCCAATACCCGACCCACCTCAAACCCTGGACTTCGATGATTCTGATGATGAATCAACGACCAATGCCAATGACCAGTCCCAGTCGTATATACCTCAAAATACCGCTTCAAATGAGCCGAGGCCTCTCAACCAGGCCAAACTTAATGATCTTACCAGGGATTTAGGACTTTCCAAATTAGCTGCCGAGATCTTGGGCTCACGACTTCGAGAGGACAACTTGCTGGCTCCGGGAACAACATTCTCCTGGTATAGGAAACGAGAGGAAGAATTCCGCAAGTTTTTTGCAGTGCACGAAAATACCTCTTCCTTAGTGTACTGCTGCAATGTTGAGGGGCTAATCGAATCCTTGGGCCTGCCATATAACGCATCAGAATGGAGGCTATTTATAGACTCGTCTAAACGAAGTTTGAAAGCAGTACTTCTCAATATTGGGAATAGGGTTGCATCAGTCCCTGTAGCACATTCCGTACAACTTACTGAGAGCTACGATAACATGAAAATTTTACTGGATGCTCTCGTATACGACCAACATAACTGGAGGATCTGTGGAGACTTGAAGGTAATACTAATATCATAAGTAAACTATTGCTATTGACTATGTTTTTTTTCCAAAGGTTATTTGAGAGCGTATAAGAACACTTAACTTCCCCACAGAAGTGATACAGTCCAATGCATAGATTTTTTTTATCTGATAGAACAAATTCCCTAAATTCTTTAAATATTTTCATTTTTTTTCAGATTGTGGCATTTATATTGGGAATGCAAGGGGGATACACGAAATACCCATGTTTCCTCTGCAAATGGGATAGCCGAGCGGATGAGAAGCACTATGCACAGCGTGAATGGGCATCCAGAGAGAATTTTGAACCTGTCGCATAATGTCGTTTCAGTGCCCCTTGTACCACCAACAAAAATTTTGCTCCCACCACTTCTTAAGCTGGGCTTGATGAAAAATTTCATCAAATCAATGAATAAGGAGGGTTCAGCATTCCGATATCTCGAGAGTAAATTTCCTAGTATATCTGATGCTAAACTAAATGCTGGGGTTTTTGATGGTCCTCAAATTCGAACTTTGATCAAGGATACTCAGTTCGAAAACGCAATGACTCCAACTGAGAAGAATGCCTGGCAGGCATTCAAATCAGTTGTCACTGATTTTCTTGGCAAGCGTAGAAGTCCAGAATACTAGTCCGTTGTCGAAAACTTGATGGAAGCTTTCAAAGCTCATGGGTCGCGCATGTCCATAAAAATGCACTTTTTGTGGTCCCACTTGGACTATTTTCCTGAAAATTGCGGGGATTATAGTGAGGAACAGGGTGAACGATTTCACCAAGATATCAAAATAATGGAAGAGAGGTACCAGGGAAACTGGGATATCAATATGCTGGCGGACTGTTGCTGGTGTTTGAAGCGAGACGTGCCCGAAGAAAAACACAGACGGAAAGCCAAAAAAACTTCATTCCTTCCTCAATAAACTTTTTTCCATATTCATTGTATGAATAAAAGTATTTATTCACACAATGTTTTCATTTTTCACGAGTGTTCTTATAATATTACTCGTATCTACAGTGTTTAAGCTAAAAAAATCAATAAATTTGGGGATAAAATTGGACTTATAATAAATGGCCAATAGAGAAAAAACCTGACCTGATTGAGGAAAACCAATGTCATTTTCGAATTCAGCATGGTCGAATTATATAATATGAGTTGAAAAAACCCTCACAGCAGACAAAAAAATTTCATATGCATACCAGTGTAATCAACTACTAATCTCTTTTTATCTTTCTGTTTTACCAACAGCAAGGGACTATTAAAATCACTGTTCCACCGCTCAATTAGTCCGCGGCGCTCTAATTCAACGACCTGTCTTGTTACCTCTTCATGATATTTAAAAGGTAATCTGTACTGAGGAGTGTACACTGGACCGTGCTTCGGTTCTAGTTCAATGGAAAGCTCATACCCGTTTAATAAGCCTAATTCATCTCCTTCAACAAAAACTACGTCAATATAGTCCTCAAGAATGTTCTCTAATCTTTTCTTGTGAATTTAATTTAGTATTTTTGAAAAATTCCCGTACTTCCCTTCTTTTCTGTTCTACAGACTTAGGGGTAACGAGAAGTCGCTCATCATTTCTCTATCAAATTTCCTCTGAAATTTCGTCTTTAAACAATTCACGTTCACGGTTCATTACTCGGTTAATTTCTTCTTCACTTCGTGTTCCACTTCCTCGCTGTTATAAGAGCATTCATTTGGTGTGCTACAGAGTTTTGCCCTATCGCAATCGCAGTATCGTAGGATTTCGCCAACCAACTTTATCTTTTCTTTTGTAACTTTATCTCGATCATGAGCGGACTTATTTTGTACTACGATCGATACATTCCCTTTTTTGTTCGCGCAAACTACAGTAATTGCGGTTCTATAAGTAAATTTAAGGGGTTTTTTTCCGCCTCTACTACTAAAGTGAATCCCTCCTTTAACGGGAAAGGTGGTTGTACTTCTAAAAATGCTCCCGCTAAAGGGGCACTGGAGGTGGACCCTCCTCCCAATGTAAGTGGGAGGCTTCTTGCTTCCTCTCTCTCCGAATTTTGATTTACTCGGTCTGCTACTCTAATAATTTTTTCGACCAAAGGAATTTGCATCTTATTTATATATGCCACGAAACCTGTGCCTTTACCTTCGATTTGTAAAAAGTTGTCTCGAATAAAATCTGCTCCTATGATGAAGTTTAATCCCTCAGCAAATCTTTAACGATCAACGCGGTAAGATCATAATACTTTTGCTCTATACCTATCTTCTTTTATTTGTCCCATGGTGGTTAGGACTTCGTCATTTACAGCCTTACAACTACGACTAGTATTTTCGAATTGGGGTCGAAACCCAACAGCGTCAATTAACCTTTCCCTCGCTAGGCAGATATCGGCCCATGTATCAAGTAATCCTAAGGAAGTTACTTGACCTAGGGACACCCGAATAACCAGATATTGGAACACACTCGCAATACGCATAGGACTGTTTACATTCATAATTTCTCTGCGTTTCCTATCACACGACTTTCATTCATCTTCAACTTGGTCTTTTCACAGGGGCATTCACACAAGGGTGTTACCTCATTTATTTCCTTTTTGTTAAATTTGTCACTTCTCGTATTACTAATTCATCCGCGTCCATTTTCACGATATTGGCATTTGAATTTTCCTCTCATTCTTGGTTCTTTCTCACAAATACAGTATATTGTCGTTCACCGGATTCAGACTACTTCCGTTCCCACAGTATAAACACGAGTCACACTTCGTCACTTTATTTTCACGCTTACGTCACATGAGCACATATCATACGCTCCATTCACCCATTGTGCTCCGTTGGGGGATCAATTTCCCTTCTGTCTATCGTATTCTCATATTTCAATTCAGGTATGTCTTCTATTTCTTTCGCGTTAAATTCATACATGCCATACATTTTTCTTACACATTCTATAATTATCCCTTCTGCACCTGTTTTCTTCGACTGAGGCCTTGCCTCACGGTCAAGGTCACTTTATTTTCTTTCCTCTCACGCGTTATCTGGTCTGCGTAGAGCAGACCACTTTCAAGGTTAGATCGTCCTCCAGACACACACACCGTCTTCTCGCGCCTCGTGCTCACTTTCACTTTCATTCGTCTGACTGCTGCCCCTTTCGCACACATTTGTTCTCAAAATAGCGACCTTCTCATGGGCATTTAAACGCTTCTTTCGCTTCCCCATTTATGCAATTTGCACTTTTCTTTCATTTAATTCTTTCATTTTTACTCTCCCACTTTTACCTCTTTTATCTTGGTCCTTGTCTCCGCCTTCATTTTTTCTTTCCGATGCCTGCCTCAATTCAAGTTTTTTTTACTTTTGATTTGACTCTTCCTGCTCCTTGAATGATACTCTGCCGGGGGACTTGTCCCGTGCAGGTGGGGAGTCGCTTCTTCTCGGCCATGGTGGATCCTTTCGTCCCCTTTCCCAACTTTTTCCGGGGCGTCTTCCTCTGTTAGGTTCTTTATCTTCTTCATACCTTCTGTACGGCGACGGACTTCTGTCCATCCTTCGGTCTGTATACCTTCCTCCATTTCTGTCTTGGGAAAGGTAATTCCTGTTTCTCCTCTCATAGGGAGAGTAGTTTCTTTCTCTTGTTTCATAAGGAGAGTTCGTTCTCTCTCTTCTGTATTTATAAGTGACGGTGAGCGATACGATTTTCATATCGATTTTCATATCGATTCTCGTATCTGGAATTATTATAGCTACCTCTTCTATATCCCTCGTACGGTGAGAAATTTCTACTTCTTTGATATTCGGATGGGGATAAATATCTACCACTCCTTCTGCTATAATCGTTTCGTCTCCGGCCTCCTCCAGAAGGCCACTCTCTGCGATAGTTATCTCTCCGGGCAGGAGAGACACTCCTTCTATTCTCATTCCTATCATTTTCACTCCTTTCACGCCATCGTTCACTCTCCTTGGGTTTACTCTTTTCTAACTCTAACGCCTTTACTTTCTCAATCAGGGGGCACATCCTACTGAGCTTTGTGTCCTTTTTTCTCACATATGAAACATTGATATTATTATACCAAGCATTATTTGGAGGATAATTTGATACGTTACTAGTGTCGTCCGGGACCATAATAATTTGCGAATCTGGAAGACCTACATTGGGAGGGTACATAGAAGGATACATATGGGGAACATAAGGATGAGGGAACTGGAAAGGAGGTAGTTGTAGAGGTTGTCTCGGGACTGATAGGGATCCCGCAGGAACATCCTTTATAGTGTCCTGTGAGTTGTTTTCTTCCGTAATACCTAAGTGGGAGCTATTGGTTCCGAGATTATGCGTTCGTCGCACCTAATTCTCTTTATCTTTTGTTTATCGGCTCGTCCCTGTCATCGTATTTTTTCCAAAGTTTACGAGTGATAGAATTTAGTATAACTTCATTTATGAGAAAATCGACATTTATAATTGACTCGTCATCCCCCGCGTCGTCTTTCAGAGAGTCGGCTTCCTGTTTAATCCTATAAGCAAAAGACGTAAAAGATTCATCCTGTCTTCTACTTTCCCTCTCTAAACACATTAATCTATTCGTTATCTCATCCCTCCTATTTTTCCAATACAAGTCCGCACATGCATCCAAAAATTGTTGCCACGTTCTCACATTCTTTTTGAAACCTACAAAAACTCGTCTGGCTGGTAAAACGAAACATCTTATCGCTGTGTCCGCATTCTATTACTTTTTGGCTCTCCGTCCGGGATTAATCTTGTAATTTCGGAAGTGAAATCAGAAAAAGGCACGTAATTTCTATCGCCGCCTTGAGCAGCAGCGTCTGCCGTCCTAAGCTTTTTATTTTCCTCCGGGGTAAATGTGTCAGTGTTATTGTTCTGATTACTACGCGAAGATAACGTAGTGGAACTATTATGAAATGATCTTTCGGGTAAGTTGTTGTGATATACTCTTTCGGGCACTGTAATGTGGGGGGAGGAGAAGGTGGGGGAGAGGGCGTTTCGGCCCCAGTCCCGGCCCACTCTTGGCTGAAAGGCATGTTTTCTAATGAAACTGTCCAAAATTCGACCGAGTCAGAATCTCTTAAATTTGATAATAAAAGGGGTTGGGGTTTTCGGTCCGGATCAGTCTCGGGCTCAATCCTCGGGGAACCGATTGGAAGAAATGGTGTTCTATTTACGTTAATGTTGGGGAAAAGAAATGAACTTTCGAAGGGGTTACTCTTGGGGAACTTCCCGCTATAGGAGGACTCTCCTCTCGTCCTCCAAAACCTCCGCAATACAAAAAGAGTCGCTTACCTCACTCTACTTCGGTGGGAAGGCACACTCCTCCTGTTGCTTGGTGACCGTTAGCAAGTTGCGATGTCGGATGAGCCTGAGCAGCAGCAGTCCACGCAGCGGTTCTCGATCGGGTGATTCTCACGTTGTCCTCCTTCGATGTTAGTTGAGAGCAGGTAGCCCACATATACTCACTTAGAAAGTATTGTCTTTAACTTAGTATGGGGTGTCAAATCAAATCGGGGAGAATCCCGCTTGCTGACACCACTTTTGTTATATAAACTAAAAGTCACCATGAATACTCGTTGGTGGGAAATAAAAGGAAGTTTTGTTGATGTTAGTTTGAACGTGTTTGACACTAGCTTTGTTAAAAGGAAAGTTTAGAAGTTCGGTTGTTTGTTTTCTCCTTTATTATTATTGTTTAGTATTTTTCCTTTTATTTGGGTGACACTCCGAAGTGGGGCATGAATTCTGTATTCCCTCCTGATTTGAACCCTTGATTCTAAGTGAGTAATTGATAATGAAATTTTCGGTTGTAGTAGCTTTTAATCAGTGAACTAAAGACACAATTTGATAGTTACAAGTTCAGTCAAAATTAATGGAATGTAATGCAATTAAGTTCAATTGTAGTTTAATTAAGAATTAAAGATAAAATTAATCAACTCAAGATTAAGTATTGCCAGTCCACTACTTCTCTCTCTGTAGTTAAGACTAGTGGCCCTCAATTATCTCACAAACGCAATACTCAAACTCAATGATTCTCTCAAAATTTAGTCTTTAGCGAGCAAATTCCCTCCGGTCTTACTCGGTCTTTACTCCGGTCTTTACTTGCTCTCTACTGACGGAGCGTAAGTTAGATTCTGTCCTCTCTCCCTCGCATTCCTTCTTTTATATGCCGAAATTTTCCTCTTTCTTACGTCAGAGTCCAAGGCACACAAAGGCGAATATCCAGTGGCCGGAAATTGCCGCTCGTGCGTGGGAGAGTGGCACCATCAGCGCCAGCCCTAATTTGGATTGTCGCGATCTTGTATGGGAAGTCGTCTAGAGGTCGCAGAGAGGACGTTGTAGGGGTTATAGAGAACTTATATGGTTCGTGTATAACATATATATATATATATATATATATATATATATAAGCGTAGAAACAATTGGGCATACACGGAAGATCAGGGACACCGACAGATATCTCTAGCGAGTATTATCTACTGTTAAAAGTAAATATATATATATATACAGTGTGTGTGTGTGTGTGTGTGTGTGTGTGTGTTTGTGTGTGTATCAAAGCTATATACTGCTGGCTGTTGCATAGCTGGCATTTAGGAAAAATGGCAGTGATCCTAAACCCGACTAGGGTGGCTTGTGAAGACTCCATTATGCGGTGAGACATGCCTCTGAGAATATCTTCTCTCTCCTCTTCCTCTCTCTCCTTGTGTTTTATTACTCTTTTTAGGTTAGGTTACCCACTCCCCGTTTTGGAGGTCTAGGCCCGGCCCTCTTTATGCTTAACCCACACTCTCCTCCCTTGTTAGGTTAGGTTACCTTCTCCCCTTCATGCATATCCCCTCTCCCCCTTCATGCATAACCCCATCTTCCCCTTGTTTCGTAAACTCGCTCTCCCACTTGGAGGTCTAACCCTCACCCCTTTGGTGCATACCTCCCTCTCCTCCCTTGAGGGTCTAACCCCCACCCTGTTGCATTATTAATCGTGTTGCATGGAATTGATTTGCACTTGACATTTTTGCGGGTATACTACTCATGAACATTCTTCCCCTCTGGCTTTTTCCGGAAACATGTAGCAATACCAGTCCCTCTCTTGATTGGTGTTACTGAGCCATCAGGTATTTTCTTTCCTGAAATATGTAAACTGACATTAGAAATGTGTTTGTTCACTTTAAAAATATAATGTCATTTTCCCAATGGGTCCAGACTTCTGGGACACTCTGTACTGTAGACACTGCTAGATTGTCAACAGAAGAAATGTTTGAACAGATGAAACAACATGTGGACCTTTCGGGTTCCCATTATGATCTGAAACACTTCCTGACAAAACTTTATAAGAACTGTATGGATCTTCATCACATTGAAAGACTGGGAAAGAGGTGATATTAATGGTTTTCGGCATTGGCGAAGAGCTAGGAGCTAGGAGTTCGGAAGGTAGTTTCTCTCACTGTCACTACCCTGATATGTATTACAGGCATGTCAAGGATAAATTAATATCACGAGTTCACATTACTTGTATTTGTTAATACCTTCAAGTAATAGTTATTTACTAAATATTAGGTTGGAACGGCCATAAAAATATATAAATTATTTCTTAGTTTTATTAATAGCATTATTATTGTATCTGAAATTTATTTTTGGTAATTGAAGTATTTTTATTTGATTTGAACCTTGATTAGAAGTGAAACTTTTGTCTTTCTTCTCAAAAAATGGCGATTAACAAAATCAATTAGAAGACAATAGAGCGTTTATAAGGTAATGATCAACAGTGACGGAATGACTCAGGAAAGCAGCCAGAGAAAACTATTCGAGGCAGCCCCCACAATCGTCCACTCCCAGCTGAGCAATATACTGGAAAAAATTAATAACTGCATTTCACAGTATTTAATATTTATTTTAATGTTACAGTAATGGGGCTTTCATCATATATTTATAATTAGAACATCTTTATTCACAATCAATTGTCCTTATTAACTTAGTACGAGAAAGGTAAGTACAAAGTACTCAGATTTACATTTTTACATTCCAATATATTACGTCATATTATAATATGCCTGACTTATCTGTATCTTTGTAACTATAAGATTGTATCATGATTTGTTTTGTTCAATATTTTTCTTTTCTATTATTTCTGTTAATAATAACCTCTGAAATAATAGAAAATGATAATAGAAATAATAATAACATTTTCCAATGTAAAAAAGAAATGAATCTCAGATTTTGCCTGAAAAGCTGTCATGCTTCCGAACGGCATATTCAGATAGGAATACTGTAATTAAACTTCAAAAAATAACGTTAATCCCAACATTGTGTAAACCAGTACGGCTATAATGTATCTTATGTAATGTGTTCTTTCTGAATAAAGATTATTATTATATTATTATTATTTGCTTGTACCTCGTGGGGAATGGACGCGTTGTTTTTATCTCTGTATTGACATCCAAATAAGAAGGGAATAAACTTCTCTGCGGTTTATTCTGTTTATACCCGAAAGTGTTAAAGTAGCAGTGAATCCGTGCATATAAATTTTTAAATGAAATTCATTAAATTAAGAAAGTGCAAAACAATTCACATGAATTATCACCAGTTTAACGAATATATTTAAATCGTAATACGGTTGTTATTCGAGAAAAGTTTGAAACAAGGCAGGAAAAAGGTCATAAAACGCAAGGTCAGAAAACCCCCGTGACCATCGAAAGGAAAGAAATGAAAAAGAAAGAAAAGAAAAAAATTTGTGTGTATTTCTTTTTACGATAATTAATGAATAGAATGACCATGGATCCAAATTCTCACTTAATCTGCAATTTGTATAATTCGGAAACAACTGAAAATGCAGCAATCAGGTGTGATTTCTGTAAAATCTACGATGTTGATCAACTTTGCAAAGGGCGGGGGGTTATGCAACAAGTTGTGTGGGAGGTATCCCTCAAGTTGCATGAAGGACGTGGGGGTGATGGGGAAGGGTTATGCAACAAGGGGTGGTGGGGAACCCCCAAATTGCATGAAGGGGGAGCTTTTGGAGGAGAGAGAGGATGATCCTAACCTAAGAAGGTAAACCGTAACTTTGGGGAGAAGGGGGAGTGCCTCCCCCAAGAGGGTATCCCTAACCTAATAAGGTAAACCTTAAGCTAAGAGAGGATAGAGAGGATTATCCTTTCGCCTGGACCGCCATAAGCAAAATGGCCGAGCATCAGCTGGTTGTCCAGCTTTTGGTTTAGAAGGGGTCGCCAGATAGCACTATTTATTTTAATTATTTATATATGGAGGGGTTGCCAGATAGCACCATTTAATTATTTGGAGAGATGTTACCCAATGAAGTTTAATTGACATATATATATATATATATATATATATATTATATATATATATATATATATATAATATAATATATATAGCTTCTATCATTAAAAGCTGTATTAAGAGAGTAATTATATATTTCCAAAACGAGCCATATTAGAAATTTTACGTCATTCCTTATATATAACTAAAATTCAATTCAATTAACCTTTACATATATATTACAGAAAGATGATGCTCACATGAGATAGCGAAAGCCATATTAAGAGAGTAATTTCATTAAAGGTATACATATATATAATGGATCAGTCCAGGCCAGTTGGTAGTGCCACCAGCTACCAGCGCAGAAATGGTCAAAAAGTTTATAAAGAATCGTTTCCAGCCGTATATTTATAAATATATATATATATATATATATATAATATAAAGAATCGTTTCCAGCCATATATATATATATATATATATATATATATATATATATTATTAATTAAGGCAGTATTAAGAGTAATTCAATTGGTTCATATTAGAAATGTTCAGATATCCCTTATATATAAAAATCAATAACCTCGGTTATTTCTATCGTTTATATACCTCGTACAATATTTGGAAATGTTTGGACAGGAGCGCCGCTAATAATCACCACTATGATGACACTTTTATGTATGGAGAGGACAACAATATTAATTAGATGTCCCCGTATATCATTAAAGACCGATGTTCCAAAGAACAGTTATTTAACTGGCACGTTAACCGAACGGCCATTTATTTTGACATCTTTCAAACAATCCAATTAAAACAAACCTCTGCTCTTTCAAACCAAATTGGGGAAATGTAAATTTACCTTATTTCCTTGTTTCGATGTAATTCTAAAGAATTTCACTTCATTTAAATTTCATTTAAATCTCCATAAACACTTTATTTAATTTGTACAAAAAATTTGTTTAATAAAACAATAAGCATTTCACTTTCAAAAGAATTTCATTTAAATTTCCATAATCACTTCATTTAATTAGTATGGTTCAATGGGAATATGGGTGATAATTTTAATTGTGTCTGAGAGGTGGCATTAGGGCGGCTCGTTTTACACTTTTTTCGATATTTGATTGGGGGTAGTGCGGAAAAGTTGCGATTTTGGAGAGAAAATAAAGTGTGTAAAATTTTTTGATCTACGTCAATACCTTCCGGTGGCGGCGAGTCCTTAAAAATCGAAAAATAGGCATAACGGGGTAGATTGGAAAATGGTTTTAAAGACTTACAAAATAAACAATAAAAATTTCAGCACAATCTGTTAATAACTTCCGGTGGCGTCTTAGCCGTTAAAATATCCAAAATATTGATTTAAAGCAAGTTTTTAACAAGATGTTATACAAATGTTAATTCCGGTATATTTCTGTGCAAACAACCCTGAGAACACTATTATAGGCTTGAATAAATTAATAGCAGTCATTGAACAATGAACATTATATAAAAATTATATAAAATTATATAAAATTTTGTGTTTTTAGGCCTATTTTCGATTTTTAAGGACTCGCCGCCACCGGAAGGTATTGACGTAGATCAAAAAAATTTTACACACTATTTTCTCCAAATCGCAACTTTTCCGCACTACCCCCAATCAAATATCGAAAAAAGTGTAAAAACGAGCCGCCCTAGTGTGCATCAAGGACTGAAGTGTATCCCATGGTATTAGTGTGGAAAGAGTGATTTTGCCATGGGCTAGCTGGGTCGCACGCAAAACTTTGGAATGAATCGTAATTATTTGTTGCAAATATTTATCGATTAGGATACTTGTAGGTTAATTATTTCTACTAATTCACGATATCTTTCGCGTTCTTTGTATTTAGCTAACAGGGATTCAAGGTATGTAAATTTGTCCGAAAGGGGGTGGAGGAAGTGATTGTTTTTGTGTAGTGACTCAATGGTTTGTTCTAAAATGTGTCCACTATATTGCCGATTCCGTGCGAAGAGATTCAATTTGAGTTCAATTCTTTTAATGTCTTCTTCGGTCACTAATCCGCATAAACCTTTGAATATTTTTCCTCCCATATCTATCAATCCCTTTATTTCTTTGATTAAATTTTGCTGAGTTTTGTGTTCCAGTTTGTATCCATGGTAACGGTAATATATCTGATAGGGTGTGTGCTGTAGTTTGAATATTTTTGAATGTATTTTGTAATAGAACGCGACTAATCTGGTCTGTTCCCGGGATATGTTTAACAGAACTGTCAATTTTACTTTTAAATGCTTTTAATTGCGCTTTTATCTGATAGAGATTAGTTTTAATTCTAGCAGTGGGTTCCAAATTCATGAAAAGGTCAGCGTATCCTTTCAAAAATTTACCTTCTCCAAGCTTTTATATAACAACTCCGGTAGAAATTTTAATGCTAGGGCTACAAAGAGTAAATAATTTGCAAAATTATAAGGGGGACAATTTTATTAATTTCTACGTCTTAGATTATGCGGAACTGGGGGTTGCCGTGTGGATACTTGTGTTTGTGTGCGGAGTGGTCGGCCTCGCTTTGGTGGTAGTGGGGGTCGACCGTTAAGCTCGGATTCTGAGCGGGTTTCGTTTATTATGTGAAGGTTCTAGTTTACGTGGTTGAGGCATTTGCGGCAGGTATGTAGGGTCCGTGCATCGATCATCAACCGGTGAGGGTGGAGATGAAAGAGTTGTTGGAGATGGAGGAGTTGTTGGAGATGGAGGAGTTGTTGGAGATGAAGGAGTTGTTGGAGATGAAGGAGTTGTTGGAGATGGAGGAGTTGTTGGAGATGGAGGAGTTGTTGGAGATGGAGGAGTTGTTGGAGATGGAGGAGTTGTTGGAGATGGAGGAGTTGTTGGAGATGGAGGAGTTGTTGGAGATGGAGGAGTTGTTGGAGATGAGAGGTTGTTGGAGATGGAGGAGTTGTTGGAGATGGAGGAGTTGTTGGAGATGGAGGAGTTGTTGGAGATGGAGGAGTTGTTGGAGATGGAGGAGTTGTTGGAGATGGAGGAGTGTGGAGATGGAGGAGTTGTTGGAGATGGAGGAGTTGTTGGAGATGGAGGAGTTGTTGGAGATGGAGGAGTTGTTGGAGAGGAGGAGTTGTTGGAGATGGAGGAGTTGTTGGAGATGGAGGAGTTGTTGGAGATCTACAGAAGCTAAGGCTAACAAAGACCCTAAGATCCACTCTAAGGCTAGCCCGAGAGAAGGAAGAGTAGGGGGTTAAGTAAGGAGCAACACCTATCACTCGTGGGTTAACATTCATTCAGAAAAGAGGAAAAGTGTCTCACCATCATCATCCGCCGGCACTGCCGACAAGTCAGAAAAAATAGTCGGAGAGAATAGGAGAGGGGTGAAAGATGAAAAGAAGTAAAATAAGAACGCTTACAAACCATGCAAACACAGTCTTAACTCACTGTCATACCATGCAAACTACAAACATGCAGAAAAGTGTTAGAGACATGCAAAGTAAGGAGGATAAGAAAAAAAAAAAAGTAGGTAAAGTTAAACAAAAAGTGGGTTAGTTTACGCTATGAGCTACATCTACATTCGTGTTAGTCTAATTTTTTTTTTTTTTTTTAATAATTTTATTGCTGGCATCACACGCTGGCATGTCACAAGCTGGCATTCATCGTCAACAGACTCATCCCCGAGCACCACCACCAGAGCTTCTGTTACTAACTTTGTTGTTATTTAAATTAAACAACGTTAATACCTTTAAAATGTCTGTCAAGACGGTTCTTAACATATTAACGCTGGTAGAATGAACGACTGACGCGGGAAGATTATTCCATTTATCAATTACTTTAAACGTAAAGAAGTTTTTAGCGTATAGTAATGAAACGTCTGCCACGCAACTTGAATCCGTTATTGCGAGTATTACTATTATCGAAAGTGAACAATTTGTCAAAATTCACGTTATCGATGTTATTAACGATTTTAAAAAACTTCAATAAGCTTCCCTTAATCTCCTAGTTTCGAGTGAATACAAGTCTAACACTTTAATCCTATCTTCATAAGGCTTGTTGCGCAATGACGAATAAGTTTCGTGGCACGACGCTGAACCCTTTCTAACCTATCAATATCCTCACGCAAGTACGGGCACCAAAACTGAACTGCATATTCTAAATGAGGCCTGACTGGGACTTGTAAAGGGGCAATATGATATCCTTCGACTTAAATTCGAAATTACGCGCTATGAAGCCTAACATCCTATTCGCTTTTGCGCAAGACTCCAGGCACTGGTTCCTAAACCTTTAAATCTTTAGTTACGCGTACGCCTAAATCTACTTCCTCGTCAACGCTCGCTAACTCCCTATCATCCATCGGGTACGCGTAATTATTGTTGCGAGAACCTATATGCAAAACTTTACATTTATCTACGTTAAATTGCATCTGCCACTTATCCGTCCACTCCATAATCCTATTTACATCGTCTTGGATCCTATTTCTATCGTCCTCGTTAACAAACCTTACCGCCTATTTTAGTATCGTCCGCGAATTTTGAAAACGTTACTAGTCAATCCTACAATCTATGTCGTTAATGTAAATTACGAATAAGAATGGGCCTAACACTGAACCCTGTGGGACACCGCTACCTACATCTAACCACCCGATTCACTACCATTAACTACGACCCTCTGTCTCCTAGCACGAAGCCATTCTTCTAACCAGTTAGCTACCTGACCGCGTATACCGTGCGCTTTAACCTTCGCAATTAGTCTCCTATGCGGAACTGTATCGAACGCCTTTTTAAAATCTAAATAAAAACGTCAGCTGCCCTATGCCTATCGTATTCGCGCACTACTTCGTTATAAAATTCTAACAAATTAGTTAAACAAGACCTATGGCGTCGAAACCCGTGCTGACTACTATTAATCAAATCTCTACTTTCTAAGTGATCGATAATACGATCCCTAACTACGGATTCCAAAAGTTTACCGACAATTGACGTTAAGCTAATGGGCCTATAATTGCTAGCTACCGAGCGGTCGCCTTTTTTAAAAATAGGCGTGACGTTAGCTAATTTAAAGTCTTCAGGAATAATCCCCGTTTCGAGTGACTGATTAAAGATCTTCGTTAAGGGGCCTACGATAACTTCTTTCAAATGTCTCCATGGAGGAGATGGAGATGGAGGAGTTGTTGGAGATGAAGATGGAGGAGTTGTTGGAGATGAAGATGGAGGAGTTGTTGGAGATGAAGATGGAGGAGTTGTTGGAGATGAAGATGGAGGAGTTGTTGGAGATGAAGATGGAGGAGTTGTTGGAGATGAAGATGGAGGAGTTGTTGGAGATGAAGATGGAGGAGTTGTTGGAGATGAAGATGGAGGAGTTGTTGGAGATGAAGATCTACAGATCTACAGAAGCTAAGGCTAACAAAGACCCTAAGATTCACTCTAAGGCTAGCCCGAGAGAAAGGAAGAGTAGGGGGTTAAGAGAAGAGAGGAGAATAAGGGGTTAAGTAAGGAGCAACACCTATCATTCGTGGGTTAACATTCATTCAGAAAAAGAGGGAAAAAGTCTCACCATCATCATCCGCGGCCACTGCCGACAAGTCAGAAAAATAGTCGGAGAATATAGGAGAGGGGTAAAAAATGAAAAGAAGTAAAATAAGAACGCTTACAAACCATGCAAACACAGTCTTAACTCACTGTCATACCATGCAAACTACAAACATGCAAGGAAAGAGTTACAGACATGCAAGTAAGGAGATAAGAAAAAAAAAAAAAGTAGGTAAAGTTAAACAAAAAGTGGGTTACTTTACGCTACAAGCTACATCTACATTCGTGTTAGTCTAATTTTTTTTTTTTTTTATAATTTTATTGCTGGCATCACACGCTGGCATGTCACAAGCTGGCATCCATCGTCAACAGACTCATCCTCGAGCACCACCACCAGAGCTCCTGTTAACTTTCTTTTTTAATTTTAAACAACGCTAATACTTTTAAAATGTCTGTCAAGACGGTTCTTAAACATATTAACGCTGGTAGAATGAACGACTGACGCGGAAAGATTATTCCATTTATCAGGAGGAGGAGATGGAGGAGTTGTTGGAGATGAAGATGGAGGAGTTGTTGGAGATGAAGATGGAGGAGTTGTTGGAGATGAAGATGGAGGAGTTGTTGGAGATGAAGATGGAGGAGTTGTTGGAGATGAAGATGGAGGAGTTGTTGGAGATGAAGATGGAGGAGTTGTTGGAGATGAAGATGGAGGAGTTGTTGGAGATGAAGATGGAGGAGTTGTTGGAGATGAAGATGGAGGAGTTGTTGGAGATGAAGATGGAGGAGTTGTTGGAGATGAAGATGGAGGAGTTGTTGGAGATGAAGATGGAGGAGTTGTTGGAGATGGAGATGGAGGAGTTGTTGGAGATGGAGATGGAGGAGTTGTTGGAGATGGAGATGGAGGAGTTGTTGGAGATGAAGATGGAGGAGTTGTTGGAGATGAAGATGGAGGAGTTGTTGGAGATGGAGATGGAGGAGTTGTTGGAGATGGAGATGGAGGAGTTGTTGGAGATGGAGATGGAGGAGTTGTTGGAGATGGAGATGGAGGAGTTGTTGGAGATGGAGGAGTTGTTGGAGATGGAGGAGTTGGAGGAGATGGTGGAGATGGAGGAGATGGTGGAGTTCCACAGAGTGATCCTCTAGAAGGGGTTTCGTCAGGGTCTGTTTCCGATGGGAATCTCGGATCTGGGATCTCTTCTTGTTCAGAGATTGGCTCGAGTACTAGTGGTATTACGAGGTACCAATCTTCGTCATGGGTAGTGGTTTCCGCGGTGACCAATTCGGTTTTGTGGTCCCTGCTGGATTTGTTAATACCTTCATCCTTTGATGTTTTTTGGTCGATGTTTTTTGGCAGATGTTTTTTGGGAAGGTGGTGTTCGGCAGCTATCTTCAAATTATCAGGGTGAATGATCTTTAGTTTGGAATGGTCTCAAAGATCGAGGATTTCGTAACGGTTCTTTCCGCGGTTTTTCATAATCCTATATGGGACATCTCATTTCGAGTTTAATTTGCGATGAGCACTTGGCGGTTTCACGCTCTTTATGGAACATCGCATACCGACGATTATAGTCCGTTGACGGGGATGACGCCTATGTTGCTCTTGCTCCATATATTTGTTTCATTGGTCGAGTGCATATCGGATTATGTAAAAAATTTTGAAAGGTCGTTCAACTAGTTGCTGATTTGCTTTTGCCATCTCGGAAGGTGTTAGAACTGCCTGGTCGATTTGGTCAGGCAAATCAAAAGGTAGCCGTTTGTCGGAGTGATATAAAACGAAATTAGGGGTGTCCCCGATGGACATGTTATAGCCGTTGTTGATGGCTGTTTGCACCATGGGGAGGGAATTATCCCATGTACGGGAAGATGCATCGAGAATATGGCGGAGGGCTTCTAAGATCTTCCGATTGTGTCTTTCCACTTAGCCGTTTGCCTGCGGATGGTATTCCACAATGTGTGTTTTTAATTTTACACATGTTGCAGGGTGACTAGAACAGTTTGGTAGTGAAACTAAGGGCGTTATCCGAAATTAGGATAGAAGGAGTAGTATAGTTTTGGATGACGCGTTCCACTAGGGCTCTTGCCACACTTTCCGAAGTGTGGTTTCGAATGGCAACTACTTCGCTGTAACGCGAGAAGGGGTCCGTAAACACACTGATGTACTGGTTTCCCTTTGATGTTTGGGGAAATGGTCCTAGCATGTCCATTCCAGTTCTTTGCCATGGCCGTTGGCATACTGGAATTGTGGATGTTACGTTGCGTTTTAAACAAAACGGGCATTCAGCGATGTATTCATGTACCTTTTTGTTCATTTCGGGAAAATGGTATCGCTCCAAAAGACTCTTGATGGTGCGATCCAGCCCCATGTGTGGCCATACAAAGGTGAGTCGTGACAAAGTACGATGGCTATATCTACGAGATCCTTTGGTATTTCCAAGAGGTCGTTTCCATCTTCGTTCCTAAAATGTACGAGCCCATCTTTTATGTTTTACTGTTCGTTTACCTTCGATGGTTTCTTTTGTTCCAGGCAAGCTCGAAGGTTCTGGGTGGGTTGGTCCTGTTGTTGGGAGTATTGCAGAAATTCGTGGTCGAACACAGGAAGAGTTTCTATCTTATTCACTTGGGTGTCGGGCAGGGTGCATCAGCCTATAAGGGGTGAAATTTTGAACTTCGGATATTGATTCGGCCCTATGATATTATGGTTACAATCCCCAACAAGCCTTCAGTGTCCACGTTTCAAGCTGTTCTGACAATATTTAGTGGGTCCACCTCGAAGATGAAAATTTGACAGTTGTGGAATTTTATGGTTTGACCAGAAAATCTTATGTGTAAGTGTTGTAGATTTTGTTTGAAAATTTGTTTTTAAATATAGTTAGTTTTAGGCAAGTTTTAGCCTCAATTCATGAAATTATCTGTCTTTTTAGACTTTTTTTTGTATTATTCTGAGAATCATGAAGTGAGTTACCAGGATGCGGGACGAGGACTCAACTTGCCAAGCATCCCACCGACCACCTCCACCTATTAAAAATGGTATTTCATGATAAAATACTTGTAAAAATTGATTTATTGCTTATTGATATCTTAATTCTTCTCTTGTCCTTTTTTCTTCTAAAACAAATGATAAAGAAGCTTGTCTCTTTCTCAGATTAGGAGTGGCTTTTCTGTTAGCTTCTACAACTTGGAGAACATTTTGAAGATGTTCTTCAGTCCTTGCAGCCTCATAAAAGTCACTGCATAGTTTTACTGCCCTCTCAGAGCCATCATTTATGACATTTATAGCCAAAAGTTTTCTTTGGAAGATATAAATGATGCTGTTGTTTTCCATTCAACAATCTTAACCATTAAAAAATCATAGTCTAACTGTAGTGAAGAGAATATGAACCATGAGTTTTTGTCAACCAAGTCAGCTAGTGTGGTTTCCGATTGTAGATTGGTAGGGAAATTAGGCTTTCCAAAACTAGATCCATGTCTACCTTCTGGAACCACTATCTCAATCTTGTGTGGTTTATAGAAAGTAGATGGTTTGTTATAGCACGAAGTTCATTTTTGGAACCAAATCGCTGAATAATACAAGAAGAATCATCTCTGATGAAAGGTACCAGAGATGACGTTTCAAAGATGTTAGAGCACTTTTTGCTATTTGCTTGTTTACTTCCTCGTATCTAAGAAGCTTTTTGTAAAGCTGCAAATCGTGCCATGGTGCATCAAAAACTGAAGAGCAGGTCATCCACCATGGGTAGTAAATCAGTGAAATGAAGGTTGCAAAGTCTCTTAGTTTCAGAATTTGTTGCTTGTTTGTGATTGTTACTGAAGGTAGTTTCGAGATATTATCTTCTAGTAATGCAATTTTTAGAGCATATATTGCTTTACTCATCCATCTGGCTCTATGTATAGCACCAGGTCGCTGAAGGGTTATATCCTTATCACTAGGTCCTGCATTTAAGTATAACACAACTAAGTCAGAAAATTGTTTGTAGTCATATCGTGTATGTTGCTTTTCTATATTACTTATTTGAATTGCATAATCAGTCCATTCCTGAAGAATCTCCTGGACAGCTTTGGAATACTGATTGAAGTCAATTTTTTCAATTTTTCATCCTTGGAAATCCACTGAAACTTTTCTCGAAATCTGTTAGACATTAATTTCTGGTCCACTCGAAGTTTCTACTTTCATGTCCTGAAACACATGACTCATAATAACTTCACCAACATGATGCCTGCATGCAGACCATAATAAAGGCCGTCCAATCTCTTGTTGGATAGTTATGCATGCAGCGCTCACATGTCCCGTGTTGGTTGCTGTAGTGTCGAAAACCAAGTTCACTATTGAATCGGAGCAGTTCCACAATTTCAGTAGCTTCATAACTTCTTCAGTCAAGTTTTTCCCAGATTGGCCACTGCCACCAGCACTAGGAGGATATGATGGAATACCAAGTAGTTTGAGATCCATTGAATTTCCAACTGATACGGCTAATCGTTCTTCTGTAACATATTTATCCTGCAGAGTAGAAATTATTTTCGAATCCCAATGAAGAGAGGCCAATTTAGAAGGATTCCAGGATTTTTGAATGGAACTTGAAATTTTTTGGGCTACTTCGCGTCTTGCTCTATCAGCTGTAGCATATGAAGTTGCCACTGCCTTAGTGTTACCACCACATTCTTCAACAAAAGCTTTTGTAAATAAAAGGCATAAAACAGCAATTCATAACAACACTAAACCACTCCACAGATACATCCAGGCTATACAAGACTATACACAGCATTACCCACTCTAACAGCGGCATTCACACCTCACACGCGGCTATCTGTCGCAGCCAAAATAATATCCCAACATACACACAACAAGCTAACATTCTAGTTAATCACTACGCAAAGATAAGTCACTTAAACAGAGACAACAACCAGAAACACGCAGACAGACAAACAGCCAGACACAAGAAAACCTACAGACTCGACACGACCATTACACCCTTCAATACAGACCAGACCACCAACATCATCAAAAACATTAAGAATTCGAAGGCTACTGGACCAGAACAACATATCTAACATACCCCTTAAACACTTGGGCTCACAGGGAATACTAGCTCTCACAAATATCAGCACATATTCATACCAAGACTGTATTATTCCTGACATATGGAAACAAGGTAAAATTATTACACTACTCAAACCAAACAAAAATCCAACAGAACCAGCTTCCTATGGACCCATTACTTTACTATGCATACCTTCCAAAGTAACAGAAAGACTAATCTTACAAATCACCAACCCACACATTCCACTATCGCCTACTCAACATGGATTCAGACCTCACCACTCAACCACGACATTACTCACTAACCTCACGCAGCACATCATGGATGGCATCAACTCCAGACGACCAGCTCAACGAACACTATTAACAACAATAGACATAGTAAAGCATTTGATGCTATCCCACGCTTCCCTCTCATAAACAAAATACTCAACACAAACATGCACAATAACACCAAAAGGTGGCTGAGCAACTATCTTTCAGGAAGATACTCACATGTCACATTTAATGGCAAGTCATCCAAAAACAAGCTTTTCCGAACGGGGTCCCTCAAGGCTCTGTTCTCTCACCAACCACTTCAACTTATACATGCATGACATTCCAACACCCATAGATAACAAGCTTACTTTATCATCATATGCAGATGACATCACTCTAACATCCACCCACAACAACATCGACACCGCTACAAATAACCTACAAACATACATAAACAGTATACAAGACTGGCTCACACACAATAGACTCAAAGTAGCGCCCACAAAGTTAACCATCACCTTGCTTACAAGCAACACAAAAGAACACCAGGTAATTCCACAGCTTACACTAAACAACATCAACATTCCACACACTCACAGGACCAAAATACTTGGGGTCACATACAACACATCATTATCCTTTGCAAACCACATTCAGGACATTAAAAACAAATGTACGTCAAGACTTAACACGCTTAGGGTACTAACAGACACAAACTTTGGACATCAGCAGGAAACAACATCACTCATATACAAACAATATATTCGCTCAGTTATGGACTATGCTAGCCCATGCTGGGCACCCATTATCTCAAACACACACATAAACACCTTACAGACAATACAAAAGTACGCACTTCGTATCATTACAGGATGCACTCAAACAACACCAATAGAACACCTGCACACAGAAACAAAAAATACTGAAAGTTAGGGAGCATTTAGACATGAGGGGAACAATTCATGGCAGCAGCGACAACTAACCCACAACACCCTTGCCACTACATGTACAATCATGCACCAACACCTCGCACCATTAAGGTAACACCAGAGAGACATTATAACCAAATACTCCATTCCATACCACACCCCACAGACATCACACAGTACAGAAAACACATACACACACACCTAACCACAAAGCACTGACACGACTCGGTCCGAATGCGGTCTAGGTGCGAAGCCGCCACCCATTAACAGGTCAGAGATCAGCCTGAGCAGATCGGATCGAGTTAACTTAGCACGATTCCGATGTGGACATCACCCCAACTTACTAACATATAAACACAGACTAGACAACTCCATAGACGACACCTGCCACCTGTGCCAGGACACACCACAAACAATTGAACACATTATGACAGACTGTACCGCTCTAGCACAACGAACACAACACAACACAACATCACTAGTGCGCTGAACCTCTGGTCGACTCCGGAGAGGGCGATCGGTTACCTGCGTGCCGCCGGCTTGCTCGATCAGGGTGGGCTGATCGGCTAAACAACAACAACAAAAGCTTTTGTGAATGCAGCCTGTTGTGCCGGAGTCATTTTCATTCTTGATGCCAAAGAAACAAGTTTCGGTCTTTTCAGAATGTCATGAGGAATGATAGCTTGAGTACCTAAACAGACTGTTGACTGTGTGGATTTTCCATCTTTTTCAGCTCCATCATTAGCTTCTGACTCACTCTCAATGGTAGTTGTATCGCTTGTGCTACTGCTTTCTAATTCAACATAACTGCAAGAAGCTTCAGTGTCTCTCAATTCCTTTTCTTTTCTCGCATTTTCTTCACATTTTCGAAAATTAATGCGCTTCATTTTGGATGCTAAAAGTTTGATCATGAGCTCCAAAAGAAGCAATTCTATCCCCTTGCATAGATTGAAGAAATTGTATATCTTCTGGATTACTCATAATTTTTTCGGCATTTTTAAACCACAGTGGAAAAGTCATTTTAAGTTGCATTTCCATATCTTCTAGTCTTGTCTTTGTACTTTGTAGCTCTCTTCTTTTCAATGGAATTTCTCTCAGTTTCGCATTCTTTTCTGACAACGAAATTATTTTCTCACATGCTTTTTTCTCAGTAATCATTGGTATGTTGGCTTTATTGTAGAATGGTTGAATTTCTGTTAAAACAATTTTAGCTATATCTCGCTTAGTTCTTCTCTCTTTTAGACCCTGTTGCTGGTGAAATAGGAAACATCTAAGAACTTGTTCACTTGTTGGCAAGCGACATCCTACAATCTTTGCATCATTATTTGTGATGCCAGAACCTAATCCAAATATACAGGGTTTTTTTCGTGTTTTTACATCAACTTTATCTGCACCACTTGAACAAGTTTTACCACTAGAAGTGGCTTCACTGGCTTTACCACTATTATCCATTATATCATATATCAACTATTATCACCAACATATATAAAAAATTGACCTGTAATAGAAACATAGATTAATATTAAAGTAGTCTACATGCCTGAAAATAAGAAAAAATAGCTATAGGTATTTCATGTTGGCAAATGATGTTTATTAATAGTAGCTATGGCTTAAACACAAGCAAACTAAACATACTAGGCCTATAGTACCTTAAGGATCATTCAATTCAATAAAATAAAGGTATATGAAAAAAATATTTAAGGCAATTTATCCCAAAAATTGTCATTTTTGTAAAAGTTTAGGAGCTAGGTGGACCCAGTAGATATTAATCAATTGACCTGAAATTTTGCATGTGAATTTTTTTTAGGGACTGTAACCATAATAACGTAGGGCGAAATCAATTTTTGAAAGTTGCCATTTTTGATGCACCCTAGTGTCGGGCTTAAGTCTTGACAATCCGTCTGGAATAACTTTAAGTTTTCCTGGTTTGTATACGATTTTTGCTGCAAAGTCCTGAATCCACAGATCCCATCTACTCAACCGTCCTTCAAGTAGCTGTCCTTGAAGAAATACGTAAGGCTTTGGTCAGTTTTGATGGTTACATCGTGGGCGTAGACGATGTTTCGAAATTTTTTCAAAGCCCAATATACCGCTAGGGCCTCTCGGTCCGTAGTGGAGTAATTCCGTTGATGTCCAGAGAGAAGCTGACTGGCATAAGCAATGGGCAATTCCACACCATCTACGTCCTGTAATAGGACGGCTCTTAGTCGATAGTAGGAAGCATCTGTGGCTAGGACAAAGGGTTGGTGTAATCGGATATTGGAGGATGGATGACAAGTTAGTTTACCGATTAAAGTTTCAAAAGCATGTTGGTGATCAGATTTCCAATTAAATTTAGCATTTTTCTGGAACAAATTGGTAATGGATTTAGCAATGTTCGAAAAATGGGGGATAAAATTTCGATAGAATCCGACAAATCCAATAAATACACGAGCGTTTTAGGTACAGGGTATCTTTCTAGTGCTTCAAGTTTGGCTGGATCAGGTTTAATTCCAGTGGATGATACTAGAAATCCTAAGTATACCAGGAATTCCTGCAAAGAGTTGCACTTTGCAAGTTTTAGTTCAAGGTGTGCTTTTCTAAAACGTGATACCATTCTGAAGACGTTGAATGTGTGTTTTTATATCCGAACTATAAACGATAATATCGTCAAGATAGACCCAGAGCTTCGAAACCTAATAAATCAGAAAGGACTATATTCATCAACCTAGAGAAATTAGCAGACCCATTTCGGACTCCGAAAGGTAAAACCTGGAATTCGTAATGGCCTCGATTAGTGGAGAAAGCAATGCCCGAGATTCGGAACCGACCTCCATTTGCCAATAACCGGATGGTAAATCGAGGGATGAAAAGAAGTTAGCTCTCCCTACGTTCAGAATTGTTTCCTGCATGTTTGGAATAAGTAAACGGTCTGGAATGGTAATGTGGTTTAGGCGTCAAAATCTATACAAGAGCTAGATGTTCCGTCCTTTTTGGAAACAAGAATCATAGGAGCGGACCAGGGACTAACTGAAGGTTGAATTACATCCTGCTCCAACATGTCCTTCATGTGTTCCTCAATAGTTACTAATTGGGAATGTGGAACCCTATAGGGAGGAATGAAGATGGGTTTGGAATTGGGTTCTAGCTTGATTTCGAAAGGGACCAAATTAGTTCGGCCCAGTGGATCTCCTTTCGAGGCAATCACATCTCTATTTCTTATCAGGAAATCGAGAAGTGATTCCAGTAGTTTGGGATCCTGTAAGGCTGGTGACTCCTGAATGGAATGCTTCAGACATTTCTTATATTCTTCGCTTAATGCTAAAGTGTTTACCTCTAAGGAACTGAAAACACGATTCATAGTACTGGTGGGGAAATCTGAATTTATTTCTACTGTGGAAACAGTTCCTAGTCTCTGATTTGAAGTTAATTCAATAGGGCTTTTTCCTTTCTTTAAGCAAACAACAGGGATAGCTGAATTCTGACTGACTAACAACTTGGGCAATAAGAACATATCTCTTGAAATTACTTTTCTCTGTAATAAGAATGCGATCCGACTCTAATAGTTTCCTGTTATATGTTCTGCAGGGCATATGAAAAATTGTGAATCTGACTCTGGTTCGGTGATTAAAATTTGCCTTATTGGCTGAAAAATCGTTTCGGTTGGATTTCGAATCTCAACTGCCGAGTTAACTGAACCTGGCTGACTTTAAAACTGGCTGACTTTAAAACTGGCTGACTTTAAAACTGGCTGACTTTAAAACTGGCTGACTTTAAAACTGGCTGACTTTAAAACTGGCTGTGTTGATTCTGCTGGATTAAAAAACTGGAACTGATTACGCTGGGGGCTGATTTCTGGGGCGGTGGTCACTCTGGATGCAACCGACTGATTTGAACTACTATGAACTGGAGTGGGTTTCCTATTTCTTTCGGAAATCCGAACTAAACTGATTCTGTTAGCATTAGGCTAAGTGTGCGGCACCTATCTATTATTCCCATGGAGAGGGTGTGTCCTATTTCTACACTTAACTAATTTTACGGCTGGGTAAATTTCCCATTGATTCCGGTTGAAGAAATCCATACCTAGTGAGATATCTGTCTGAAAGGTGGCGACTGAGTTCACAATACAACATTTTGCGGGATATACCGCTTTACCAACTTCTAAATATAATTCGATTTCTCCATGTGTAGGTATGGGTGTGCCTGTAACTCCTCTGAGTTGGAAGGAAAGTGCCTTAATTTCATATTCATAATCTGTACTCTCTAGTAACTCATCTGTACATTTCTTCTTAATTAATGTCGCATGTGCTCCTGTATCTAGGAGAGCGGTTGAATCTCGGTTATCTGTGCTACAATTTATTATTAAATCTAGTAGGTTCGCATCTATTATCCTGATGGGTAGTTCATGTGTGTATGTGGGTTTATTACTGCTTTTTAGGAGGGAGGAGGTTGAACTGCTGCCTCCAAAGTAGGATCTAAAAAAGAACTTGATCTGACTTCTATGGGAGGACCTGAGTCATATTCTACAGGATCACCATACACTGGAAGGTCTTCTTGAAAAGTGTACTGTGGGGAAACTGATTCTTCAACGGGTACGTCTAAGTACCCGACCATCCGACCTTGCTGATTATATTGGGGGTTTGGACCTCGGGTGTGGTTGACCTTGTGGTCGTGATCTATTTGGCTGGTGGTTCTGTTGAGGCTGGGAATTAACTGGTTTCTGAGAATTGGAGGGCTTTTGGGAACGTTGGTGATTTGATCTCTGAAAGTGGGGCCTGTACCCTGAAGGGCCTTTGTCAGCACATTTTTGTCGGTCGTCACGGCGATGACCATGTTCATAACAGTGGGAGCAATAAAGGGGATGATTGCATTCACTCATCATGTGCCCAAAACTGTCACAATTAAAACACTGAGGAGGGGGGCGTGCATTCTGGGGTTGTGGGGCTCGTTTCTGAGGTGGTGTTCCTTGCATCGGCCTAGATTTATAGGGTTATGTTGTTGTTGTTGTTGCTTCTGAATGTAGTGTATGGTGGGGGTCTCTCTACCCTTTCGGTAGTTCTGGTTCGCTAAGTCTGGGGTAATGTTCCCTTGTTTTATTTATGGCTTCACTTGCTGGTTTGTCAATATTTAAACACTCTTGAAATTTCTTTTTAGGTGCTACGGATAAGTTTTGGTAAATGGATGCTATGGAAAAACTATACGCGCTCACAACATGGTATCATATGTGGTACATTTATTTCATAATTAAATATAAATTATTAATTAATTGAATTAAATATCTATACAAAAATGCCTCGGGATTGGCGACATAGCCTATTGGGAATGAAATAATTGAATTGCCATACGTACAAAGAACCTGTATGTATGAATCAGCCTCACATAGCAACAAGAAAACCCAATTTATTGTTTAGTCTACCACAGGAGTAGACCAAACAAAAATTTTGCTAGTTCGGCAAATAATACACCAGAACCAAGGAACGGCTCTCAGGGCTGTTTATGTTACAGCGAACGCTTTAAACAGGGAAGACGTATAAAGTTTTCTCTTAAGTTCTGAGTGAATTCCTTATTTATAATATAAAACCTAGTGACTATAAATGGATAGGCCTATTCCTTCAGGGGTTTATATAGTGACTGCCTATATTAATTACCTTAAGTAAATTCGCCGCGTAACCCCATCGTGGCGGCCCTACACCGAAAATGACCGTCACGCCCTACATCGAAACAAACAAAGACCCAGCAAAAATAAGGTGAGGCAATTTCAGTTTTATTAACATAAGGCTTCCCAACTCCCGACGCTAGAATTACCGTAATCAATATAAATATAAAGAGGTCCTTTAAAGACCTACATATTCATAACTCTCTAACGAAAAAGCATAGGGCTTTTGTCGGTAACCCTCCACTGAAGTCTGTTGGCAATTTCCAACGGATGAGGGCACAGGCAATCAACCCATAGCCCTATATAGTTTTTTCACATGGTGGCCCGTGTGGGGAACTAACCCCTCTACAATTTACACTGACACGCAGTGGCTAGGCTTACCTCATTGGCCTAACCCCAATTTCAACCGTAACCCACTATAGTTTTTTCATATGGTGGCCTATTCAACTGGGAACCGATCCCTTTACCTTTACACTAACCGAAAACAAAGGCTTGTTCATTTAACAGGCATAACTTACAGTAGGTCCTAAAAAAATAGGCCCGCAACATTAAGCCTATTTAATAGGTCCTACTCTTCAAATTCAAAACTAAGCCTTGTTAATTTAACAGGCTTAACTCATTTGAGGTCCTATAAAATAATAGGCCCAAATATAAGCCTACTTGGTAGGCCCAACAAACATGCCTATTTAGTAGGCCCACCTAACTTTACCTTACATAATAGGCCTACCTCTTAAAGTAGGCCTTACTCTTTACACTCAAGGCCTATCCTAATTAAAAACACTAAATTTATTGAACCTGTGGTGTAGGTTATAAAATTTATTTCAGCAATTTAACTTACTCATAAGACTCATTAACATCACAAAATTCGACTCGAACTGTAACATCACAAAGACCTAAAGCAATTGCACAAATTCAAACCTACACCCACCTATTACCTATTCGAAGTCCTATTTGACATATAGGCCCAACCTATTACCTATTCGAAGTCCTATTTGACATAGGCACACCAATTCCTATTTAACCTATTCCAAGTCCTATTTGACATATAGGCCCAACCACCAAGTCCTATTTGACATATAGGCCCAACCTATTCTAAGTCCTATTTGACATATAGGCCCAACCTATTCCAAGTCCTATTTGACATAGGCCCAACCTATTCCAAGTCCTATTTGACATAGGCCCAACCTATTCCAAGTCCTATTTGACATAGGCCCAACCTATTCCAAGTCCTATTTGACATAGGCCCAACCTATTCCAAGTCCTATTTGACATAGGCCCAACCTATTCCAAGTCCTATTTGACATAGGCCCAACCTATTCCAAGTCCTATTTGACATAGGCCCAACCTATTCCAAGTCCTATTTGACATAGGCCCAACCTATTCCAAGTCCTATTTGACATAGGCCCAACCTATTCCAAGTCCTATTTGACAATATAGGCCCAACCTATTCCAAGTCCTATTTGACCAATATAGGCCCAACCTATTCCAATTCCTATTTGACCAATATAGGCCCAACCTATTCCAATTCCTATTTGACCAATATAGGCCCAACCTATTCCAATTCCTATTTGACATATAGGCATAAAACAGACAAGGCTTGATATAAGGGTCTCAAATGTAACGTTTGAGGATCTTTACTCAGCCAAATTGATTAACCTAACCCAAAACCAAAAAATAAAACCCTATAACAAAATACACATTTACACACACACACACGTACGGTACAGTATATAAATATATACATACGACTTCAAACATCCAATTCTTCTTTTAAAAGAAGAATCACAACAGATTTCATCAACAGACACATACATTCCTTGCAAACAGATTGGATTCCTTCAAAACCCCAAAACCTTCCAGACCTACCTGTAGGATACACAACATTTACTCATTCATAACTACTGGTATTGACTTCATTGGAGTGGTGAATCCAAGTTTTGAAGACCAACTGGATTCGGAGGAATGATACACACACACACACACACACACACACACACACACACACACTACTCTTTCATGTGTCTCAAACACAACAACCTGTCTAAACATAACCAAGGATCGGAGAGTAAAAGCTTTTATTGCTGCGCTCTGATTCTGTGCACATAATTTTGTGCCAAAAATATATGGTTAGACAGTAACACGTACAAACAAACTACTCTACTCCAAAGGGCTGATGGCCTACCCTTGGCCATAGCCCAACAAATTCATCAAAGGGCTGATGGCCTACCCTTGGCCATAGCCCAACAAATTCATCAAAGGGCTGATGGCCTACCCTTGGCCATAGCCCAACAAATTCATCAAAGGGCTGATGGCCTACCCTTGGCCATAGCCCAACAAATTCATCAAAGGGCTGATGGCCTACCTTGGCCATAGCCCAACAAATTCATCAAAGGGCTGATGGCCTACCTTGGCCATAGCCCAACAAATTCATCAAAGGGCTGATGGCCTACCTTGGCCATAGCCCAACAAATTCATCAAAGGGCTGATGGCCTACCCTTGGCCATAGCCCAACAAATCATCAAAGGGCTTGGCCTACCTTGGCCATAGCCCAACAAATTCATCAAAGGGCTGATGGCCTACCCTTGGCCATAGCCCAACAAATTCATCAAAGGGCTGATGGCCTACCTTGGCCATAGCCCAACAAATTCATCAAAGGGCTGATGGCCTACCCTTGGCCATAGCCCAACAAATTCATCAAAGGGCTGATGGCCTACCCTTGGCCATAGCCCAACAAATCATCAAAGGGCTTGGCCTACCTTGGCCATAGCCCAACAAATTCATCAAAGGGCTGATGGCCTACCCTTGGCCATAGCCCAACAAATTCATCAAAGGGCTGATGGCCTACCTTGGCCATAGCCCAACAAATTCATCAAAGGGCTGATGGCCTACCCTTGGCCATAGCCCAACAAATCATCAAAGGGCCTACCTTGGCCATAGCCCAACAAATTCATCAAAGGGCTGATGGCCTACCTTGGCCATAGCCCAACAAATTCATCAAAGGGCTGATGGCCTACCTTGGCCATAGCCCAACAAATTCATCAAAGGGCTGATGGCCTACCCTTGGCCATAGCCCAACAAATTCATCAAAGGGCTGATGGCCTACCTTGGCCATAGCCCAACAAATTCATCAAAGGGCTGATGGCCTACCTTGGCCATAGCCCAACAAATTCATCAAAGGGCTGATGGCCTACCTTGGCCATAGCCCAACAAATCATCAAAGGGCCTTGGCCATAGCCCAACAAATTCAAAAGGGCTGATGGCCTACCTTGGCCATAGCCCAACAATTCATCAAGGGCTGATGGCCTACTTGGCCATAGCCCAACATATTCATCAAGGGCTGATGGCCTCACTTGGCCATAGCCCAACAAATTCATCAAGGGTCTTGTGGCCTCCCTTGGCCAGAGACCAAACAACAGGGTCTTGTGGCCTCCCTTGGCCAGAGACCAAACAACATTGGTCTTGTGGCCTCCCTTGGCCAGAGACCAAACAACAAGGGTCTTGTGGCCTCCTTTGGCCAGAGACCAAACAAAAAGGGTCTTGTGGCCTCCCTTGGCCATAGGCCAAACAACACAAAAACAGTACAGGATTCAAAGCCCCAAGCCCTCCAGATCTACCTGTGGAGGAGTAAATTTACTCCACTAAAACTACGGGTATTGACTAGTCTGAAGTGGTAGGAGGTTTGAATACAGTACAAACTCTTTCTAATTCTCCTAAATTAAATGAACAAATAACAAAAGACAACAATGGGAACATTGAACCAAACAATTACACGAAAACACTTGGAATGCTTTGGTTTTTAAAACAGAATTCCGAACACGATGACACTCTTTGCACAAAGAGTTATAACTTAAATCCAAATGCCGATACAAAAAGACAAGTGCTTTCAGAATCATCCAAAATTTTCGACCCCATTGGATTATATTTACCAGCAACCATAAGATCCAAAACCCTTTTGCAAGACTTATGGAAAAAGAAAATTGATTGGGATGAACCACTTTCAGTGGAAGACCAACTTCATTGGAAAAAATTAGCCACAGACTTGAACAAAGTTCAAGACATCTACGTACCAAGATGTGCTGGCTACAGATTGAAATCGCAAACACTACACATTTTTACAGATGCCAGCACACAAGCTTAGGGTGTTGTGCCTATTTAACAAGTGAAAATGAAAGTAACTTGGTTTATTCAAAGGCAAAAGTGGCACCCTTAAACCAAAAGAAAACTGTACCACAACTTGAATTATTAGCTGTCTCATTGGGAGTTAAAACAGCAACTTTCTTTCACAAGTGTATAAAGAAGTTGACATAACAAACATTTACTTAAGGACAGACAGTCAAATTTGTCTAACATGGGTGACCAACACAGATACAACTTCTTGCAAAAATATATTTGTGAAAAACAGACTAACAGAAATCAAAACTGCAAACACAAACCTTGGTATCAAATTTAGGTACATAAAAACAAAAGAGAATCCTGCAGACTTTTTGACAAGAGGGCTCTCTTACAAGCTGTTGAAAACAAATAAAATCTGGTATGAAGGGCCCGAATGGCTAACATGTGAGGATCTTTGGCCAGCCAAAGTAGTTAACCTCACACTCAACTCTACAACAACTGAAAAGATCACTGAGGACAAACCTATATTTGACTATCACCTTTATTCAGACCTCAACAAACTCTTGAGAATTACAGTCTATTGCTGCAAGTTTGTCAATAGCTACCTTCTCAAACACTGTCCTCAGAAAGCCTTTTCTAACTTAACAGAAACTGCAACAAAATACTGGCTCAAACAGATACAAGCTTCAGAATTTGACAAGGAGTTGAAGTATCTTAGGTCCAGTAGCACATTAAACAAAGGTATTCCTTCACTTGTCATGGATCTAAATCTGTACCTGGATACAGAGGGTCTGATAAGGTGTAAAGGAAGGCTTAACAAGTCAACTTTGACTTACAACTCTAAGCACCCAATTCTTCTTCCAAGGAGAAATCACTTCACAAAACTCATCATCAGGGATACCCACAACAAAATACACCACATGGGAGTCCCACAAACCCTGACAGAGCTGAGAAAAACTTACTGGCTACCAAAGGGTAGAACTGAAACAAAGAAAATTTTAAACACATGCATTCCTTGTAAACGTATCCATTCACGACCCTTTAAGACCCCAAGCCCTCCAGACCTACCTGTGGAACGAGTAACATTTACTCGGCCATTTGAAACCACGGGTATTGACTACACTGGAGCGGTAAATGTGAGTTTTGGAGACAAAATGGATTCAAAGGAATACAAAGTGTACATTGTACTCTTCACCTGTGCTGCCACACGTGCCATATGTCTAGACATAGTAGAAGATCTGACAGCAGAAGCTTTTATTGCTGCTTTCAGACGATTTTGTGCACACAATTCTGTACCCAAAACTATATGGTCAGACAATGCCACATACTTCAAATCTGGTGAAAGAATTATTCATCAGATTTGTGACAGTGAAACAGTACAAACTCATTTAACCAAACACAACATAACCTGGAAGTACATTCCTGTTAATACACCATGGTATGGTTCAATTTGGGAAAGAAACATACAAACTGTAAAGAACTGCCTTAAAAAGACTATTGGGACAAAACATCTACAACTTTTTGAACTCATGACTATTCTGTCAGAAATTGAAAATGTTGTCAACAACAGACCATTAACTTATGTGGGAGATGGTATTAATGAGCCAGAACCTCTCACACCAAACCACCTAATTAAGGGAGAAACAGTAAACATGTTACCAGAATCTGAACATAACAGTACAGAGGATCCAGATTGGGAAATAGGACACAAAGAACTCAACACAAAATACCAACATTTGACACAAATCAAGACTCAATTTATAACAAAATGGAGAGAAGAATACTTAACAAGTCTTAGAGAAAGACATAAACAATTAACAAAACAAAGTTGGAATGATTCAGTCAAAATTGGGGACATTGTGTTGATACATGACAAGACACCAAGACAACATTGGTCAATGGGAAAAGTCTTGGAACTCAAAACTGGTGAAGACGAAGTTACCAGGGTTGTAAAACTGAAAACAGCAACTGGTGAAACCACCAGAGATATCACATTACTATATCCTTTGGAGTGTGGGGCTAAATTAGAACCATTACCCCAAAGGATGGATCAGGATACTATTGGGGAGGAATCTCTCAATGTGCCTGATGTAACTCAGACTAAACCAGACAGGCCTCAAAGAAAGACTGCTTTGAAAGCCAGAAAACTTTTACAAGAAAAAATTAAGACTGGTGACTTATAAAACTTACACAAACTGAGCAAAGTTAAAATGCTTAATAACTTTACTTTAATCCCATAAATTTCCTATACCTAAAGGGAGTCAAACTGATTGACATAACTTTAACTAAACTTGAGAAGTTGGCCTCTTGAACTTTCATATTTGAATAGGTCTTGAGTAACCTCTCTCTTCCTAAATTTCTACTTCATTCTTTTGATCCATTTTACATGTTTTACACAGTTTGTCAAAAAATTTTGATCTATAACATACAAATTTTTCTCCGGCCCCCCCCAGTATATGGAAAAACTATACGCGCTCACAACATGGTATCATATGTGGTACATTTATTTCATAATTAAATATAAATTATTAATTAATTGAATTAAATATCTATACAAAATTGCCTCGGGATTGGCGACATAGCCTATTGGGAATGAAATAATTGAATTGCCATACGTACAAAGAACCTGTATGTATGAATCAGCCCACATAGCAACAAGAAAACCCAATTTATTTTAGTCTACCAAAGGAGTAGACAAACAAAATTGCTAGTTCGGCAAATAATACACCAGAACCAAGGAACGGCTCTCAGGGCTGTTTATGTTACAGCGAAGCTTTAAAGGGAGGATGTCTTTGTCCCCCTCTAGTTCTGAGTGAATTCCTTATAATATAAAACCTAATGACTATAAAAGGATAGGCCTATTCCTTCAGGGGTTTATATAGTGACTGCCTATATTAATTACCTTAAGTAAATTCGCCGCGTAACCATCGTGGCGGCCCTACACCGAAAATGATCGTAACGCCCTACATCGAAGCAAACAAAGACCCAGCAAAAATAAGGTGAGGCAATTTCAGTTTTATTAACATAAGGCTTCGCCAATCCCGACGCTAGAATTACCGTAATCACTTAAATATAAAAGGTCCTTTAAAACCTACATATTATAACTCTCTAACGAAAAAGCATAGGGCTTTTGTCGGTAACCCTCCACTGAAGTCTGTTGGAAATTTCCAACGGATGAGGGCACAGGCAATCAACCCATAGCCCTATATAGTTTTTTCACAGATGCTGCTACTGTTAGGTTTTTTGCTTTGAAGTGAAAGTAATGTCGCATGCATTTTCTGCAGCTCGGAGGGCTTCTCCTACGAGTTTGTGTGTTCGTGTAATAAAATTATTTAAATCTTCATGTTCTTCTTTCTTCCATTTAACTTGGAAGACAGCTTCTAATGTGGCCAAAGGTTGTGCGAGTGTTATTTCTTTGAAAAATTCAAATAAGTGTTTTTTAAAATTGTCCCAAGTTGTAACTTCGCTAATGGATGTAACTATCATGGGCATTCCCCTCTTTACGGTCGATAAACCTTTTAGCTTCCCTAATCTTTATATCACCATCTGTGATGTTTTCGCGTAGGAAATGCTCTTCTAGAGACTAAATCCAAGGTCTTACGCGCGGTTCAACGAAGTTATTATCTATGATTCCCTTAAAAATTAGGACAGTATAGGGAAGGTTTACAATTCTACCTAAGTTAATGTATGCTGGGGGAGCGGTGTGAGACATGTTGGCTTGTGCTGAAGTTTGCGTGTTTGGAAATATGTTTGAAAGGCGCGGGGTAGGTGGAAAAATGGGTGGAGGGGAATTTTCAATGTCAGAAAGCGCTCCGTCTGAATCGCTCATATGTGAAGGTACTGTTAATGTATTCTAATTTGGTCTGCTTGACCGATCTCGATCTATGGAATGATCACGTGAGTGTCTTTCCTAACTACTCTATCTAAGAAATATACCACAATTTCCCTAACTAGAAAAAATTTGAAAAAACTGTAAACAAAATAAAAAAAAAGTAAACAAACTTTCACTCGAATGTACGTGAATGTACGTACGGTAATATTATGATTGGCACATTACATAAAATTATTCTATGTTAACGATAATAGTAGAAATAACTCGGTTTTAATAAAAGGAAATGTATTACTTGTGTATGGAGTGTTCACTGTGTTTTTTGTTGATTCTGGCTTCATACTAATTATTACCTGTTAATTATACTGTCTTCTCAAATGTTTAGTAATTAATTTGAAAAAACGATCTGTACTTAACAAGATTCCTACGGCGAAATCTTTGAAGACGTGTCCTGAAGACGTGTCTTGCTGGCCACTTGTTCCTGGACGAGGAATGGGCATGGATAGGCTGACCATACGTACCGTTTTGAACGGGACAGTACCGTTTTGTATGGGTTTTTATATGGGTTCTGTCACTGAAGAATAATTGTAAGCTCAATATGTTTATGTACTTACTTTTTCATGAATACAGAATATTACATAACCCCCGTCCCTTTTTTGCCATCCCAATGTCCCGTTTTTGTCTCAAGGAAATATGGTCAGCCTAGGCATGGAGAACTAGGAGTCGTGACACACCGGTCGATTGATGGACGTGAAGAACTGGAAGTCGTGACACGCTGGTCAACTGAATGTTGGTTCTAGTCCCAGGGTCTAGAAGACTGGAAGAATCCTGGTTACAGAGGTCGCCAGTTGTTAACCCCTCGGTCTATGGCTTTGGCGGTTCGAAGTTGATGGGAGTTCTGGTTAGGTGGCAGCAACGGATTTGTTACTCTGGAGTATCTGGTACCGTATAGGGAATCGCAGAAGTTTCTCTTATACTACTCTCCAACTTCTTCTTGTAGTGGATCGGAGGATTCTGTGGAGCTTACTAAATTCTCTGAAGGTTCCCCGATTCTTTTTGTAACTGCTAAAATGTTGCAGGTAATGCTCAGCCTCTAAGTTAGATCAGACAAATCAGAATAATAACACTGGGCAACACGTATTTTATTGAATGATATCTGACACTTGATTCTAGGTAATTTGGGTGCGCTGAATACGAATTTCAACTCGGTTTGGCTCTATCAGGTCCTGATTCTTGTCGACAGCCTATGTGCCATTTTCCAGATTTTTCAAATTAGGACTAAAAAATTAAGTCATGTGTTAAATTTTTTTTTCAAGTTTCATGAATACAAGCAGTTCAAACTACGGTAAAATTACATTATAACGATAGAAATGACTTAAAATAAAAAAACAAACAGATATGAAGCTTTCACTGTGGCAAAAATTTTCTTTTGTAAGACTTTCTAGCGTATTTGCTTGTTGATGGCAGGTCTCTTTTCAAGCACCAGCAGTAATCAGCCATCATGTGGGAATCCCAGCGGCCTTGGTACCGTTCCTCCATAATTTTGATATCTTGGTGGAATCTCTCCCCTTGTTCGTCACTTACATCACCTAAATTACTTGGAAATTGGTCAAGATGGCTATTCAAAAAATGCATTTTTATGCTCATATTGCAACCTAACTCTTTGTAGTCCCTTAAAAGTTTTTTTACGATTTCTTCGTAGTTATCTGCCCTATAATTGCCTAAAAAGTTTTCTATCAAGTCCACGAATGAGAACCAGCCATTTTTTTCGCGTTCATTCATGACATTAGGAAAATTGCTGTCTTTAATCATTGTTCTTATTTGTGGACCGTCGAAAATTCCCGCCTTGATTTTTTCATAACTTAAACTTGGAAATTTTGAAGTTATGTATTTGAAACACTCGCCGTTCGTATCTAAAGCTTTTACATATTGTTTAATGAGGCCTAGTTTTATATGCAGAGGAGGAAATATGATTTTATCTCTGCTCACTAAAGGTGGATTAATTACGTTTTTTTCTCCGACAGTAAGTGATGTTCGTGCTGGCCAGATTTGTTTGAAATAATGTTCTTCCTTGGCTCTGCTGTCCCATAAGCAAAGGAAGCAGGGATATTTAGTATACCCTCCTTGTTGCCCTAGCAGAAAATTAACCATTTTTAAGTCAACACATATGATCCACTCGTGCTCCCTATATTTGATAAGATTTAAAACCTTTTCTATATGTTCATACTTTTCTTTTAATTTTGTTGAGTGCCCAATCGGTATCGAGCCGTATAGATTGCCATTATGCAACAACACACACTTAAGACTTCTTTTCGAACTGTCTAAAAACAAGCGCCAATCATTTGCATCGTAAGACTCAACCCCCATCTTCTTTAACAAACCAACTATGTCGCAGCAATATACTAAACTATCCTCTGTTCTAAAATATTTAACAAGTTCTTCTTCTCTTTTTCTGTAAAATGAAATGTGTGTTTGAAGTAAGCAAGTTTTTCTCTTTAAGTCTTGAAGCTAAAATTTCCGCAGCCTTTTTTGGCAAATTTAGATCCCTTACAAGATCATTCAACTCGGCCTGGTTAAACTTTTGCGGATCGTTTTGACTTTCAAATACGCTGGGGTCAAAATCGGTGTCTGACTCCTCAAAGTGCATAACAATATTTTCAGGAACATCTTCAACTAATTCTTGAGTTGGCAGACCCTTAAATTTTGGAATGGGGATCTCATTTGAATGTAGCACAGGTCGTATCGCGGTGTCGAAATTTGGGTACTCGATACAATGTTATTTTTCTTAGTGAAGCCCGAAGTCTTGACAAAGCAAAGGTAGCAATCGGTCTCGTGGTTAGTAGGCTCTCGCCACACCTGATATGGAAAAAAAATTGTAAAGCGTTAACAAAAGCGACGAGAGACTTGTTTTTATGAATTTTATCAAAAGTTATCACCCAAACATTTAACATTTCTATGTGTTTCAACCTTATGCAATATTTGAGATTCTTATAAACATTTTCTGTAAATTTTTGTTTATGTACCTAAGTTACAATTACATTTAGGTAAGTTACAGTATACTAGTGATTAAATTACGTAGTTTTATGAAATCATAAACTTACCATCGGAACTCCAAAAGGTATTTTTGAATCCGAACCCTTCGTCCAATGTCGCAGTCTTTCAATGCATATAGTGCAGGCTTTATGTGGAGCCCACGATTTATCTTGGTCCCCCAGTTTTATGCCAAAATAAGCTAAGTAAGCTCTTTTTACGAAGTCAGTTATATTTGCTCGTTGATGTGGAAGTGAAAATTTCCACATATATAACAGAAGGAATCAGGGTTGTTTTTGCATTTGAACTTTCTAGTGCTTGATGACATATTGCTTGATTGTTCTGCCAATTTGTAAAGGTATTTAAAGCCCTTAATTCATATAAATTTAAGAAAATCTGAAATATAAACACAAACATTAGTTTAAATAGGTACTTATTATGAAATAGGTACTTACAATCTATGAAATTAAACTAGAAACACGGATGAGTAGGTACAATATAAATTACGTCTAATTAAATCACGATGACAAAATTACTCACTAAATCATATGCCAATTCAAAATTATGTTAATGCCCAAACTTAATTAACTAACTCGACTGACTGATGACTGACTGACTGACTGACTGACTGACTGACTGACTGATGACTGACTGACTCTGGAAACGAGTCGCTTTTATATATTTTATTGTCCCTCTAGAATACTCTACAGAGAACAGGAACGCTCGAGAAAATTTTAGAATTCTATGATATTTTTAGCTTAATTTACTAATATTAAAATGGGTTAAAAATGACAAAATTAAAAATATTTTTAGGGTGTTACATATAAAAATATACATAATACAACAATACCATAACAATAGGTACAAATACCTAGATAAAAACCTAGTTGCATAATGTGTAACTGCAAAAAGACAGCGAGTATTGAGAAAAAAACCTTTTTATGAATACGACGAAAGAGGAGGGGTGTTGAGCAAAATCAGGACCTGATAGAGCAAAACCGAGTAAAATTCGTGCTCAGCGCACCCAAATTACCTAGAAGTAACTGTCAAATCTAATTCAATAGACAAAAATTTGAAATTTGTTCCCCAGTGTAATTTGAAAAATTGTTTGACTATTTACATTGAATTTTTGGTGACATCATTATTATTTAATGTTGACCTGTTTTGTTTTCTATTATCAATAGGCTGAATTATTTTGCAAAATATTTGAAGATAAGGAAAATATTTAACAAGATTACATTATGAAGCTAAATCTAAAAACATTATGAAGTAAATTAAAAAGAAATAATTCAACAATTACTCAGCAAAAATAAAATAGAAAGAAAATCAAAAAAATTTCCAAACTCATGTCAGCGTTATTCGTATTTTGACTCTATATGTAAATATGAACATAAGAATATATATATACGAATATAAGAATTATATGAATATAAGGATTATATGAATATAAGGATTATATGAATATAAGGATTATATGAATATAAGGATTATATGAATATAATGAATATAAGGATTATATGAATATAATGAATATAAGGATTATATGAATATAATGAATATAAGGACTATATGAATATCAGAATTACATGAATATCAGAATTACATGAATATCAGAATTATATGAATATAGGAATTATTCATTGTTCATTTTTACAAATTTATATATACTTATAAATTCATACAATATTATACTAATGTTTGTGAAATTACCTTGATGGGCCAAATCGTGGTGTTGAGATGGTTACTTGCTTTCGCCGTCCAGGAGAGACTACGTATGGGCGTGTCAGTGGAAACCGTAAAGTGACGGTTGCATAAAGTAGGATATCACCACCGGTTTGTCGCTAATTCCTATTATATAAATAGTGTTTTCTAGATTGTATTTGTATTTTCAAAGTGGAGAAATAATGATTTAATCACGATGAATAGATAAACCCATTAATATTTTCCAGATTTCCTGTTGCATTATCAATGTGGAGATATTATTAGATCTTAACAAGGAATACACCTATATATATATATATATATATATATATATATATACAATAAAACGCCAATTCTTTATTGCATCAAATATGCATATAAAGATTATGAATATAAAGATTACATGAATGTAAGGATTATATGAATGTAAGGATTATATGAATGTAAGGATTATATGAATGTAAGGATTATATGAATATAAGAATTATATGAATATAAGAATTATATGAATATAAGAATATAAGTTGTTAATTTTTACACACACACATATAATATATATATATAAATTCATACAATATTATACTAATGTTTGTGAAATGACGTTGATGAGCAAAACCGTGGTGTTGACATGGTTACTTGCTGTCGCCGTTTAGGAGAGACTACATATGGGCGTGTCAATGGAAACCGTAAGGTGACGGTTGCATGAAGTAGGATATCACCACCGGTTTGTGGCTAATTCCTATTATATTAATAGTCTTTTCTAGATTGTATTTGTATTATCAATGTCGAGAGACAATGATTTACTCACGATGGACAGATAAACCCATTAATTTTTTCCAGATTTCCTGTTGCATTATTAATGTGGAGATATTATTAGATCTTAACAAGGAATATATATCGGGTGGGGGAAAAAAAAGGAAGACCTCGAACTTTGGCTGTAAAATCCAGTTATGGTTAGATTTCAATATTTTTTACACCCCCACAACTATGTAAATTTTCTATACGGTGAGCGAATTTCAAAGAAAACTAATGAAAATTACGGATTTATTGAACATTTCTTTATGCTACTGGAAATTCTCCATTTACACTACTACTGCCATTTATGTTAATCTATGGCAAATTGTGAGCATTTTGTATGATAAAGTATACAGTAAAACATTTTCAACCATTGCATATTTGTTGTAATCAAGAATTGGTGTTTTATTGTGTATAATATATTATATATATATATATATATAATATATATATATATATTATATATATATATACAGTATATATATATATCCTTGCTAAGATCTAATATCATCTCCACAGTGATAATGCAACAGGAAATCTGGAAAACATTAATGGGTTTATCTGTCCATCGTGATTAAATCATTATCTCTCCACATTGATAATACAAATACAATCTGGTAAGCACTATTAACATAATTGGAATCAGCCACAAGCCGGTGGTTATATCCTGCTTCATGCAACTGTCACCTTACGATTTCCACTGACACGCCCATATGTAGTCTCTCCTGGACGGCGACAGTAAGTAACCATGTCAACACCACGGTTTGGCCCATTAGGGCATATCATACCGAGTCCGAATTTCACTCTGGCTAATATGTATTTTTATGTAAAATTTAATTCTAAGGGGGGTTTCTCTTCTGCAACTTTTCCCAAAAATGGCGTTATCATGTTCAAAATTGCGGTTTTCTTTTCTATGTTGAAATACCGAATATTCAGTTGAACACAACCTCATATTTTTAACCCTTTGTCGTAATTTGTTGCCATTTAGACACATTAACTTTGCTTAACTCTTACACAGGTTTAATACATACATACATAAGAGGCTACGAATGAGGAGCTTCTCATGAAAGACTTTGAGGAGGACGAAGAGCCAAACTTGGAAGAAGCTGCAAAAGAAGCCTCTGGCAATGCTGAGGCTACTGAAGCTCCTATGGACGTTCCCGCTGAAGTACCTGCCGAAACTCCAACTTCTGCTACACGAAACTACATGAAGATCCAAGGGACAGCTTCAGCAGCTTTGAGGTACAGGGTGGCAAATGTTCCGGCAGCTGCAGTTGCCACTGGCTTCCTGAACGACCTCATCAAGGCCGGTCATCTTTCCAAAGATAAGGCTTACTTGGCCATGGATGGCATGAAAGTCTGGAGGGCCAAGGAGGAAGTAATGGTCTCACCACTTGAAGCTCTCACGCAGAGGTCAGAGGAGAAGATCTCTGGGATATTTTTTGATGGCAAGCAGGATAGGAACACAAAGGTGTTGAAATATGACGAAGTGACAGGGAGATTTCATCCTGGCAAAATGATCGAGGAGCATTACACTATCACGTGGGAACCTCAAGGAAAGTACCTCTTCCATTTCACTCCAGAGGAACCTGAGGAAGGAGAAAAGCCTGCTCATAAGATCGCTCAGGGCTTGCATGAGTGGCTTCTGGATTACGGAGCTGACGAGAGCCTTGTAATGATTGGAGGACACTCTACCAACACCAACACGGGGTGGTCTGGAGGCTCCATAGCCCTATTGGAGAAGATGCTGGGTCGCAAGTGCCACTGGATGATCTGTCAGCTCCATGTGAACGAGCTCCCCCTGAGGCACTTAATCATCAAGCTGGACAGCCTGTAACTCCCGGTCAGGCTTCAGTGGGTCTATTGGAAAACTTCTTGAGAAAGTGAATGAACTTGAGGTCAACTTCAACTTCAAACCAGCGGAAGGAACTGAAGATATCATAGAGCTGCCAGTAGAGATAGTCAAATCTCTCTCCACAGACCAGCACAACTGCTATCTTCTGATCAAAGCCATCAAGTCTGGATGTCCATCTTGCTGTTGTGGATGAGGGAGCACGGACTGAAGGGGGAGGTGTTGAGGAGGCTCGAGGTCCTCGTGAAGTTCTGCTTTAACTTCTACTTCAAAATGTACTACGACATCAAAGTGAAGCACCACCTCAAATTTAGTCCTGCACACGTTTTTTCAAGCCTGAGGCTGCTGAGGAACCAGACTACCGAGGTCAGGAACATCATCTCTGCTGCAGTGATAAGAGGAGCTTACCACGCACATCCTGAGAACATCCTGGCTTCATTCCTGTGCAGTGAGGATGAGCATCAGAGAGCTTTTGCTGTGAGCCAGATAGAGAAGATCAGAGAAGGAAGAGACTTTGGTGATACGACAGTGAGGCCCCATAAAAATCCCAAAGTCAATCTGCAAGCCACTTCACCTGAGGGTCTCATCAACTGGGAATCAGAGAATATTTACGAGCCTATTTTCACCTGCAAGATGACCTTGACTGGGCTCGAGGATCTCGGGGAAACTCCACTCAAAATGGACGCTTTCTCTGTTCATACTCAGTCCTGCGAGAGAGCTGTACAGGAAGTCTCAACTGCTTCCCAAGCTGTGTACGGTCACGAGAGGCGAGATGGGTGCGTGAGAGCCAGGATAGACCATCGAGAAATGCTCCCAGTGTTCAGATCGAAGCAGGACATACTTAAGAGCTTTTCAGGTTCGAGTGGCTGATGAAGAGGCTGAAGCCATCGTTAATGTTCACAAGAGCTGAAAGTCCTCATAAAATCATAATATAAGATCTTACGAGGCCACGCTTTTCAGGGATCCAGGAAGAACAGGCGTGTAAACCTACACGTGGAGGTGGCAAGTCTCCCGCTACTTGATCAGAGTAGAGCTGGAGAGCTGCACCTATTCTTTGAAGAAAAACTTAAAATTCTTAAGTTTTACGTGAAATCTAAACATTTTTTCAGCACCCAGAGGTGTTGAAACACGCAAGAAAGCAAGAATGAGGTCAGAAAAGCAGCTTTTAGACTAAATCATATGCAGAACAGCTGCGCGCTTTGGTTTGGGTGCCCTGAGGCTGCGTTAGGCAGCCTTCAAATCAGAAAATCGCGATTTTGACCATGAAAATGAGATTTTTCGGAAAAGTTGCAAATAATAAACCCATCTTAGAATTAATTTTTACGTAGGAATACATATTAGCCACTGTTTTTCCAAAATTTCAACCCTGAACCCAGAGTATGATATGCCCTATTGGCCCATCAACGTCATTTCACAAACATTAGTGTAATATTGTATGAATTTATAAGTATATATAAATATGTTTATGCTTGTAGTAGAACCGTGGATTATTCATGTGGTTTTGATAATTTAATCAGTTACTGTTATTCAGATCGAAACTGTTAATATGTTCTTTGTGTAATAATCCATAAGCCATTTTCCACTAATTCTCTCTGCCCCTTTACCTCGCTCTTTTTCACACTGTCTCAATGGTGGAAGACCATTCTTTCCTGAAGGATACCGGGGCATACTGCTCGATTGCTGATGGGGTTGGGAGGGGTCCTTGGGCCGAATCTCCCCCATTGGCTGGTTTAGGCCAGTGGCCTTTTGGGGTTGGGAGGGGTCCTCGGGCCGAATCTCCCCCAGAAGGCTTTTGAGTGTGTTGCCGCGGGTTTCCCGACGGATTGAGTGGCCCAAAACCTGAAGCCTCCTTTCGGCAAGTCCGCCTCAGGTGGTTTCGTTCCCCTATTAATACGGGGTCAACCTGCGCCGACACCAGGGCCTATGGCCCGGTGCTAAATCCTGAGGTGGGACCCCGGCGGGGGTATAGTAAAGGTTTAAAGCTGCACACGGACTCTACAAACAGCTTTATTAGTATTGTTACATAATGCTTTCATATACGCGAGACTGGTGGGTGGGAAAGGGGAATGAGGGGGTGCTGGTTAAGTATGCGGTCCACCATCTGAGTTTTGACAGGATATTTTCGTTAAAACTAACGAAAATATCACGACTTAACCTAACCAATTATCAAGGGCGTACAGTTGATCTATTATTAATTATAACATTGTTTGTTTCTGGAATAGTATTTACTATTTACTAATAGATCAACTGTACGCCCTTGATAATTGGTTAGGTTAAGTCGTGATATTTTCGTTAGTTTTAACGAAAATATTCTGCCAAAACTCAGATGGTAGACCGCATACTTCACCAGCACCGAATGAGGGAGTGTGGAGGATGGTTATGTAATGTCTATTTTTTGTTCAAATTCACTAGTATATAAAAAGTTGTATTGTGGTATCTGTTTATGGAAAACTGATGAGTGGGTAGTTGGGAGGTAACGAAAATGGTTCACTGAGTAGGTAGGTAGTTAATCTAACAATTAATAAATTCCTTTTATGTCAATAACTGGGTGGATGAAACCAATTGGTTGCTCACCAGAGTTATTCTCCACACTAGTATTTATATACTGTGTGGGAGGAGCGTGCTCGGTAATGGAGATACATTACCGCTAAACCAACCGAGGAATAAACCAAGACAACGCTGGTACAAAAAGCCCCAGAGGAGGAGAACAAAGGAAGAACGAAAACGAAGAACGGGGCGAGAGGACGTACCAGCAAAGTACGCTCTCGAATGAGACAACCGGAGAAGGGAGAGACTCAATAACTAAAAGTAAGTGACTAATTGAGTTTTTACACCAACAGTTAATCACATTAAATTAAGCTGGGTCAGACAAGTTAGGCCTACATTGTGGCCTAAGACCCAGCATCAACTCATAGCTTAACAAAGGTGAAGGTAGATTGCCCTAACCTAATCTTGTGAGGAATCCTACTGTGGACCTCAATTTATCTGCCCGCTCTGGACCATTTCCGGAATCTCTAGGCTGACCCCTCTAGGCTAGACTTGATCTACTCTATAGTTAGACTGGAGAAATAAGGGGTGGGTTAATTGTGGACCAATTCATACAGAGCATTTTTCGCATTGGTGGTCCGTGTGTGGGGAATTTACAAACCTTAACCTTACTTAACAAAAATTGCAGAATTAGGCTAAATGGTCTAGCCTAAGCCTAACCTGAGCAAGCCTAATTAGGTCTACAACCTAGGGCCTAACTAGGAAACATTTACATTTAAGGAGTCTCATTCTCTTATAAGCTTAGACCTGAGTGACACACAAGTACTTGGGGGGGATTAAACCAAATTTAAACTTGACTGTTTTGTCTGTCTCTCTCTTCTTGGTAATTTCTTCTTGTCCTCTATTTCATTACGATCCCCAGTTAAACAATTTTGACTTAGACATGGACAGTGCAGAATTGAAAAAGTTAAAAAAGAAAAGGGGGGCAAAGTTGGGAGCTGTTACAAAGGCTGTGAACACTTTTAACAATATTACACAACCAGGTAAGAAAAATATAGAGTGTGTAATTATTAAATTAGAAATTAAAAAGAAGGAAATAATAGCCATTAATGAGAGTATTTCAGAGTTAGTTGAATCCGAAATGGCTGAAGAACAATTGATAGACCTTTACGCTGATGATGATGATCAGGTAAGCTCAATTGAACAGCAAATAAGGGAACTACGGTCTCGGTTGACTGACTTAACACCAAAAAAACCTAATTCTGATTTTAATCAAAGTAGGGCTAACCTTCAACAAAATTTAAGTGGCATGCAAAATCCTGAGTCACAAGAATTGAGGGCTCAGTTACCCATTTTGCTAGTACCAACATTTGAAGGGGACACGGTACAATTCCCATCTTTCATTGACAAATTTGAGAATTTAATAGGTAATAAACCTTATATTTCAACTGTTGAAAAGTTTAGTTACTTAACTAGTTCCCTTAAAGGCCCAGCCTATAACCTAATAGCCTATTTACCAGCCGTAGGGGATTCATATGAAGTAGCTATTGATCTTTTAAAACGTAATTACATTAATAAAGATTGATTGTATATGAATTATCTCAACAAATTTTTGAATTTGCACCCATAAAAGATAACCATAGTGATATGGAAAATTTTTATACAAAATTAGAAGCTATTATAGGACAACTGGTTAGCAATGAGATAGATATTAAAACTTCATCTTGGCTTATACAAAGCATAGTACTTAGGTGCCTTCCTTCGAGGGTTAAAGATAATTTAATTCTAAAGACGGGAGAAAATTATCCTAATTTAGAACAAATAGAGAAAACTTCCCCAATATCCTAACTAATTACAACTGAGAGATTTTCCAACACATAAGACCCAGACTATGGATAAACCAAAGACTGTTCCCAGAGACCAACTAGCTACAGCCAAACAGACAAAACTTGATACTGGAGAATCAAATGTGACCAACTATAATACACGAACACCTACATTACAGAACTTTAATGTAACTGCTGCCTCAACTTACACACCACATTGCAAATTTTGTGCAAGTAATGAACACAGTAGTACTGGGTGTGACAAATATTCAGACTTTAACCAAAGGGCTAAAAGATGTGAACAGTTGAACCTGTGTAAAAAGTGTACTGGCCAGGGACATTATAAGAAAGACTGTAAATCTAGGTTAAGATTCAAGTGTAAGTTTTGTAAAAGTTTACGACATGTCTCATCAATGTGTGATTCACCAAAGTGTCCAAACAATATACTCAAACTCAAAAGATACCTCCCCCAAACAAAGGTAATCAAGAAAATGCCACTTTCATGGGACATTCTGCTTGTTCAAACAATGTAACAAGAAACACTGAGATTCTTTTACCAACTATTACTTTGGACTTAGTGAATAGTGAGGGTAGTACCACTCCAGTGAGATGTCTTATAGACTGTTGTTCTCAACAAACATTTGTTTCAAAAAATGTAGTTAATAAATTGGGTTTGACACCAAACCCGAATGAACAAAACCTCAATATTGCGTCCTTTGTTAAGGATAACTCGGACAAAAATAGCTATAAGACAATTGACCTGGAACTACATTTAGAAAGTAAATTCAAGAAAATTGAAGCAGTTATTATTTCTAAAGTAGGACAAAACAAACTGGTTATACCCAAACTAGAACAAACCATAAATCATTTGAAAAACACTACAAAATAGCTGATAGACATATCACTAACAACACAGTAGCTAACATTGAAATGCTAATAGGGGCAGATTATATTAATCTTATTCATAAGGGCATAGTAGAGATAGGTAATGGTATAGCTATTCAGACTCCATCAGGGATAGCCCCTTTGGGTGACCTATCAGAATACAACCTAGACCTAAACCAAAACAGTGCATGACCAACAAATACTATGTGCCTCAACTCAGTCCTACATAACACCTGTAAGAATAGCAACACTTTGAATAATATTATCTCAACTGAGAACATTAATTCATCATTATCAAATGAAACTTTGGATGAGGCAATTCAAACTTTATGGTTGCTAGAATCTGTGGGTATACATGACACAAATCAAACTTCAGAAGATCAGTTAATGGTAGAAAGATTTGAAGACACCATTCAGTGCAAAGACAATAGTTATTTTGTTGAGTTACCTTGGAAAATAAATTGTCCAACTTTAAGAGACAATCTCAAAGTAGCTAAAGGACATTTATATAAAGTAATGAAAAAACTCAAACAAGATAAAATATTCTATCATATAATGATGTCTTCAAAGAACAGCTACAGAAAGGCTTCATTGAAGAAGTAACAGATAACCCTTTTAAAAAAGATGGTTGTCATTATTTAACCCACAGGGGGGTTTATCGACAAGATGCCCCAACAACAAAACTCAGAGTAGTATATAATTGTAGCCTCAAAGACAGTGATAAACACAGTTTGAATGATTGCTTGATTGAGGGTCCTAATCTCATTTCTGACCTTGTGAAGATCTTACTGAGGTTCAGGTTAGACAAATATGCTGTACAAAGTGACATTTCAAAGGCATTTTTGAGAATAAATCTTAAAAATGAATATGATAAGAACCAACTTAGGTTCTTATGGTTCAAGGATCCATTTGATTTGAATAAAGGGTTCATAACCTATAGATTTAATGTTGTGTGTTTGGAGCCAATTGCTCACCTAGCCTATTAGCATTGACAATTAGACATCATTTAAACCAGTTTAATAACTCTCTAACATTGAACTTCCTTAAGGAACATTTTTACGTAGACAATCTAATAGGCTCAACGACAACAAAATCTGAATTATCTGAAGTCTATGAACACTCTCAAAACATTATGCAACAAGGTAACTTTGAACTTAGAGAGTGGATTTCAAATAATGAGGATTTAAACAAAAAGATTTAAAGGATAATAATGGTCTTACTGAGCCATCAGACAGAGTTAAAACTTTAGGTATGAACTGGTATTTGGATGCAACTTCTAACAGTCATGATTCAATCTGTACTAAAGGTTTTAAACTTGATGAGGAAGCAAATACTAAAAGACAAATATTATCAGAGGCTTCCAAAATTTTTGATCCTATGGGTCTATTCCTGCCTTCAACAATAAAATCAAAGATTCTCCTCCAAGAAATTTGGAGGACAAATGTTGGGTGGGATGATCCAAAACAAATGAAAATCAAAAATCTTGGAAGAAGTTAGCTACTGATTTAACAAAAGTGCAGAACATTAAAATTCAAAGGTGCTGTGGGTTAGGGATAAGCCCCAGAGGCTTCATGTGTTTGCTGATGCAAGCACACAAGCTTATGGGTGCTGTGCGTATCTTGTAAGCCCTACAGAAAGTCATCTAATTTATGCAAAAGGGAAAGTTGCACCTCTCAAACCTACCCGAACCATACCTCAATTGGAACTATTGGCTGCTACATTAGCCATTAAAACCATTTCATTGCTTAAGGATGCTTACTATGATGTGTTCATAACTAATATCCACGTCTGGCTTGACAGTCAGATTTGTCTTGCCTGGATACGGAATGATAGCATTAATAGTAAGAATATCTTTGTAAGAAATAGGCTAAAAGAAATAGCTGACGCTAATGAAAGCCTACAAGTAAACTTTCACTATGTTCCAACTAAACAGAATCCAGCAGACTTTCTGACCAGAGGTTTATCCTACAAGTTGTTGAAGTCAAACAAAACTTGGTTTATGGGACCTAAGTGGCTCTGTAATACAGACCAATGGCCTGTGGAACAAGTTAACTTGACATTAAATTTAATCTTTTCAAATGAAAAGGTTGAACCAATCACTAATTATGAAAAGTATTCTGATTTCAACAAACTTGTCAGGGTGACAGCCTACTGTTTGAGGTTTGCTCACAACTGTTTAGCTACAATTAACAAACAGCTAAATAAAAATAATCATAATTATACAGAAGTTGCAACCCAATACTGGATAGGCCAAGCCCAACAAAAAGAGTACAATAAAGAGTTAGAATTCTTAACTAATGGGAAACAAACAAAAGAACCTGTACCATCAGTAGTTGTGGATCTAAACTTGTTCAGAGATGAGGAAGGCCTTCTAAGGTGTAAAGGGAGATTAGACAAATCAAAACTGTCATACAAAAGCAAAAATCCAATCCTTTTACCTAGATTTAGCTATTTGACAACATTAATAATCAGAAAAACACACAATGATGTATATCATTGGGGGTACCACAGACACTAACTACATTAAGAAAAACTTATTGGATACCCAAGGGAAGGATCACTGTTAAAACAGTCCTGAGTGAGTGTGTCACATGTAGGCGTATTCATGCTAGGCCCTATAGGAAACCAAATCCTCCTGCTTTGCCAAGGGAGAGAGTTACTCTCAACAGACCCTTTGAGACTGTAGGCATTGACTATACAGGAGCATTGACTGTAGGGGTGGGTGACACTGAACAAAAAATGTACATTGTACTGTTTACATGTGCTGCCTCACGAGCTGTTTATTTGGATGTTGTGGAGGACCTTACAGCAGAATCTTTTGTTGCTGTCTTTAAGAGATTCTGTGCACGACATTCAGTACCAAAGACAGTTTGGACTGACAATGCAACATATTTCAAAGCTGGTGAACAAGTCATCCACGACTTGTTAAGCAATGAAATCACACAATTGTATATACAAAATACAAATATAAAGTGGAAGTATATTCCGGTTGCCTCTCCTTGGTATGGTTCTATCTGGGAGAGGAATATACAAACAGTAAAGAATTGCTTGAAGAAAGCAATTGGCAAAAAACAGATACACTTATTTGGGTTACTCACTCTCCTGGCTGAGATTGAGAACATCATTAACAATAGACCACTCACTTATGTGAGTGACAACATTAATGACCCAGAACCATTAACTCCAAATCATTTGATTCGGGGAGAACAAGTTAGTCTCCTGCCGGACTACAATATAGACTCTTCAGAAGACCCAAACTGGACTCAACGACATGATGAGCTCCAGACTAAGTTACAACATTTAACTAGAGTTAAAGCTCATTTCATTAAACAGTGGAAAACTGAGTACTTGATGGGTCTAAGGGAGAGACATAAACAAATGACTAAGAAGGATTGGTCTGACACAATTAAGGTAGGGGACCTTGTTCTCATACATGACAGTACTCCAAGACAAAACTGGCCTCTGGCTAGAGTTTCAGAACTCAGACCAGGGGCAGATGGGGTAACAAGAGTGGTCAAATTAAGGACTTCAACGGGTGACACAACAAGAGACATTTCTCTTTTGTACCCTTTAGAGTCTGGACCCAAAACAATGGACTTTGGAGAACCTTCTCCACTGACAGTAACAACTGGAGACACTGAACTTCCAGTAACTATTCCTTTGACAGTAGGAGTGGTAACGCATCCTACTACAACATTGACAGACACAAGACCTCAGCGACAAACAGCATTAAAGGCGCGACTATTTTTACAACAAAAAATAGATGCTGGGGAATTGTAATTTTATCTTCTAACTTTAATTTTTTCTTTTCTTATGGTAAAGACCATAGACAGTTTCATCCTATGGATGTATATTTTCTCTTCTAATTAAATGCTACACCTTCTCCATGAGAAGGTGAGGATAGGCACTGTTAATCAGATTAACAGGCATTTACAGTTAAATAGTTAGCTAGTCTACACTCAGACAAAAATTGGTGACAATGACACCAAAATTTTTATCTCCCGGGGCCCCCAGTATATGGAAAACTGATGAGTGGGTAGTTGGGAGGTAACGAAAATGGTTCACTGAGTAGGTAGGTAGTTAATCTAACAATTAATAAATTCCTTTTATGTCAATAACTGGGTGGATGAAACCAATTGGTTGCTCACCAGAGTTATTCTCCACACTAGTATTTATATACTGTGTGGGAGGAGCGTGCTCGGTAATGGAGATACATTACCGCTAAACCAACGAGGAATAAACCAAGACAACGCTGGTACAAGAAGCCCCGCGAAGAGGAGAACAAAGGAAGAACGAAAACGAAGAACGGGGCGAGAGGACGTACCAGCAAAGTACGCTCTCGAATGAGACAACCGGAGAAGGGAGAGACTGCAATAACTAAAAGTAAGTGACTAATTGAGTTTTTACACCAACAGTTAATCACATTAAATTAAGCTGGGTCAAACAAGTTAGGCCTACATTGTGACCTAAGACCCAGCATCAACTCATAGCTTAACAAAGGTGAAGGTAGATTGCCCTAACCTAATCTTGTGAGGAATCCTACTGTGGACCTCAATTTATCTGCCCGCTCTGGACCATTTCCGGAATCTCTAGGCTGACCCCTCTAGGCTAGACTTGATCTACTCTATAGTTAGAGGAGAAATAAGGGGTGGGTTAATTGTGGACCAATTCATACAGAGCATTTTTCGCATGTTCATATAGACTTGCATTAATCATAATGGAACCTTACTACTGTATAAAACTCGTAAACATTGTGTTCATAAAGATAAATGATTAATATGATCGTGAAAAGCGTTGAACTCTGACTTTACATTATAATTAGGGGCCGTTCAAAAATTACGTAAAGCTATTTTTGCTAAAACTTGATACCCCAGATCCCCCAGCAACGTTCTGTAACGCTAGACCAGGCACCCCCTAAGATGTTATGTAACCCTTCCCCCACCCCACACTCAACACGTGACGGAACCTTACAGTGGGTGGGGGCAGGTTTTAGCAAAAATAGCGTTGCTTAATTTTTGAACTGCGCCTTACCTGTATGTCAATGTTATATGTCGTTGGACTCGGTTGTCCCCCTCCACCCGACCTTACCCTAGTTGGGGTACCTTGACTATCGCTGCGGCGTTGCCACATGTACGGAGTCGCTTGTGAGGCGAGGAACATTACATATGCGGGCAACTGTACACTCCTAACATTAAAATTCAATACTTTAAACTTTTCTCTTTGATACTCTTCATTTCTCTTTTCGCGTTAAATTTCTCTGCGTCTGACGCGTCCGATTTACTAAAGGAGAAAAAATTTCTTCTTGACTATTTTTTACGCATATTCTATTTATATTTTTATTTATTAATCTACCCAGCCGAGGATTCCATATTTTGTTTAGGTACACATCATCCTGAATGAATAAACTTTGCTTATCAAAACTGAATAAAAATCAGTGAATTCAAACCCTTTCAATTACACAAATCACTTGTAATTTTGCATTAAGGTATATCGCTTTGCTTGGTCATCCAGCGAGCATAGTAACATGTTTCTGGTTCCCTGAAAGAGGCATTTCTTTGTTCTACAAGAAAAACCGAAGAGAACTGCACCAATTCCTTATAATCCTCTCGCGGGTAATCTACCCCAGCCAATGACTTCTTCAAGAATTCGATCACACTGAACTTCAGTGGGCCAAAAAAATCACTTTGAATGAAGCTCTCTGTCAAGGTTTGGTCATCGAAAGCTGTCTTGTACTGGGATTTGTTGATGACATTCCAATTTGACTGAAACCTCTTGAACAGTAGTGTCTGGGGCACTCGATACACCCAAACACACCCGCCAAACTTCCCCAGCATTCCCTCATGGAAATGATGACGGCATGGAAAGTACAATAGTATTCTATTGAGGTGGGTCTCTGTCAAGTGCGTTTCAAAGACCTGTCCCGATACGTCATCCTGTATATTCTAAGAGAGGAATTTCTGGAACACCGAACAATTGCTCTTGTTCATTACCAGACATTAGTATGGCAATCCTCTCTGCATTATCATTTCCTATAATATCAGGAACAAGTTCCCATCGCAGTGCAACCGCAAACTTCATCCTGGATCATACTTGAGTTTTGCTTCCTCTGCTGAAATCTTCCGGTTCTGTAGCCGAACTCGGCTATGCTATTGAGAGTGTCATATCCCGAAGGTCATGTCCCAGGTTCTTAGTCGTATTTGCCAGGATGAATGTGACTTTTCTATTTGAAATGTTTTTCCCACCAAGCGTTGCCGTGATTTCTGGATAGAGGGTGTTCTTCTGACTTTTCCTTGGTTGGGGTGGTCTTGATTACTTGTAGAGAGAGAGTCTTTGCACTCGCCAGAGCCCTTGATATTTTCCTCAGATGATGTGATGTTGCTCTTTATGATCAGCGTTGTTCTGCCTCAGTTTTCCGTTGTTCCTCTTTCCTGCGGAGATTTGCCTTCTGTTCTTCAATTTTAATTCTTCGGGCCTGTTTTATAGAAAATTTTTATCAGAGGAATCTATACTTGATGAGGATGAGTCTCCTATTTAAAGAACAAAAGTTTGCCGATCTTCCTCGCTTCATTTCTCTGAAGTCCTCCTCAAAGCAATATGAAGACTATCATCCAAATCACTTTGAAAGATCTCTTCCTTCAGTTTGCAGTTCTTGTGCGGGTTTAGCTTATTTTTTTAATAATTCTTACTGCTTGACAAGCTTCAGCATTTTTCGATGATTTTGCCTTTCCTACCACTTCCGGATTACTCTTGATCCAAAATGCCATTACGACTTGTAATGTTAGTTCTGCTGAGACACTTAATGTCTTCTTCCCACTAGTGTAATAAAAATAAAAAGTTTGAAACAAAATAAAAAATAAACGAAGATCAAGGGACTCTGCTATGTAATGATTACATACTTAGAGGGACAGAGAGTGTTATGCAGGACGCACCAGGCAGCAAGTCAGCCAGCCAATTAGTCAACGGCAAATTCAAACTTCAGGGACCCCTAAAATTAATCCCAATCTGATGAAAGATGGCAAAAACACGTATTTGTGTGAAAAAGAATACAGGAAGAGAGGGCAAATATTATGCAATTAATTATGGGCATTATGAACTTATTTCTAACAATCCATCCTTCTTTGTCAGTAAGAAGAAGGATGAGTTGTTAGAAATAAATCCAGAATGTTGGGCCTATCTCCAAGGCGATTAGGGATACAAGTCGTTTGTTGTACAGTCGTTCCAGGTCATTCAGGATAGAGAATTGGTAAACTAGTTCACAAGGGACTTCAGTGAAATGGGAGGAAAGCCAAAGGTGATGGTCAACATTGAAATTTCCTGAAATGGAAATTTCAGCAAAAGAAGAAGGGGGGATAGAATGTATTTCACTTTGGAAGTCAGGTAGTCAAAGGGTTTTGGATAGTCAGTAGAATTAGGTTGAAGGTAGACACCACAGATGTATTTAGTTTGAGACTGGCATGTAAGCTGTAGCCAGAGGGTGTAGAATTCGAAGGATCCAAGTTCGGGAATACGACAGGAAGTTTGGTCGTTGCGTACATATACGCAACACCCACGTTTGGAATGGAATTGAATAATTTAGGGTGGAGCGAAAAATACTTTTTTTCTAGTATGAAGTTCTAATAGAGATTAAAAGTTGCATTTAGTGGACGATATATACCTGCCAAAATATGAGTTTATTTGTTTAATATTTTCAGCTGCCACCAGGGGGCTAAATTTAACACAATTTTGGGTAAAAAGGAAAAAAATGCTTCTATTTTAGGTTTGTCAAACTATTATAAAATTTTATCTTAGAATTATCTAATAGTTTGATTAAGATTCTTAAATGATAAGAATTAGTTTTGTAAAAATGCCTTTTCATATGCTTAATACCTTCAGCTGCCACAAGAGGGCTGAAGTTAACTTAAAAATGACAATTAAGTATGATTCTGTATTTACTTGAAAAGGAACAGTAATAAATTAGGATCTCTCCTCCTTTATACTGGCTTGAGACAGTTAAGAAACGTTATTTCGTGCCTTAGCGGAGTTACCACCCTTTCCCCAACCAACCTCCCTCTAGAAAGGGTTCTTGCTGAAGACTATTTAGTAATTTGCTTTTGTTTCAAATTTTGGCTGTTTTTTCTTTGATTCTAATGTAGCACGAATCCAACCGTCTCTGTTTGTAGGTCCGCAGACTGATCCAGCAGCGTCTGTAACGAGCTTGACGCATCTCTCTACGGCTTGTGTATGACATGGAAACTGAAATAATTCTGAATGAAGAGTAGTACCATGTTTGATGCATGATTCAATATCATCAAGAGAAACTCCTTTGGTTATCGGTGGTTCTGCTATCTGAAAATCTTGCCACATAATGAGATCTGTATAGTCTTTGGTATAAAAATTTATTTCTGGCACCTTAAAATACCTGATAACATCTGTTTCTTGAATGCATGCCCTTGCTTTTATGATACGCCTAAATCCCAACTGACGCACATGTTCCCTTTCATCAGCTATCATTGCAATGAGAATGTTTTCTTGATTTGCGTAATATGCATTTCGCTGAATGACTGAGTCATGTACTCTCCTAAGCTCTTCACGGAGATACCGGCTTCTTGCAATCATATGCCACATATGTTTAGCACCATATTGGCATAATGGTTTACGCTTTATCTGAAACCACATTGGTGCGTATACCCTAACAATGAAAGTAGGTAATTCTTGTAAATTGCCTGAAGGATTCTCTGTGCTTGCATATAACCGCAGAGTCCTGTTTGCTGTGGTGAGCCACCTTGAATGTGATATATTGCCTGGACTCTTATGACTAAGACTCTTTGAGAATGTTCCACTTGATATAGCCTTGTGAATTTCAAGAAGGTATTTCTGGTCAGTACTTATGTCATCTACATCAACTTCACACATGTCCTCTTGAATTTCAATGGGTTTGAAGTTAACTATGGGAAGCTTTTCACAGTCTGAAAGTGCTTGGCCAATTTCTCCTGAAAATGCTCTTGGTCCAGTAGTGGTACCATCCAAGTGATGAAACAGATGGCGCAATGGAAGTTCATTAAGGTGTAAAAGGCATATCAGCCACTGCAATGGCTTATTAAAGGCTTCTTCCAGTAATCTTATTGTGCCTCCAATACTACCAGTGTTAACCACTGTCGAATCACAGCCAACTGCAACGATGTTCCCTATATCAACATTCCTTTCTTTCAAGCAATTCACTAGCGCTGTGCAAATGTATTTAGCTTTGCCACTGGAAGGTGTCACATGTGCAAAGTACAGAGAGTGTGGTTCAGATATTATGCTGATATGCTCTTCGCGTTTGGTTCTTTGGTGGTTAGAGCCATCACTCTCCTGGACTTGAATCATTGTTTTATCCTTTCTGCCATCAAAGTATAATCCCCGCATGGTTTTTGGCTCTCCTATCTGTTGTAGTTCCTTTCTCTGTTTTTGTCTTTCACGTCTTAGCTTACTTCTGTCTATAATATTCCCTTTGTCTTCGGGAGTAACAATTTTAAGATCTGCCAATACTGCAGAAGCAATAGCAGCCCCAGCTCTGTCCGACATTTTAAATCTATCACAAGTAATTGCTAATGAAGGCAGTGGCTCACGCATCTGTTGTTCTGATATTACATATTGAGTCGAGGTTGTATCTTCCTCATTATCTTCAGATATCTCTTCTAGTTGTTGAAGTTCACTTGTCTCTGTTTCGATTTGTAAGTTGGACGTATTGGTTATAGCAGCACTAGTTGTTTGTGAGGATGCCAGACGTGCTTTTTCCATTTCCTTTCGATGTTCTCTTGCTTGTAATCGTCTTGTGTGTGCTATGTCAATGCTTCCTATCACCATTATTCTGCGTGTTCGTTGGTCATTTAAAAAATCCTGCTCTTTTGGAGGGACTTTCTTACTCTTTTCACATCAGCATCTCCTAAACTCCTTACATTTGCAGGTGCAGATTCAAACAAAGTGCATTTGAAGAGTTTTCAAATTCTTCAAGCTGATTTTTGTACTTAGGCTGATCCTTGCGTGACTTGTATGGCTTTAATAAGGACCTGTATTTATCTTGGTACACTCGCATCATCTGTAAAACGCGTGTATGTGAAACTATTGGCAAAGAGGCCTTCTTCCAAATATTTTCTACCTTTTTGGAAACTGCCTCTGCTATTTCAGAAAATGAAGGCTCCTTGTTATTCATCTGCTCCTTCACTAAATGTTTTGTGAACAGGTAATCTTTCATAATGCAGTTATAAGTTGGTAGTTGCATATCACTCATCTCACAAGGTACTTCAAATATGGCACACTTCATATGTTCTCTAGTGAAATGTTTATATTTAGTATTTGATGCCATAATATTTTTAAGAAAAATTCACAATCACAAAATATCCTGTAACATCAAAACATTATATAATTAATATATATAATATATTTTATAAGTATTATAATATATTATATAAATATATAATATATTATATAAATAAACTAAAATTATTAATACATTATAACAAGCATTTTATAATAAAATCAATATTATCTCTATATAAATCACTTTAAAATAAAGTTTTATAATATTCCGATCATATTAAAAAACTCTCCGATCACTGAGCGACTAGGCCTACTACCTAAGAAGACAAGTGTTAACACACTGTTCTAATGACTCACAGAAAGAAATTCCTTCACACCAAAACCCTCCCCACAACCCTCCCCCACAACATTCAGTGTAGTCTCAACATGACTCAGTTACTCTAAATTGTGTTAACTTCAGCTCTCTTGTGGCAGCTGAAGATATTAAGCATATGAAAAGGCATTTTTACAAAACGAATTCCTATCATTTAAGAATCTTAATCAAACTATTAGATAATTCTAAGATAAAATTTTATAATAGTTTGACAAACCTAAAATAGAAGCATTTTTTTCCTTTTTACACAAAATTGTGTTAACTTTAGCCCCCTGGTGGCAGCTGAACATTTTAAACAAATGAACTCATATTTTGGCATGTATATTTCGTCCACTAAATGCAACTTCTAATCTCTATTAGAACTTCATACTAGAAAAAAAGTATTTTTCGCTCCACCCTATTGAATATACTGAAAGTAGGAGTAGGAGGAGATTCTGTCAATTGTCCCAGACATCTGAGTTTCAGTGAGGAAGAAAAGGTGAGGTTTAGAGGAGGATAGGTGGTGTTCAACAGAATGGAAATTTGAGAAAAGTCCACGAATGTTGAAGTTTATGAAAGGTGAATCGGGGAAAGGCTCAGAACATCTCAAGTGGACAGTAGCAGAAGCAGCCCCGCTGCCGGGAGGCACGTTTCTGGTATCATCAACAAGGGAGCCAGATGTGGGGACATTTATGGTTCCCTCTCCAAGGGATTCCAAGGTTCTTGGAGACGATACCATTTTATTGTTTTTTTTTTAATTTTTAAAAGATCCTATAGTGTATAAAATGCATGTATGTGTAGTGAGGAATCGGGAGAGAAGTATGTGTTTAAGAGCATGCTGGACTGCTCACAGGGTATATAAGACACAGAAAAGAAGATCAGCTAAGGGGGACAGTAACAGGAGAAACGGGAGTTCCAGCACACCCTACTTCCTGCCTAACGTCCCGGAGTACTTCCCTGGTCGAGTTGTGTTTACAATCTCCTCCTCTGTATATCTCTACTTTGTTGAAAAGATTAAGCATGGATACTTCATATGGCATTTTATGCAGCTGTGATTAGTGTTCCATACAACTATTCGAATCCGAATACAAATATTCGAATCCGAACCCGAATCGATCAAATTTCGATGACGAACGTATGAAAACAACTGTACTGCTCATATGTTTAATTAAATTTGATTAATTTTTTTTTTTTTGCAGTTACACCATTGAAACTTCAACTGGAAGAACGTCACTAGGGTACAATCGAGAAAATAATACATTTTCTGGAGTAATAAATGATTTAAACCACGTAAGTACATTACATATATTGTGTCTATGTAGTAGTTTTACTCCTTAGGTTTTTTACGAATATTTCTTAATATTTAGTTGTAGGACATCTAGATATGAGAAGCAGACATAGGTGTATGAGGCGGGGGATCTGGGGTGGGCTACCCCCCCCCCTCCTGGACTAGAGAAATGAGCATTTTCAGGGCAAATATTGAGCATTTTCAGGGCAAATGCTGAAATTTTCAGGGCAGATTTTTCTTGACATTCCTTTGTTTTTTTGTTACTTCTTGAGGTGAATTAATTACTTGCTACTATACTTGTAGTTAATAAGTTAAACGTAAGTTGAGGACTTGCTGAATTCTATACAACTGCAATGCCGTAGTTTTTCTTGTCATTGAGAAAGTTGTAGCAAAGTTTACCTCATTTTTGTAAATTGTAATGTTTTTTATATCAAAAAGGCTTTAATATATGTTACCCATACTTTAACCTTTGTGTTATTTTATGCTACACATAATGTTTATGCGGAAGTCAGGGCACCCTGAAAATTTTTAAGGCAAATCCCCCCCCCCCCCCCGTAAAGTACCATCCCATACGCCTATGAAAGCAGGAGCAAGAATGACTGATTAGACGTAATTCCTCTCCCTCCATAACAGTTAGGTCAATGACGCAGAATATAATAATTTAAATGAAATTAAAAATTAAGTAACATAAAATTATGAAATGGATAACAAATGACGAAACGAAGAATAATGGTGCGAATAAAATGAACAAATTAAGTGGAAATGGAAACATCTAAAATATGAGGGTGAAGATAACTAACTACAAAAGAGGAAGGAGGCCGGCTTACTCCATAAAATTAAAAATACTGCTACCTAGACAGTACATTCCTTCTCCAAGCACCGATGAGAGAGGAAGGGTCCCATCTCCTCCTTTGGTGCTTTGAGAGATGACGACACCATAAGAACTCAAGACTGGGACACTCAATAAAGAAGTGTCTAAGTCAAGGAGACAATATAGCAAACACCGTAGGGTTGAGGGTACCCCTTTATTAAAATCCAGTGTGTTAGGCTGTTGTAGCGTATTCAAGGGTGGAGAGCAGCACTCAGGATATAAAGTGGTACCTCCAGGAACAGAACGCAACCACGTGCTAATTCATCTTCTTGAAGTTGATAAGGAAATCCCAATGACACTACCAGACGACGCGGTTTGCAGCTCGAATTCCTTGAAGTGAGCACAGTAAGGAATTAGACGGGAAGCTGAATGGGGATGAAAAGCAATGGATCTTGCGGATAGGTTCCCATCCTTCTTCCCCCTACAATCTACGTGAATAAGAAACCAACAGTATTTTAACCGCAGCCACGACGACCGATTAAAATTAGCAACTCTAAATTTTTTTCAAAGACATCATGCAGAAGCTTTCAGTGCATTGTTGGAGTTGCTAAAATACAAAAAAGAGGAAGATCGGGGAGGGTAAATAGCACACGAAATGCTAATAAAATGGTGGAAAGCTCTGCAGTAAAACTTGATGTAGTGACAAATAAAACAAGGAAAGACGGCTGCAAATCCGTATGGAAGTAAATATGTTCGAAGAAATGGAAGCGAAATCAACCTACACAGATATCAAAATTTAAACTTGCGAACTACAGGTAGAAATACATACCCTTTTGTAATTCCCATGGCGGAACCATGGGAACTGTCATAGGTGCAACTCGTATGCGGGTTAAGTTGAAAATATGTCTCCCTCCTAAAGCAAAAATAGGCACGAGTCCGGAAGCACTGAACTTGTTATCAGCATCGAACAGTCAGCGGCTGGCGAGACAGATCCATAGGAAATTACTGCGCGTCGCCCAGAAGACTTGGAAAAAAAAGAGGACCTAAACGCCCAGGTAGCCAAACGGATACCGGCATCGGGTCAACCTCCTATATGCACCCTTTCAGAAAATCGTGCCTCGTCCAGCAACGATAAAGGACTGGGTTTAAGTCCGTGTGAACTCTTCGGATTCGGAAGAGTGCATGGCTATCATTTTCAAAGTTGAAAAACAAACCTATGCAAATCCGTTAACGGAGGCGCCCAGTTCATAACACTCCTGGTAACGGTAAAGGGCACTTCACTGTGGAACAGGAGTGTAAAACACTCGATCCGAATAAGACACCCGAATGAACAAAACCAAACACCCAGGAAGCTCAAAGGCATGAAGCTCCTTCAACCCTCTACTTCCGAATGGGTCGGAGAAGTACCGTTTCAGATACACGCATTTAGACTTAACCCTACAAAAATGTTCGGCGTTAGAGATTTAAAATAACATGCTTCAAATCAATATCGTAAGTTTCTTCGGGGTTGCAAACGACTCAAACGCAATGTTACTTGGAGTCAAATGCTGCACAAACAGACGACCCTAAATGGCTCAAGATATCAAGGGTAGAGTGCAACCTATGGAAGTGACACTGAGTCTCCTTTCCAGCCACCAGACCAACAGAATATTTACGAACTCCAAAGGTTTGCGTAGAAATGAGGTGAATGGATGCGATTGATCCATCCGCACCTTTGGAAAAGAGAGAACCGTAGCCATCCTGCAACCCGATGGAAGGACACCCTGCCGACAAGGTCGTGTCAGTAAAATAACCGGCAACTCTTCAAAGATATGCTGGAACACCGTATATGAAATATCGTTTGGGCTAGGAGGCACAAAGCGAGCCACACAAGGCGAGCGCAGTCTCGAGCTCCCTGAGGCTCTCCTCCACCAGACGGATAGTCAGAGACTCACGATTCTTCCACTCGTCGATGTCTATCGAACGAGGAGGAAGCTCATTCCCCTTCTATTCACCCGAAAAAGAAGTGGCGAACAAGTCTGTAACAAACCAATATTACGAACAGGAACATTATTTGGTAGCAAATTCAGAAACTTTGCGAACTCGATTCCAAACGGTGAACAGAGGAGTCCAGCAATTTATCATCCCAAGAAATGCGAAGCTCCTTCATCACTTCATCATTCACCACATTAGCTTTGTTAATCGACGGAAGGGAAGGCAGTGTTACGACGTTGGCTACGATGTAGCCACGCAACGGTCGCCCAGCATCGGCTGTCACATCTCGCACTGTGCAACGTGCTAACAGCATCATTCGATCAAATCGGCGCGTCACATCCAAGGAGCTATCACTGAAGCAAGGAATTTGTGAAGGAAGTGTGAATACGATAATTCAGCAACTCAGCAATTCCTTAACGGCAGTATCCGTTTGGCTACCTGGTCGTTTAGGTTTTCTTTTATTCCGAGGCATTTAAGTAACGGCCGAGAGGATCTTCGGATTCCAAACTTCGGTGCTTAAGGGGAAGGATCGTGCTCCATTTTTACGTCCGTCACCCTCTTCTTCTACCTTTTGGTATCCGGGTGATACGTTTGGTGGGCCAGTTCCAGCTTACACGTACGCCGGGTGAACTTGTGATATTCCCCATTTCTGCAAGTGTCCTTCTACCAGCATTTAATGGGTGTCAATCTGATATCCTCCTTGATGGAGCCATGCAAACTTAGTTCCAGATCTTACCGACGCCTCCAAGTCCTTTGGTGGCGACGGATTTGCAGCCGTCTTTCCTAAGTTTACAAGCAGCTCCAGCTTATGTGCCATTGCATTGATTTTTGGCCGCGAAGCTTTTCGCCATTTTTTTAGCGCTTCGTGCACTTCTTACCGCCAACGGCTTACGACCGGATGCCCACCCACTTCCTTTTTTCCACGTCAACTGGCAGCTTCTTAGAAATGACAGAGTTGGCCCCAACAATATGTGCCAGGTCCTGACTGCGGGCTGCTCTGTAGGTAGGCACCCATGTGCCGACGGTGCAACACTGCTATTACTCACCTTTAAATAGGCCAAACCCATCTTACCCACAGCTTTTTATTAGAGAGGAGCCCTCCATCCTACTGTGATGATTATATTTTCCTCTTCACTGTTCGGCACTTGCTGGTCGATCGTCCCAATCTTGGGTACCTGCTGCACTGTTATCTGTTGGAACACCGAAAGGAAGACGAAATTTCTCCCCGTTCCTCGGTGCTCGGGGAAAGAGCGGGCTAGTCCAGTAACAAGATTTTTAAGTTTGTTGAGAAGGTTGCCTTCCTCCCACTTTTGCATATATTTAAGCCTTGATATTTTAGTTCTTTCCACTCCCATTTCATTTATTTATTCCATTTCTATCTTTTTTTTCTTGATGCTGTTTGTCATATATATCATTATGAACTATATAGCAAATCTATATTAATTTCAACATATATTTTTAAAAATGTTAAAAATTTTTGTGGAAAATTTTTTAACAATGATTTTTGGGGAAATTTATGTTATTTTCAAATTTTAATTAGTTAACCGTATTTGGAATGAATGACCTCCCTGTTGCGACACAGAGGCGATTACGCCTAATCCTTCATACCATTAATTAATTTTGAATGGTTAATTATGATTAATGCTAAATGAAATTAATTGTCTTAAGAATGCCATTCAGTGACTGATAAAAGCTTGCATCACATTCAATAAAAAGGTCTATAATACACTACATCATTTCAGAGCTGATGTTCTTTGTTAAATGGTGTTTTCTCCTGCAAACTATTTTATAATAATAGCAGTAATTTTATTTATAAATTTTCCCAATTATTAAGCGAGGAAATACAGTTCTGTTGCTAACATACAATACATTATTTTTGTACTTGATAAATGAAACAGAATGGCAGCTTTACATACTGGCATACTTGATTGTATTCTTTAAATTCAGAGTATTTACGACCGCATTTTAATCCGTCTTTCAGCAAAAATGTCGAGAATAAAGAGCTTTTAAAAATAAAAACGAATTCTCATTTGGTGAGATCAATGGTTTGAGAAGCCATTGTTGCTTCGTATTCCAATACACCCCTGAGAAGCTCCGCGTCAGGGTTTTTAAAAATAGAGGATATGATAAATATCTTAAAACTATATATATATATATATATATAATATATATTGCATGAAAATGTGAGGCATACGCTAAATGAAATTCATAGGCCACTCAAATTGCACCAGATATATCGATACAGAAAAGTTTTAGCATCATTAAGTGTTATTCAGCAGACAAGAACAAAATCTTAGCACTGTAGAATAACGGCACATACGGAGAGAATGAATATATATATATATATATATATATAACGCAGTTTCGAAAATGGCGTCTGACAGTGATGTGCGTCGTAAACAGAGAGCTGTTATCGCGTTCTTAACCGCAGAGAAGGAAACAGTTGGAAATATTCACAAACGTCTACAAAACGTTTACGGAAATGCTGTTGTTGATCGAAGTACATTTGGATGTTGGTCTAAACGTGTGAGATCATCGGAGAGAGGAAGAGCCAGCCTCGATGATGAGCCACGCAACGGTCGCCCGGCATCGGCTGTCACATCTCGCACTGTGCAACGTGCTGACAGCATCATTCGATCAAATCGGCGCGTCACATCCAAGGAGCTATCACTGAAGCAAAGAATTTGTGAAGGAAGTGTGAATACGATAATTCAGCAACTAGGATACTCAAAAGCGTGTTTACGGTTTGTTTCTCCCGAAGTGACTGAAGATCACAAAGCCCAAAGAAAAGAAATTGCTTCTGAGTTGTTGGATCGATACGAAACAGAAAGGGATGACTTCATTTCACGAATTGTGACTGGAGATGAGTCTCTTGGGTACACCACTTTCAACCTGAAATATAACGCCAATCCATGGAGTGGCATCACGCAGACTCCCCACGCACGAAAAAGTTCAAAATGGCTCCCTCTGCAGGAAAGGTTATGGTCACTATCTTCTGGGACATGAAAGGGGTGATTCTGGTGGACATTATGAAGAAAGGACAAACAATCAACTCAGAGGCATATATTACTACCTTACAGAGACTCCAGAGATGAAAAAAGCGAATTCAACCAGAGGGAAAACTGGAAGACGTCCTTCTTTTGCACGATAACGCAACACCACACAACAGTTTGTAAACAAGAGAGGCCGTCACAAAAATGCGCTTGACTGTGTTACCCCACCCTCCATACAGCCCGGATCTGGCACCATCAGACTTCCATTTGTTTGGGTCAATGAAGGAGTTTCAGAGTGACGATGAGGTTATTCAGGAGGTTAAGAAGTGGCTCCAGCGGAACCCAGCGGAATTTACCAGCAAGGAATAAAGGCCCTTGTTTCGAGGTGAAGGAAAGTCGTAGAAAAGGATGGAGACTATGTGGAAAAATAAAAACTTGTAAAAGAGGTATGTAACTACTTGTACAAAATTTCTGGAACTTACAAGGAAAATTGGAAAGGAAAAAAAAAGGTGGGGCAAAATATATTGAGTGGCCCTCGTATAAATATTTACAGTATAACAGTAACATTAAGAAGTAATTAAACTTAATAAATTTGCTTCAGCCACTCGGCGTTTTTAGGGTGTTGGGTGAGATGAGTTAACTATTTAAAAAGGAATTCTAAAACGATTTCGGAGCATAATTTCGAAATTTAAAATGAGAAGGTCAATATTTTTGATATCCAAAAAAGGATACGAAGAAGTAGTATGTATGCACATGAGTAGACAGAACAGTTTGCTTTGAGAATTTTCCAAAGAGTTCTTCACGTCCGTTTATGAGTTACACTTGAGCATGACGACGTCACGATCTTTTATAAGAGGTATTGAAGGTTTAAAATCAAACAAACAAACAAAAAGAAAAAAACATACATTCGCTGACGAGATATATTTGAGGCAGGGGATAGGTTAGGTTAACCTTCGAGGAAGAAAGTAAAAAAATTAAGTCTGATGTAACCTTTCGGTAATCTGTCATAATCACGCCCGCCGACACCAGTCCGCTGCACTCCGTTTCCCGCGTTCCGTTCGCCGTCGCTCGCCACTTCCGACCGTTTTCGTTGAATGCGTAGAGTTTTAAATACACACCGCACCACTTCTGACCGCACGACAACGTTTCCAGAGCGTTCAAGGAAGAATTACACTGGTTTACAGCCAAAATGCTTCGGAAATAAAAATAGTCAATCTTTACTAATTTTGGGTCACTGAATACGAAAATGATGCCTAAAATTGCCACATGGCTCCATTTATAAAGATATCAGGCAACCCTGCACCCTACTAACTGGACTGCATCTGTCGTGTAATATGTAGACGCCTGTGACACATCGACTGAAAATGTTAGTGTGTGTAAGTTTCGTGACCGTCAAAAAGATTTCCTCCCATTCTTCATCATGGAAGGTGACCTTGTAGCTTGCAACGACATCGATGGTCTGATGGCAGTTCTCAACATTATTCACAATCTTGATGAGTGGAGACTGTTCATTGATTCATCGAAGTTGAGTCTAAAAGCTGTTTTGTTGCATGTTGGCAACGTATTGCCATCAATTCCAGTTGGTCATGGTCCATATGAAGGAAACATATGACAACATGAAGCAATTTTTGAACTGCATAAACTATGACAAACATCAGTGGCAGGTTTGTGGTGACTTGAAAGTTGTTGCTATAGTGCTTGGACTGCAGCCGGGCTACACTAAGTATTGCTGTTTTCTGTGTGAATGGGACAGTCGGGCTAAGACTTCTCTTTACATCAAGAAGGATTGGCCACTCTGACACTCATTGGAATCTGGATCAAAAAATGTTCAGTATCCTCCACTTGTAGAATCGAGCAAGATTTTGTTACCACCCTTACACATCAAACTGGGTGTCATGAAAAATTTTGTTAAGGCTATGGATAAAACGGGGGCAGCTTTTAAGTACCTCGGTGGTAAATTCCCAAAGCTCAGTGAAGCAAAAATTAAGGAGGGTGTATTTGTTGGTCCACAGATCTGCGAGCTTCTTAGAGATGAGGAGTTCGACCGTATCCTAGGTGGTGAGGAGAAGACAGCGTGGAATGCTTTCCGGTTAGTAGCAACCAATTTTCTCGGAAATACCAAAGCTTACAATTACAGGGAGCTGGTGGAAAACCTGCTGTTGTCCTATCAAAAAATGGGCTGCAATATGTCTTTAAAGATACGTTTCCTCCATTCGCACCTGGAATTTTTTCCGGTCAACTGCGGAGCAGTCAGCGATGAACATGGTGAACGTTTCCACCAGGATATTTCAGGGATGGAGAAACGCTACCAGGGGAAATGGAGTCCATCATTGTTAGCAGACTACTGCTGAACAATAACAAAGGATGCTCCAGAAGTTGAATACAAGAGACAAGCAAAGAAGCGACGGGTTGAATCAATATAAGTGACTGCATTATGCAGGTATGTTACTAATATATGGTACACATATACGCAAAATGTGTAACTTAAGTTTTCTTGGAAACTGTAGCCAATCGACTGTTTTTATGGTCATATTCGTTTTCAGCACCGCAAAATCCACAAGAGGAAACACATTTCATCTCCGAAGCACAAACTTTTTCAAAATTTGTAGACCAGTGTTATTAGTGCGTGCAGGGGAGCAACGTTATAATGCATCAGGCTGATTTATATATATATATATATATAGCTTAGAAATAATATTTAACCCTTTAACGCCGAACGTTTCTGTAGGGTTAAGTCTAAATGCGTGTATTTGAAACGGTACGTATTTGACCCAGTCGGCGTTAGAGGGTTAAGAAGATCGGAGAGTGAAAAACACGTACCATACTGTGTCGACCTATCAAATAACAAAGTATCAAATCTGTTTATACCTTACATATACTTATAGCAACCTGAGCTTACAACCGATTTTGAACTTTACACTCTGAATACTAGAAGAAAGTTTGGCTTGAACACAAGAAAACTTAAAATAAAAATTTCATAATTCAGCCACTGATGGGATAATAGGTAGAAATCACAACCTATTGTATTTAATAGACCCATACGAAAGCATGTAAGGGTCTCAAAATAAAAATACAGCGGACGATCGCCTAGCCGTTGTCTTCTCAACACGCATTATTATTACTAGTACAGTTCCCGTCGCTTCGCTGACGGCTAGACAGGCTAAACTACAGAAAAGAACGCAGCCGTGAAAATTTTGAGCTTCACATTGTGTCAACATTTCTGAATCTGGTATCTCCCAAAACCTCCTCACCCCATTCATGCAACTTGGGGGGCTAACCCCCTCCCCCATTACCCCCACCCATCCCCATTACCCCACCCATCCCCCATTACCCCCACCCCCACCCTTCCCCAATTACTGCCCGGGATAAATTTCACAAACAGACAAACAGACAGGCTAAACTACAGAAAAGAACACAGTCATGAAAATCTTGAGCTTCACATTGCCGCCCGTAATACAATTTCTGAATTTTTTTTCTCACAATTTTTTCTCACAATTTCTGAAAGTGTGACGGACAGACGGACAGATGGACAGCTCTCTTATTATAGTATAGAATATAGATTATTATTATTACTAGTAGTAACATATTTTGCCTTTGACTGTAGCTTAATCATTTCGTTTTCGTCAGTTACTTAATGAAAGTACAGCAAAAAAAAAAAACTGATTAAATACAGTTTAATTCCTAAACAATATTTTGGTTTCATATTTGTATTATGAAAATAGAATCAAGAAATATTAACAAAAATTTTAAAGAAATTATATCTCATTTTCATTATTGGAGATCACTTATACCTTTCAATTTAAAAATCGATTAATCTATTAATTGGATAGACTGATGTTTAATCGTTCAACCATCAAATCTTTTTATTTACCTCTAAATATCCATTTAGATATTATCATTATTATTTTATTTTATTATATATATATATATTAGGGTCGAGTAAAAATGATAATTTACAATAGCACACTGATATTTTATTGTTTCAGCTGAGAAAAACGAATATGAGGATACAAATTGTGCCAGGTTTCTCTCAAGGACTCATTTTTGCATGAATACAATTCAACAAACACAGAAAATAGAGTTTTCATCTAGCATAAATCCTTCAACATTACATCATATGAAGAAGTCCATTAATGTCATTATGAAACCACAATTATAAATTTTTATGACTTTAATATATTATTTTGCGTCATTCCCGGATTTATATATTCCTGCTAAGGTACGCATCGTGTCTTCTGACTCCCCAGGCATTCACTGAAATTTATTTGAGTTTTTGTTCTTATTTTTCAGTTAATAATTCACCTATAGAAGAGAAGAGCTGGAATCAGCATCCCACACACAGTGTCTCCACAACTGTAACAACATCTTTCTTCACATCAAGCTGGCAACATCCAGTCTTGCATCCCCACATTTCAGGAAAAAGCTGTTTCAAAAGGTGCAAAAATTCATAGAAAGAGGAGCAACGTTGAGTAGATAAAAAATGTCAATAAAACTAAAAAATTAATATATGAATAATCTCAGTAATTTGTTTTCATTTTTGTTTGTTTTCCCTTCTACTCCAGCTGGAGAGAGTTTCTTACTTCCGGGGTTAAACCTTAACCCTAAGGAATTTTTAGGTACAGACTAGTACCAGGAGTAGGATAAAGGTGCTGTATCGTAATATCTTCCTTACACTTTCTCCAGATATTATACTTATGGGCAGTTGGTCCAGGAACTCCACTGTAGATTTCTTTACTGCCCCTGTCGCTCCCACCACTATTGGGATGATCTCAGGTTCTACATTCCACATTCTCCGTATTTCATGTTTGAGTCTCTGGTATTTTAAGACCTTTTCCCTTTCGTAGTTAGCCACATTCCAGTCCGCTGGGACTCCTACTTCCAAGAGGCATTGTTACCTTCCTTCTCTCTCATTACTATGTCTTGCCTGCATCCTGATACTCTGATGTCAGTTGGTAACTTATGATCATATAGGAACAGCACTTTATCATTGTCTTCTATCCCTTGTGGAATACTTTATCATTGTCTTCTATCCCTTGTGGAATATGTTCCCAATCCTTTTCTGTTCTAGCCCTATTTCATTTTCTTACACAGCTTGAAGTAGATTAGCTTACAGACTGCATTGTGTCTGTCTGTGTAGTTTCCTCTGTGTAGGAGTATTTCGCATCCAGATAGTATGTGACTCACAGTCTCTGGGCTCTTTGAGCACAGTCTGCACATTTCAGTTTCATTTTTACCCTCGATATTTCTTTTGAACCAGTTAGTCTGTAGTGCCTGATCTTGTGCTGCCACCACTAGCCGTTCACCTTCTGGTCTCAGTGATCATCCTACCAGGAACTCCACGGTTTTATCCCTCTCTATGTATGCTCTGTTTAGCACGTCCTCTTGTATACTTGCTGAATTTGTGCTCTTCCGGTTCTTCTCCTTTCTTCTGATCTTTTCCTGTTATACCTTCTTTTTATGGTGCTTATCTTTTCCATGAGATATTTATTGCAATGTCTTCAAGCTGTTCAGGCCCTTTGTGTCCACTAGATAATCATTTGCCTTCTTTGATAGTAATGTTGTTCGAGGCTTTACACGTTCATGGTCTCTTACAAATCTGACTAGCTTTCCTTCTTCCTTTATTTATTTACTGCGCTAATCCTATTGTTGTGGCTTTGTGCACTTGGTCTATTAGCGCAAGCCCTAATCCACCGACCCTCCTTGGCAGGTATAGCTTTGGTCTGCACTGGATCTTATGCGCATGGAGCATTTTCTGGTGATTGTGTCCAGTTTGTTGATTTCTAGCTTGGTCCAATTGATTATGCCAAAACTGTATGACAGTACTGGTACTGCCAGTGAGTTTATGGATAAGATCTTATTTTTATGTTTAGGTGGGATTTAGGATTAGTTTTATTATTTTTAAATATTCTTTCCGCAGTCTTTCTTTTATGATGTCATTTTCATCTTTTCAGATTCTTCCATTCCCAGATATTTATATGTAGCCTCTTGCTCTAGTTCTTCTATCACGATATTGTCTATCCTGATGTTTTCTGATTCACACCTTTTGCCTTTCTTTAGTGTGAGAGTGGCACATTTCTCAAGGCCAAATTCCATTGGATGTCATCTGAGAACTTTTTGACCTCCCTGATCTCTTCTGTTAGCTCGCCTTTGTTTGGGGCATACAGTTTTAGGTCATCCATGTAGAACAAGTGAGATATTTTTGGGCTGCTCTTTTCCCTTGGTCTCATCACGTAGCATTGTTTAGGTTATTTATTAGTTGGGTAAGTGGGTTTAGCGCCAGTACGAACAAAAGAGGGGATATTGAATCACCCTGGTAGATCCCTCTTTAGATTCTCACATTGTTCACCTCTAAAATTCCCTTACTGTGATGGAGGGTTAGGTCCGTTTCCTATCGTGACATAGCTGTTTCTAGGAAGATCCTGATGGTGGGGTGGATCTTGTATAATCTCAACACTTCCTTCACCTAGGAGTGGGGAACACTATCATACGTCTTTTTGTAGTCAATCCATGCCATGCTTAAGTTTCTCTGTTTCTTTCTGCTGTTCTCCCTGTTGATTAACAGTTGGTCTTTGGTCCCACATGTTTTTCTACTACATCCTTTTTGTTCTGGCCTTATAATGTTGTTTTCGTCTGCATGGCTGTAGATCCTGTCTGTTATGATTCCTGTTAGTATTTTTTAGGTTGTTGGCAAGCATGGTCTATATTTGCCTGGGTTCTGAGTTTCATGCAGGCACGTGCAGAGGGGGGTGGTACAGGGGCTTGAGCCCCCATTTGCCCCTTCATGTCTCAGAAATGCCCTTTTTTTCCAAAAATAATAAATGCTCTGAAGAGACTTACTTTTTTTGAGGGGAGAGGAGATGGTGCCCTTTTTGTTAACTTTCATCCCCCCTATCTGAAGTGTCCAGTGCACAGGCCTGGTTTCATGGGACTTTGGTAGTAATGTTGTTTTTCCTTTTGTCAACCATTCTGGTGCTTCTTCTTCTGTTGTTAGTATCTTGTTGAAGCACCTTGTTAGTTTTCCACTTAGTGATGTTAGCTTTTTCAACCAGAAGTTCTTAATCATGTCTGGGCCTCGTGCTTTCCAGTTACTGCTTTTTTTTTATTTTTTCTTCAACTTCTTTCATGGTTATTGTGTCCATGTTCATCTCTGAGATGTTTCTCACCTTTACGCTGTTGTAAAGGCTCCCAATCCATTCTGCACCATCATTATGGTTGACTTGATTCTCATAGATGTTCTTCCAGAAATGCTCCACTTGTACTTTTTCAGGTGGTCTTTCTACCTTTATCTGGGCTTTTTAATTCTCTAAGTAGTTTCGTTGAGTTATCTTGAAACACCTCACTTTGTTTCTTTTGTTTGTCCAATCGTATATATCTTGCCAATCTTTTTGGTTTGCTTACAGGTCTAGTTTTTTCCTGGCAATGCTTTGTATGATCTTTCTTTCATTGGCCAGTTTTTCTCTTTGGATTAGTACATTTACCTTCCTCCTTCCCAGTTCAGATCTTATTTCCCCCCTCATATGGGTAGTTAGAATTGAGATCTCTTTCCTGAGGTTACTCACTCCAGGGGCGGATTTAGACAGTCTTCCACCGTCTTCCGGAAGACGGTCAGAATTTCCAGTGAATTTTTTTATTATATATTTTAATAATATATAAATATACAATATTTAATTATATAATATTTTGATAAATATGATGTAAGTTCCATTGTTTTATTTTTATATCTTTCATTTCATTTAAAAATGTTATAGCAACTTGAAAATGTACTTCTGCCAAAAAGGTGCTCGCGAAAATTTCACGATTTACAATAGTTCCGTATGCATTTTTTACTTTTCAAATTTTGGAAGACGGTCAGCCCAGAAGGCTGGATCCGCCCTTCCACTCTGCTCTCTAGTCTTTGCTGCCACCTTGGCTTTCTCTCATTTCCATTCATTCACTGGTTTTGCTCCTGGCAGTTATGCTTGCGTATGTTTATCTCTGCCATCTCCATTATGGTGACTGCTGTTGCGTAATATAACCTGCTTATCTCTGTCAGGTTACTTTCCTGGGGTGTTATTGCAGGCAGTACTGTGTTTGCTAGTCCTATATATTTTCTTACCTTGTAAGTGTTTTTCAGCTTGGGCAGTGGTCTTCTGTGGTTCGATTCCCGATGTATGTTTTCTTCTCTGTGGATCAGGATCCTCCTTTTCATTTCCTTCTTTTCCTCACTTTCCTCTTCCATCTCTCTCATACTATCATTGTCTGACCCTGACGGTTCACTTGGGGGAGGGGGAGGGGGTGGCGAGGTGTTTGTGTGACAGTGGTTCATCTCCACTTCCATCTCCTCCTCATCCTGCCTTGGGCAGACATCGTGCTCCACTTCTTTTGTGCTGTCTCTAGTAGATGTTCTCTTTACAGCAATTGGGATTATCTCCTTTGTTTTCTCTGCTACTGGCGCTTCTTCATTTATTGAGGTTTCCACTTGGTTTTCTGGTGTTTTGACAAGCTTGTTTTTTTCGGCTTGTTTCTTTCCTCTACCTACTGTCCCTTCGCTTGTTCTTAGTTCTTCTAGGATGTCAGCAGTTATTACCAGTTTTTCCTGTACAAACCTAATTGCCTTTTCTTTTACTTTTTGTGCCTCATCATATGTTGGTAGCGTGGCTCTTTGTTTTCTCTCATGATCAGTTTTCCTTTCCGCGATTGTTTTTAGGATATGATGTTTTTGCCTGATCATTCTTTTACGGTCCACCATATGGTCTGTGTACCTCTTCTGCAACCTGTATACCATGTAGTCATTCCCATCGAACTCCTTCCTTTCAATTGCCCATTTTAGGAGTTCGCTCTTGTGCTGTTTTTCTGGGGTCATCTGTCCTATATACAAGCTTTCTGAAAGGTACAGATTTCTCTCCAGCGTCCATGTCCACTCGCTCGTGGTGTTCTCATTTCCTCTTGGACATAGTTCTACTCTTTATTGATCTTTTTCATTTCTTCTGCTGTGATCTCTGATTTCCCTAGTTTGATATTTGCGCTAATGCTGGAATCTACAGTCTGGGTTTTTTCTAGCTTCTAGTTTGATATATGTGCTGTAAATGTAATTTAAAATCGCGCACAGAAAGCAATTCACATAGATTGAATATGTCGGAGAGATAAAAAAGTACCAAAAGAGGAATAACAGTTTCTACTTGATCAGAGGAGTGATCGTAAAATGTACATAGGTAGTGTAGATGTGCATGCCACACAAATTTTACAAAAGAAATATAAGAGGAAGCTCTCAGAAGAAGTAAGTAAAAAAAAAAAACCAACAATCGTTCCACATAAGTTCAACCTTTGAGCTTAGTAGAAAATTCTTCAGATGAAGACAGTGACAATGGGATAATGGAAACTGAAGAGTGTGGTTTTGAAAATACTGGAAGCCAAATGAGAACGACTTTTGCAATGCAGGCAGTGGCGGATTATCACTGAGGCTATTGAGGCTGAAGCCTGAGGCTCACATGCTTGAGGGGGGCCCCAGTCAACTGAGTTTCAATGATATAATTTGAGATTTCGCAATTTCTTTGATTAAATATGACAGAGTACACAAACTGACAAATTCCCTGTTTTATTTTATGTTTTATAGGCCCTAAAGTAAAGTTTGTTTAATACTGTTTGGTTTTGGCCAACGGCAAAATACACTGTGTTAAGGTTCTTTTAAGTTTGTTTCTCAATTAGCCTGAGCACCATACATATAATTCGTGTAAATGTATTATGTATTGTACATGTACAATGTATTGTACATGTACAATGTACATGTATTGTTAATAAAAAGCTATAGAAAAGGGCCCCCCCCATATTCTTCATTGCCCCGGGGCCCCGACGTATCTTAATCCGCCTCTGAACGCAGGCAGATAGATTTAGTGTATCAGAGCGTGCTACTGCTGCTATTGCAACTGCAACTTTGAGAGACTTTGGAACGATCACCAAAGAAGATGACTATCTCGTAATAGATAGAAGTAAAGTGCGCAGAGAAAGAGAACGACTCCGAAAAACTTTGAAAAGTGATAAAGTAAGTCCTATTACTTGCATATACTTCGATGGTCGAAAGGATTAGACTTTAAGTAAAGTGAAAGTCAATGAGAGGTGGTACAGTGAAAAGAAGAGGGAAGAACACTATGTAATGATTGCTGAAACAGGTGGAGAGTATATTACCCATCAGACACCAGCATCGAGTAAGGCTGCAGACATAGCAAATTCAGTATTGTCACTTATTAAAGGGAGACATCTATAGAATGATATAGCTGTAAATAGGGTGTGATAGCACAAATACTAACACTGGTTATACTGTAAAGGAGGTGTGATTCATGTTATGGAGAAAGCACTTGGTAGTAGGCCACTTCACTGGTTCATTTGTATGCTTCATACAAATGAATTACTTGTATGACATATTTTTGAAACATTGGATGGTACAACATCTTGGGCAAGTACTTTTGTTGTTTCTAATGGGAAAGCCATTCAGTTTTGTGAAAACAATCCAGTAATACAATTCAAACCTATAACTAGTGGCAGGGGCGGACTGAGCGGTCGGGCAATCGGGTATGGACCGAGAGCCCGGGCCATTAGGGGACCCGACGGCCCCGGACCGCAGTCATCATAAAACAGTGAGTGTTTTCTCAATTGGGTCAAGTGTCTAATCGAACTGTAATATGAAAAAAATCGGATTTCCAGGGGCCCAGGACCTCATTATTCCTGAGGGCCCAGATTGCTGTCAGTCCGCCCTTGACTAGTGGTAGAGAACTATTGTATCTGCCTCAACACATTGTTGATGATCTTAGTGCAGATCAGCAATACTTTTACCGCATTATATCAGCAATCAGAAATGGTACAATTGATGAATACCTTACTCATGTTCATAAAGCCAGGTCCTCTCAGTTATACTAGATGTTTAACTCTTGCGAATAGGGTGACAAATTATGGACCTAATTGGTTTGACATCAAGTGTAGACCTAATTACATAGATGGCCCAAGGCATGTGTTTTCTACTATTAATAGGGTTAAGCACTTGCCTAGAGAATCAGTAGAAATTGTCAAGAAGTATATATCCCGAAATGCATACTTCGCTCACCCTGAAAATATTCTTCTGGCAATGTTGTGACTCAGCTCAGGAAAAACCTGAAAAAGTTGTTAGCAAAATCTTGGACATGCGAAATTGAGAGATTTCAAGGTTCCTAATCTTAATTTTAATGCAAAGGACTGGGATGGAATAATTAATTAAAATGATACTAAACTAAGTGAGCCACCTCTTACAATAAAGTTAACAAAAGTAGAAATTTTAGTTATCAACGAAAATGCATTGAACATTCCAAATTATCCCAATCATACCTAGAGTGTGAGCGTTGTATTAAATTAGTGACTGACTCTTCATTCAAGTTTGGTATTTGGGTTTGAAGCACGAGATGGTTTTATCAGAGCTGGAATGATTTCACGTTGTCTGATGCCAGACGTAGAAATCAAAAACGATTTTGCAAAAAGTTTGCCTGCTTTATTCCAATAGATAAGGTTGTTTTTTGCACTTACTATTTGTGTACTCATTCACTATGTGTTTCTATACTCTACTGTATATGTATTTAATAAAACAAATTTTTAAAAAATTGTTATTTTACTTATTTTGTTTCTTTATATTCCTGCTCTAGAGCAGGGGTTTTCAAACTGTGTTCCGTGGGGCATGTCATGAGAGACTGAGAAGGAGAGAGAGGTAAGATAAAATAATATCAACTGGCATGGATGAATTTACGATATATGTTCTGCGAATTCAGTGATTGTGTTTTGAAAGGCGTAGGCAAAGAGAGAGTGGGCGAGAAAGAGAATTTTAATTCAAACGATGAGATATCCAGAATAAGTGTTGCCCTCTTGCAGCCACAGTAAGAAACAGGAGCCCATTTTGTAAACACAGCTGATGACCACAAGCACTGGTCTAATTGATTTGGTAAGTTTTTCTATGTTTTTAGGTTTATTTTTCTCAGTTCACGGAAGTTATGATGATTACAGTAATGAAATATTGAACTTTCATCCAAAGAAAAGCAATCATATTGAACATTTATTTGTTCGATTAACTATTAAAATTACTTCTCAATAACTGTAAAATTTCTCACTTTTAATTATTTTGCATTGAAAACTTTAATTTTACAATAAACATGATATTTTTTATATTTATAATTTCTTTTATGCTGAAAGTAATGTGGGGAGGGGAATTTAAAATAAATAGGTCAACAAAAGTAAACTGTCTTTTTTATTTCTTGGAAATTTCTAAACTTATATTTTTTTTTTGAATTTCAAAAATGTATATGTAAATTTCACAAATTACATAAATAAACTGCAGTGAGCATAAACTGTGTTTTATTACCATTAAACTTATATCATTCAAATTTTACCTGTTGGTCAAGGTTCCTGTGAATTTTTTTTTTTTAAATAAAGGTTCCGTGGCTTCAAAAAGTTTGAAAAACTCTGCTCAGAGTCTAGAATATTATTTCAGTTTTCTTTGTGTTTCCTATTTAAAACCACAACATAATTTAAGTGTGCCTAAAGGGAAAGAAAAGTTTTGTCTGGTTTCACTGCGCCCTAATATATATATATATATATATATGTATATGTATATATATATATATATATATATATATATATATATGTATATGTATATATATATATATATATAATGTATATGTATATATATATATATATATATATATATATAACTTCACACACACAAGCGCTAAATATATAAAAAATAAATACATGATTTTTCTCCTTTCACATTAAAAGTAATAGTAACACTGGGAACTCACCCGCAATCTTGCCGCATATCTGTTTCAGCCATTGTATTCATCCTATTAAAAACAATTAAGTTTTAAAAATCTGTAAGTATCTGTAACGAAACATCCGTAACTAGCGAGCGACCCGGCTTTGCCCGGATGAAAGTTGAGCGCTAAGAACCCGCCCTTCGTGTGGGTAGCAAAAATATTCCGCCGTACTATTCAATCAACCAGGCATTCAATAATTTTCTCGTAGGTTTCGATTAATTTTAAGCAACTTTAGAATGAAACGTGAATGTAAAAATCAACCACCTGGTTAGGTTAATTGAATGCCCGGTTAGGTCAACTGAGTGCCCGGTTAGGTTAATTGTGCCCGTGACGATTGGTTAGGTTAAGTCGTGATATTTTCGTTAGTTTTAACGAAAATATCACGACTTAACCTGACCAATCGTCAAGGGCGTACAGTTGACCTAACCGGGAATTCAATTAACCTAACCTGGCATTCAATAATGTTACCATAGGCTTCGATATATATATATATATGCTAGAGCTCCGTCCATTTTATGACGTGTCTATGATGTCACTATCTTTCAACCAATCCGGAATACCCTTGGCCTCCATCGACCTCAGATGACCTCGGAGGCCGACGCCACATAACCTATGTTCTTTCCCGACCTCAGTTACCACTATCCTCCAGGCCTCATCCAAATCTGGCTAGTTGTTTGGCCGGCCATAAGTAACAAAATTCGCACTTCGCAGTTCGACTGTCATAATTATTAGTAGAGTATAAGATTATATGTAACGAAGATTAGTTATCATTATTGTTATTATTACGTGTTTCAGTACATACCTTTTTATATTTTATTTCTCCTCTGCCCATAATTAAAAATTTTACTCAGAGATTTCATTCCATAACAGGAAAAGACCCCCTAATTACTGTGGCAGTTCAATTATTTGGTCACTAAAACTAACAGAATATAACGCACACATGAAAATCTTGAACTTCACATTGTGTCAAGATTTGTGAAGCTCTAGATTTTCATGACTGCGTTTTTTTCTATAGCTTTATTGACCAAATAAGTGAACCGACAGTATCTGGGGGACCCCAGGCCCCTCAATCACTGGGGGATACGACGAAAAATAAAAAAACGATTTGAATAATTAAAATTTAATACAATCAGCCGACTCGAAGTAGGTGCTGGGCATAAAAGCGAGTGTCAATGTTCCTTCTAATTTTTTTTAGTCCGTGTGCGCAAGAAATTTTCGTTGTGCATACATTTAGATTCATGGTGAAAAATTGTGCAAACTTTTCTGAGTGCTATTATCTTCAAAATTAAATATATATAAATATTAAATACTTAATAAATATTATTTCCATAAGGTGATAGCTTGATCATTACGATACTATTAAATGGATATTACAAAACTGTTTACAGTATTATATATTCTTAAAAAAGAAAACATTTTATCTATTCTAAAAATATGAATAAAATAAAAAATAGTAAAATAAAATTCAACAAAATAAAGAAATAAAATAAAAATAACATTAATTGAAAATGACTATTTTGTTATCATTTCTCAAAACAATTTTTAGCATTTAGCAATTTAAAATAGACTATCAAGATTAATACATGTTTTATCCATTCACAAAAAGGAATAAAATAAAAAATAATAAAATTCAATAAAATAAAATATAATCAAAATAAAGTGCCTTACATTTAAGTATGATTATGATTTCTCCGTACGATCTTTAGCATTTGCCCATTCCAAATAAACTCTATGAAGATTAATACATCTGTCATCATTCAGGTAACTCCAAATGAAATCGGGCAGAAGGGGTTAATACTTAAAAGAGCGACTATAGAGTATGTTGATGCAAATGGTCAGACCTTGTGTGATGGTATATTTTTTAAATTACTTCATTTACTGTCGTGACTCATGATACGCTTGAGCCTGTGCGCATTTTATTTTGCTGTGTGCGCGGGTTTCACAACGCCTGTGCGCGCGCACACGCGCACACCTTAGGGGGAACATTGGCGAGTGTATATATATTCAAAATGATTCATCCGATTTCAACTGAGAATACTTCCGTACCTATCAACCGTGCATCAACTGGGCATACACCACATGAAAGAGAAAATCTCCGAGTTTTACAAGATCACCGTGAGAGGGCTCCAAAGTCACGCCGTGGCCTAGTCTAGCAACAAACAGTCAGTGTGAAAATGGCGTCCGCACAGCAGAAGGCGTTTTGTGTGTTGCAGTTTTCGAGCTGTAAATCGGTCGCCGGATCTTACACCGTGCGACTTCTTCCTTTGGGGGTACGTTAAGGATACTGTGTACGTGCCACCGTTGCCCACATCTTTGGATGAGCTCCGAACTCGCATTGTTACTGCCGTAGAGTCAGTGACAATGGACATGCTAGAGCGAGTATGGGAGGAATTCGACTATCGTGTCGACGTTGCTCGTGTAACTAGGGGAAGTCACATAGAGCATTTATGAGGTGAGAGACAAAATTTGGACAGTTTTTCTTTTGGTTGATGTCACAAATCACTCTGTATTTGTAACATTAAAAAATATTCTCATTTGAAATCAGGTGAATCATTTTGAATAGCCCTGTATATATATATATATATATATATATGTTCGTTTCTTTCAGGATGACTCTGCCTATCCACTCGGATGGCCTTTCAACTTTAAATGCGCAGTTTTCTCGGCTTCTTTGAAGCCCACTTTAATTTCGACTTTGAATGTTAATTTTACAAGAGAGGCCTATTGCAAGGTAGTATAGAAACAACCCGCTCCCTCATATAAAGTTTATTTTGTTTCACTCAAAAATAGGACATCAATTGAAAAGGAATGAATCTACAGATGTACGATTACAAATTTTGTTCCAAACAATAAATTTTCAATTCAAAGAAAATGTTGGCAATTATTCCAGTCTCAAAAAGGATTTATACAGAGGGTTTTTTAATTTCCGTGTAACTCTAGAACTAAGGATTCCTACGAGGGCCTTGGTACTTACGTTTGGTGAGAAGGTTCTCCCTACTAAGATCTATTGTGGCTACCTCACTTATACTGTTGAGCTTTTCTTTCCGAGACCTCTGCGTTGCTTTAAGTGTCAACGATTTGGTCATGAGCGAGATGTCTGTCAGAATGAGGCCCGCTGTGGGAGGTGTTGGGGGTCTTACTCCTCTCCAGATTGTAAAGGTCCGGATGGTTGTGCAAACTGTCATGCTCTCCATCTCGCCTTCTCCTCCACTTGCCCATTTTACCTGAAGGAGCAGGCTATAGTGCGATACAAATGTTTGAATAACGTCTCTTTCTCAGAGGTAAGGCGGCAATGTTCAGTCTTCGATAGGCCATTTTCCCAGGTAGCCAGGACAGACCCACCCCATCTCCCTTCAGCTCAGTCTCCTCCTCCAACTCCACCTGTCCAGCCTAGACCCAGGCCTTCGTATTCCTTGTCATGCCCTCCGGTTTCTTCTGCCCCTCCTACAATTCCATCTCCCCATCGATTTACTGTCAGAGACACCTCTTCGCTTCCATACGGTCATTTTCTCTCCTTGTCCCCTCCTGGCCCGTCTCCCTCTTCCAAGTCTGCCTCTCAGCCTCCTCATTCTAAGAGCCTCCGAGCTGTCAGTGATCTCACCAGCTCCCAGTATTGGCAGCTGGTGAAGGATGTTCGTGACCTTATGTCCAAGAATAAATCTCCTCAACATATTGTTAACAGACTTGCCTCTCATGCTAATACAAATAATCTTGTTCCGAATAAAAAACTTACTTCCGACGAGGGGATACGTCTCCTTTTCACCCCTTAATTTTCACGTTTATACAGTAGAATGTCAAGAGCCTTCGTGCACGACTACCCCAGGTGCAGAACTTAATTAGCACCTATTCTCCTGCCTTAATTGCCTTACAGGAAACGCGCCTATCCCAACTAGTCTCCCCTTATTTCAAACACTACACATTCTATAGAAAAGATAGGATTGCCTATGGGGGTGGTGTTGTTTTACTGCTTCATGCCCTTCTGCCTGGCATTTCCCTCCCATTACATACCCCACTCGAAGCAGTTGCAGCACAGGTTCTGCTCTTTGGTAGAGCGACTACGGTCTGCTCTTTGTACATGCCCTCCGGCTTTTCTCTAACCTTACAGTTGCTTGATGATCTTGGACAGCAACTGCCAACTCCCTTCATCTTATTAGGGGACTTCACTGCCCATCACTCTTGTTGGGGCTCCTCCTTTTGCGACGAGAGGGGTCCTCCTTGCTGATTTCCTTTTGGACAACTTATTTTTGTTTAATTTGCCCACCCCTACTTACCTCTCTGATGCTACAGGGACTTTCTCCTCCATTGATCTGACTATTTGTAGTCAAGAACTGGCCCACCAGTTCCAGTGGTCCGTATCCTCTGACCTTTGTGATGGTGACTATTTCCGTATCTTTCTGCAGGTTACATCCTCCCTTCCTCCCATTCAGTGACTTCCGCTTCGATCTGAAAAAGCTGACTGGAGTGCTTATGCCCGTTTAGCCAACTTGCCTCCTCCCTCTCCTGATGCCGATCTGGATTGTACAGCCATTTCTACCCCCATACTCACAGCCGCCTCTGCCTCTGTTCCATTGAAGTCAACTACCATTAATCCTAAGTATAATGCAGCATGGTGGACTGCTGAATGTGAAGCTGCTGTTTTGTCACGTAAGAGGGCCCTCCGTAGCTTTCGAAAGAACCCAATTCTACGTCTATTTATCAACTACAAACGTGCTAGAGCACTTGCTCGGCGCACTGTAAAATTAGCAAAGAGAACCTCTTGGAGGAACTATGTTAACAACATCTCCTTTGGTGCACCCTCATCTGCAGTCTGGAGAAAAATCCGGGCCTTTCAAGGCTCCTCCTCTATGCTGCCACGTAAGGTCTTAGTTAAAGATGGCATTCCATACTTTGACCCGGCAATGGTTTGCAACATGCTCATCTTGCACTTTGCTACTGTCAACAGCATTCGAAATTACACTGAACCCTTTGTTTATAGAATGGCCGAAGCTGAGCTCTCGCATGTCTCTTTTCGCTCTGATAATGGGGAAGTTTATAATACTCTCTTCACTCTGCCTGAGTTTTTCGACTCTCTACATCGTTCTGGCTCCTCCCTCCTAGACAGGATGGTATCCATTATTCCTTTTTGCAACACCTGAGTTCTTCTGGTAAGATGCAGCTTTTACGCTTCTATAACTCGCTTTGACTTACTAACTCCTCCCCTACTCAGTGGAAGTCAGCTTTGATTCTCCCTTTTCTCAAGACTGGAAAGCTTCCAACTGATGTTCAGTCATACCGCCCTATTGCTCTCACCAGCTGCCTGTGCAAAGTCTTTGAGAGGATGGTCAACAGGAGGCTTCTTCTTTACCTGGAGGATGGTATCCATTATTCCTTTTTGCAACACCTGAGTTCTTCTGGTAAGATGCAGCTTTTACGCTTCTATAACTCGCTTTGACTTACTAACTCCTCCCCTACTCAGTGGAAGTCAGCTTTGATTCTCCCTTTTCTCAAGACTGGAAAGCTTCCAACTGATGTTCAGTCATACCGCCCTATTGCTCTCACCAGCTGCTTGTGTAAAGTTTTTGAGAGGATGGTCAACAGGAGGCTTCTTCTTTACCTGGAGGATAGCTCTCTTTTAGATCTCCATCAGAGTGGTTTCCGCTGGGGCTTTTCCCCTTATGATGCACTTACCCGTCTGGAATGTGGTGTACGGGAGACTGCCTTACGGGTGAATACCTTGTGGTTTTGTTTCTTGATATCTCTAAGGCATTTGACTCAATCTGGCATCATGGTCTTCTGCTTAAATTACACAATCTGAGACTGCGTGGCCATTTAGCTAACTTTATTGCCAACTTATTGCTGCACAGACGTATATCAGTATATTCTGATAACTATCTCTCAGAGACTTATGAGATTGAGCAGGGGTTCCTCAAGGCAGTGTACTTAGCCCCACACTCTTTCTGATTATGATCAACGACATCTTCTTCACTGCACCCCATTCTGTCTCATACTCCATGTATGCTGATGACTGTGCTTTTTGGATACCTTCATGTGACCTCCATGAGGCCTTACAATATGCTCAGGACATGCTAGATGCTTTAATTGACTGGTCTCATGACTGGGGATTGAACTTTTCTGTTGCAAAAACGAAGTATATGAGGGGTCCTGCGTCTTAAGGTACCTAAGCGCCAAAATTAAAATTCGTCAGAAATCGCCTCCAAAGTTCAGCAATATTCTGGCAATAGTATCTCTGTTATTAATTGAGCTAGAACGTTCATTTTTGGCTAAATTAGAGTTCTAAGTATGCTAATGAAGATGTTGATGAGTTTTTGGAATAGATTTTCATATTTTATATTTTATATATATATATATTTTTTAATTTTTTTATTTTCTTATTATGCCGAACTTTGGGTGAACATTTGGCTGGTGATAGAGGTGAAAAAAGTAGTTCGCTTCATAAGGTTTTCAACCATACTTCTAGTGTCGTAAGGTCATTATAACCCAAACCACGCGATAGAGGAACGGTGAAAATAGTGATATCCATCAAAAACACGTTTTCGCCTGTGGTGGCGCTTAGGTACCTTAAGACGCGTGACCCCTCAAATGGTCTTCACCAAACGCTCTATTCTTGACGATAGTCCACTACACTTAGACTCCTTTCCCATTGCTCGCGTAACTGAATATAGATTTTTAGGGATGGTCTTCGATCAAGGTCTGACGTGGAAGTCCTACATTAACTCCATCAAAAGTCGGTGTACCAAGCCTCTTTCTATCCTGGGATTTCTCTCCAACACGACATGGGGATACTGCTGGGATACCCTACTCTGGCTGTACAAAGTACTGGTTCGATCAAGAATTGACTACGGAAGTTTCTTATATTCCCCTGCTGCTTCTTGTCATCTCCTTAAATTAGATAGGCTCCAGTATCGAGACATTCGACTTGCTGTGGGCGCATTACGCTGCACCCGGGTGGACCTCCTGGAAGCAGAGGCTCTTATCATGCCTTTACAATTTCGCCGTTTATTGTTGGGTCTTCGTTATCTTCTCCGCACCTTCAGCATAGCTCATCACCCTGTTCACCGGTTGTACCTGGATTTTTACTTGTTCCAATTTTGTCTGCAACGCCCCCATCTTTTGCCCTTTATTGCTGCTGCTCAAAGGATTTTCTCTGCTTTTAACATTTCTGCTCATGACCTACACTCCAGCGGGCTGTCCCCCCTCTATTTGATAACTCCATTCCCTTTCTATTATGACCTCCTTAAGTATTCGAAGTCTCAGGTAACCTCTGTTGTCATACAAAGTCATTTCTTTGCCCTCATAGAGTCTTTACCAGCCCCCCAATTTATCTACACAGATGGTTCTAAACTTCTAGATGGACAAGCAGCATCTGCCTTTGTCATTGACACTGTCACCACATCTTGGCACCTGTGGCATTTTTACGGCAGACCTTTATGCATTTTTCGAGCAGTTCAGTACATTTCTCGCAACATGCTGCATCATCACAACTTTGTTATTTGCTCTGACTCCCTCTCCGCTCTGCAAGCCCTGGAAAAGAAACTCTTCTCCACATTTCCTCACCCACCAAATTTTACGGTTGCTACATTTGCTTCCCAATCATATCTCTATAATCTTCCTCTGGATACCAAGCCATGTGGGTATCCCAGGAAATGAGGCTGCTGACGTTGTTGCCAGGAATGCAGCGATCTTTGGCTCTCGAGTACTACTCAAACTGTCTTCTCCTGAGGTGCAGGCCTTCCTCCAGATTCATGTCCAGAGTTGGTGGCAGGAGGTTTGGAATTCACTTCCTGCCCCTTATTCTACAGCAGCCCCTTCAATTCCTCTCCATTGGCCATCATCTAATTTATCCCGACGAGAACAGGTGATCCTGGCTAGGCTCCGCCTTGGTACTTGTCGCCTTACGCACCAGCACTTCTTCACCAATATCCCTCCTGCTTTTAGTCACCCTTGTTATGCCTCACTTACCCTCTACCATGTACTCCTTGAGTGTCCGGCATATAATGCTGCCCATTTGCGTCTTCGGATTGTGTGCCGAGATCTCACTCTACCCTTTCAACTAAATTCCATTCTCAGCCCATAATTTCCTCCTCATCCTGTACTCAGCTTTTTGATGGAGTCCCAATTGTATGCATTCATTTAATTTTATTTCTTTATTTATTTATTTATTTTTTTAATTTTTTTTTTTTCACTTTCCCTGTAGAGGCCCTCTTTTCAAGCGCCAGAGTCGGCCCTGTGGCTGAAGAGGTGATGGGTCTCTTACTCTCCTGTCCTTTTTCCCCATTTATTATGCCCAGAACACTTGTGATTAACTCTTAACCTCGCAGCATATTCTGTCTCCGTTCTGGTGTTAATAACCCATTGAGTTGGTGCACCATTAAACTTAATAAATCAATCAATCAATTGCTTGTGACCAGCGATGAAAGTTGTCCTTCTTGCTCTGTATTTGAAAATGTTGAAGTTTGTTCGAAGTTTGTTCGAATTCTAAAGTAGTGAATATTGTGGCTGAATAAAAGGTAAATTGTTTTAGATGTTTTAGTATTTATTGTAATGTTTAAAAGTAATGTATATTATTGGTTAATGTTAGCAGATTATAGACTGAATTCTTTCGTGAGTGAGTTAATGAAAGTTTTGACAGGTTGGGCAAGATTCAAGGTATTCCTGTTCGCTTGAAGAATAACTCTTAAGAAACGTCTCTGCGCGGACGTATGGGTAATTAGTGTTTGTCACATTTAAGTTTTCAGTCAAGAACAATGCAGATATTGTTTAATTTGTACATGTACATTAGGGTGGTTCTTACAAATATAAAAAAATTTCGATATTAAATTTTCCAGGCTCCCAACCCATAATTAGGTACTCTTGAATGAATGAACTTATCTCATAGAGTTTCTTCTATTTTAGAGAATATTTAGGGGTTGCGCAAGCTTAATAAAATTTTGTATTTCATGGGTAATTTTTTTAAAATTTTATCAAACGGAAACTAAAATAAAGGATGACTAATAAAACAATATAAATGATGAATACTTTAAGAAAATAAACATAAATAATCTTCGCGGTATCTCAAATATGCTACCAAAATTTAAATAAACCTCCATGTAAAGTAGGATCATAAAACTAAGCGTTCTTTCCAAAAAAACATAACATCCCAAAACATGATAAGCAAAAACAATATATTCTTCATATTACAAGAACTAAAAACAAAATATTTTTAATGTTACAAGAAACCAAAGCAACATATTTTTCATATTACAAGAAAAGTGTTATTGAATATTGGACTCAAGTGTGCATTTTCTGCTGTCAGGATATTTTCGACGATGATTAGCGACAACCTGCATCAGATACTGCAGTTGCTCCTCGTCATGAGTTAATCGACAATTAAACTGTTCAATGAGGGCCACTGCTCGTTCAGCATTATCATTAACAACTTTTATACCTTTCACAATGCTACATGCATATTTGTAACTATCATGAACAGTCCAGAATACAGGATCTTCATTAAGGAATTCGTCTGAAATGTCCAAACTTCTGAAAAACTTAACTGAGTTTTTCGACGTTAAGTCAACAAGGCTGACCTGAGCATTATGTGGAAGCTCGATCCGCTTTGGACAATCATCACTTCCTTCTTTGGTCCCCATGGCCTGAACCATCTCACGCTTAACGCTTACAGGAACGTCTTCGTTGAATAATGCAAGGGGCAGCATTTCCTCTGACAGATACCAGAGATGTGAGCTGAATTTTCTAATGGCAGCTTCTGCGATGATCTTATTTGGGTATCTTTCAAGTTTCTTAAGGAGAATAAGGTCTTCATGCGGAGCAGATACAGAAACAGAAGCACGAAACCATGCTCTCATGTAAATTCGGACAGCAAAGAAAGAAATTTCGTTTAGAGCCCTTTCTTCTTTGGTAGTTAGTTGAAATTGACTCTGAAACAACCATACCTTCATGGAGTAGAGAACCTTAGCCATCCATCGGGCGTGATGCATAGCTCCTGGAGTTTTAAAGCGAATTTCTTTTCCATCCCAAGAGTTATGGCCCAAGAAAAGAAGTGCCAGCTCCAGGAATTCTTTGTAATCATCTCGAATTGTTCCTTCCTGTAGCATCTTGCAAGCAAAAGAAGTTAATGACCTCTTCTCTTCGTTGTCGATGTCATCTGCAGCTGTCTTATATCTGGACTGATCAATTTGAGGCCAAAACTTCTTGAAGCGCATGAATAAAGGTACTTGAGGGCCAGAAGGTGCTCCAAAATAAGACCCGAAAACAGCTCCAAACACCAATTCCATAATATGATGACGGCATGGAAAATGCAGGTTTTTCCCTAGTTTTTGCTCGAGGAGAACGCAAGTTCCTGCGTGATGGCCAGTATTTGAAGCGGTAGTGTCAAAACTCATCCCAACAACGGACTGCTCAAGCCCTCACTTTTGGAGCTGGTTCACAATAGCTGCTTGAGATTGCTCTTCTCCTGTTCCGGAAGAGAGTTTTGGAACACCAAGGAGCTGACACGTGTCTTTGTTAGAGACTAAGAGAGGGAGACGATGGACGTTGGCTTGACCAGTGAGGTCCGAGAGAATTTTTCCATCCCAATGAACAATGATAGGACAGTCAGTGTTGAACTCTTCCATTATGTGTTGAGCCGTTAAAGAGCGATGCTGCTGTCTATACCGCCTCACACTAGAACGGTTAATAACTAGCTCCGATACATCATGACCAAGTCCCTGTGCAGTAGCTGCCAACACGAAGGCTGCTGAGCGATCACTAACATTCGTGCGATCAAGGGTTGATGCTAGATTAGGAATCATGATAGCGTTCGTTGGAAACATTACTGTTATTTTCACTGGAAGAGCTTTCCAAATGTGCAGTTGAGGTTTTTGCTTTGTCTCGGGAAGCCACAGCAGCCTGATATTCCGCATATTTGAGCCTCCGCTTGATAGCCGCTTCCTCCTTCCGAGCAAGGACCATATCAATCCCAGCCATAGATCCTTTGCGACCAGGTTCTCTTTGAGCCAACAAGAAAGCTCGATCTTCAGGAAGTTTTATCATGGCAAGTGCGTTTTCATGAGCGATATCAAAAAGGTTTTTTGATTCTCTCGTGAATTCCTCTTCGTTCTTGATCTGCGTTTCTGACCTCCTCTTCATGCTTTTCTTTAGTCTCTGCCACTTAACAAATAATTTATTTAACTTTTCCAGTGAGTGGTCTGTGCGTTTGATAGGAATTCGCGCTCGATTCCAAAACTTTTCTACGTCCAGAAGTACCTCTTTCAAACTATTTTTTACAGTTCTTTTTTCATTTTGGTGAAGATGAAGGAATACTGATAACACTTCACCATTCGAAGGCAATTTTGCCCCTATAAGTTTGTCCTGCCAGTGCTCCATTAGAAATGGGGGCGCTCGAGTGTTAGGTTTAATCTTTGACATTGTGAAAACTACTTAATAACGCTGAAATGAATAAAAATTCCGATTAGATAACACACAATAAAAGTCAATAACCAAATAATGATCTCCGACTCATAATTGTTGATATTAATACATCCACAACATAAACAAAACTCCCATGATAATCCACAAATATTCACTTTACCATGAAAATGGAATGCTTACTGAATTTACACGTGACTTGTTAGTGATGTGCTTTCGATTAAGTAAATATCATACATGCAGACTATGGTGCCATTATATTATTATGAAATTAATAAATGATGACTTAGGTTTACGAAATGTTCATCACTATTAATAAGTGGAAGAATGTATTTTAATTTTTTAAATGTTTATATATTTCTTGATTACAGTATGTTCATTGAACTAATTGTAATAAAAATAACTATAAATAATGACATTGGTAAAATAAATAACATATGTAATGTTTTAACTTGAACACGTTCATTAACCGCTACATGAAAAAACAAGAATTCAGTTTCCGAAAGAACCGAACACACCAACGCACCAGGACAGACTGGGGCTCTTTTGTTGGGAAGTGCAACGGCTTTGTGCGACTCCTTATAACAGAAGTAGGTTCACAAAAATTCTTCGTAAGTGTCTTCAGTAGGAGTACAATCTTTTCTCGGGTTGGGAGCGTGACAATTCAAAAGTTCATTTTTAAGGACCACCCTAATGTACATTTATATGATAATTAGGTACTTATTCCTTTTACCCCCACAATTTCTTTTTTCCAGTTAGGTCAACTGTCGCCCTTGACACTTGGTTAGGTGAAGTCATGATATTTATTTTCGTGTTGGTTGTCTTTTGAAATATTATATGCAGAAATGTGGGGGGAAAAGGAATAAGTGGAATATTTTAACTAAAATATCATGACTTAACCCAACCAATTGTCAAAGGCGTACAGTTGACCTAACCTGGAAAAAAGAAATTGCGGGGGAAAAAGGAATAAGTGCCGATCATTATAATTTAGTCTGTATATTAAGACCTGTAACGAATCCATAGATTTCAAAGTGGGACTGGACTCTTCAAGCATCGACGGGACGGGCTATTAGTTCACGGCATGCAGAATTAAGTCTTGCCGCTCTGGAATCGTAGTTATTGGTGACCTGATACGTTGTTCAGTAGCTTTGAGTAGCAAGGCTGAGTATTTTTTATATTGTAAAAATCTAATTGCATAAATCTAATTGTATTTCCATATAACTTGTAACATTTTTGTTATTATGAATCAGGGGTTGGCTATATAACTAATTTATTCTAGGGTTTGCACTACTTGTTAGTGTTCGTTAATATACTGTGTATGCTACAGGTCTTTCCATCACTCCACAATTTTGACCAGGTATAAAATTAGATTCTTATGATCACTTGCATGCATACTCAGTCACAATCGGAATCCAGGGTTAAAGTTAATATTGAAAACTACTCCGTGTTGGCATACCCGAGAGCCAAACCGGAATCGTGTATTTTTGAGTGAAGTTTAAGTTGGTTTGTTAATGGTTTAACCTTTCTCCAGTCGACCTTACCCGGAAGAAAAGGATCCGTGCGCCTTGCGCTCGAGTGACACCGTGCTGTAACAATTGTCCGTTAGGGCTTAGAACCCTCTTGTTCCTGAGGCAAGCACGGAAGGACCCACGACTAGGGTTACACTTCATACTCCACCTTCGCTCATATACCCGCGATAACAATACTTTTATCTTTTGTAGTATTGCACATCATTTGTAATATGTGAACCTTTTGGCCTGCATTATACCATTGCTTTGTGAAGAATATATATAAACTCGTGTGTATATATATATATATATATATATATATATATATATATATATATATATATGTATATATATATATATATATATATATAATGCTAACAGGCTTGGTAAAAGGCTGTTAAAAGTTTTTGTTAAAACATATGAATGAGTTTAAACTAACCTAAAGCAGATGTACAGGAGCCTAAACTGACAAATAAGTATTTAAAGCTAGTGATGTATTGGAAATGTTAGAGCAGCTGATAGACAGTAAAATGCCTAAACCTGAAGATGACTCAAAAGTATGCCCGATTCATCCTAGATACAGTCCTTCACTTTGACAGAAATATATAAATCGTTGTTTTGTGAAAAAAATTTATCACATGGTTGGCTTATGAAATGTATTGGTAACTGTTGTTGTGAACAATGGAATATTAGGTAATTTAAATTGCTGGTTGGTTTCATGAAAGAACGATGTGATTCATTATTTGAAATGATTAATTATGCAGAAGTAGCTGAACAGTTCTTGTACCCAATTACAAAAAAGATGCAGGAAATTACAACAGTATTAGCTTAACATTGTTGGTAGGTAAAATGCAAAGTCATAAAGAATAATGTTCAGGAACAAATGACTAATTTTAATCGTTTCATGATCATGCTATGGAACTAGGCTGCTATTGCCTTATCTAGCTATTTAGGTCAATGTAATACGTAAATACCATTTCAAATATCGGTTGTGGTGCCCTGCACAGTAGGGAAAGCAATAAGAAGGAACTTCAAACCTTGTGTTAGAGCAGATGTGCATTTAAAGAGCTACTTGTTTTGTACATCTCTTACACTACTGTAGTATTTATGGACAAGCTGGTCTGAGTGAAATATATAAAACTGTTCCTGCATATAAATGAACATTAACCACAATAAATCGATATACTGTATATACAGGGTGTACACAAATTATCTTTACAACTTCTCTCTCAAATTGAAATATTAGGAAATGAGGTACATATACCATTTTTACGCCATCCGTGAGGGAAAGTAATAAAGTTTCATGTAGTACTTGTCGGATTAGTGTACAGGATGTACAAAAATTACGAAATTGGTACGAAATTCCCTTAACATGCATTTCCAAAATCGGTGATTGGACGTAGGAGGCCCAGCTCTTGGCCGGCCAGATCACCCGACATTGCACCCTGTGCCTTTTTTCTGTGGGGGTTATGTAAAAGATTGCGTTTACATAACTCCAGCTCCTGTTGTTGTAAGAGGTGGTAGTAGTATCGGCGGAAAAGGAGATAGTGCAATGCAATTGCAAATGTTGATCATTGTTGCAAGTGAAATGTTGCATAAGGTTATGCAACAAAGGGGAAGGGGAATGTTGCAAGAGCAACAAGGGGTTATGCAACTTGGAGGCGGAGTTATCCCCCAAGAGAAAGAGAGAAGGAGAGAGAGGAAGAGAGGTGTTCGCCTGGCAGGAGCCAAGCGCGTATTAAGACTTCAGCCGAGCGGCCGTTGTCTTAATATGTTCCTAATCAGCCAGTTGGCTTATCTGTCTGAGCTGCCAGATTGCGCTATTTATTTAATTAAAGCATATTCTGGCATAACCAGCCAGTTGACTTAGAAGTCGTAAATGACTTGTTCAGGTGGACATTATTGAGTTACCAGATTGAGCTATTTATTTAATTAAAACATATATTCTGGTTTAACCAACCAGCCAGTTGACTTAGAAGACGTAAATGGCTTGTTCAGGTGTATATTATTGAGTTGCCAGATTGCGTTTATTTATTTAATTAAAGCATATATTCTGGCTTAACGAGCCAGTTGACTTAGAAGGCGTAATTGGCTTGTTCAGGTGTACATTATTAGGGTTGCCAGATTGTGCTATCCAGATATTTTTGGCAATTGGTTTAGAAATCCGTTTTAGAAGGCAAGCATTTGCTGTAATTAAATGTCGTGTACAACCAAAAGAATTAAATAAAACACAATTACATCATTCTCTTTATTTAGAGGAATTAATGGATTCAATTTCACGAAATATATAGAAAATAAATATACAATGGAATATATATGATCAAAAATAATAATAGCATAAGAAATATGAGCGATGAATTTATAATCAAAATAAATATACAATGCAATATATATGATCAAAAAATAATAATAGCATAAGAAATACGAACGAGAAATATATAATAAAAAATATGCCAAACGTTGTAGTATAACCATCAATATATTAGTACAGGAAAAAAATAAAACCGTCCAAGAGTACTTCACCGGTCAAGTTATACGGATACCTATGCTCGATATAAATGGCTTTCATATCGTTCCATATTATTTTTGTGCCCACTTTACATTCGGTTGGCAAGTTATCTTTAAACACTGCTTGAATACAATCAAAAGCATAAAGAGGTCATCGTTAACTACAACATCATTATTAAATACAAGTTTATAAACACTCCTTTCCAATGGAGGGTTTTTTCTCACCGTCCAGAGCTTTTCAATCGTGAACTCTTCTTCACTCTGCATAGCGGCAATTAAAATAATCTTCCAAGTCGTAACGACAGCTACTCATTATATAGAGATACAGCTCTTCAGGGTGAACAGTGTAGGCAAGCTCTGCCCTGTCCCGCTCAAGTGCTTTGTACCAAAGTTCGGGATATTTCGAAGAGTCTAAACCTTTTAAATATGCATCCAGCTCTAGACCATTCTCGCCTTGTTCAATCCTACATTCGATAAATCATATCCGTAACACGAGCATCTAATATAGGCTTCAGCTTGCGGAATCCGACGATTTCAAACATTCTATCGAGGATGAAACGGTTTCGCGTAGGGACAAGAACGTTATTATCAGATGCATTCTTCCACATCAGTCGTATATCAATGCATGGCTGATCGTTATTTATACACAACGTGCAAACAACGCATATGAGGGGGGCATCACTAATCTGCTCTCTTCTTTTACCTACACCTGCAGGTATTTTATAATGATCCTCTCCCCACTTCTCAACTATCACGAAGACTCTATTCATCTCCTCAACACTTAAATAAATAACATTACGTTTACCAGAGTTTGCTTGCCTGCAAATCGTTTCAAGTAATGGCACCGGTTTCACGCCTGAACACGCGCAATGAATTCGTCACGGAGACATCGTACGAGGCGTTGAGAATGCTTCTCAAAGGAAGTTCCATCGTATTCGCACTCTAGTCGGTTCAAGCTCTGAGATGACTATGAGCCACAGGTGGACGGATCGGCTCGACGGGCGGAGTGAGTCACGCTGATGAAACGTGTACGGGCTTGTTCGAACTCGTGTGTTTCGTGAGGTAAATGGGTGGGCGGCTGGCTGGGGGGAGCGAGTCACACAATATACTGCTGAAGCGTGTACAGGCTTGTTAGAACACTTGTTCCCATTATACTGGACAAACAGAATTTTCCGCTACATGAAGCAATACCGACTTTAATGTTTTATCACTCACCAGACGTTCATTTCCACAAACTAAACATCTTCACAATCCGGTGCACTATTTGAGAGAAACATATGCCCATTTATCCTTTTTGTTTAACAAGCGATACTCGTCTCTAAAGTCTGTTAAAAACTCACGCAACCCATTAGCCACAACCTCACTACAAACCTCGTCATGATATATATTAATATAGCGGTAAAAATACTTAAGATTCTTCATGATGACAAGATTTACATTCTCAGCCGTAGGGTACGAGTAGTCGGTATGATGTAACATGACATAATATCGCTTGTCACAACTCATCAACAAGACTCACTATCCATAACCGTTGCTTATATTTTGAACGTTGCTTCTTTTACTTCGCGGTATATGTGAGCCTTTATTTATAAAGGTTAGGTCTACAACATACTTCAATACATCGTTTGTACTACGAAAACCTACAATGCCCTCGCCAGAATACCCGTAGATTATTTGAAAATCTTGGTCCTTCGCACGGCTCAATGTAGCCTTAAAAGTGTGAAAGGAGGGTGGAATAGGGAGTTTTTCAGTATCCACCACATCTTGGCACTTTGCCGAATACCACTTCATAAACGTTGAACACGCAATATTAAAGGTAGCCACTACTATTTTTCGTCTACGCGGGAGAATACACGTCTTACCTCAAGGGTATGCAGAGGCAAACTAAGCACGCAGGGATAGAGATATGCTCATTGCTCAGGTAGTGGCAGGAGTCACGTGACCGATCTTACAGTGGGCTGAGCTTAGCTTTTTACTGTATATACACACGCACGCATGCAAAGGAGAAAATGAAACCTTAATTGGAGAAAATATACGTGATAAATAAACATCGTTAACAATACACATATATATAAATACAATCAAGGATTAAAGTAACCAAAGGGTACGGTATCATAGGTACCAGGCACATGGTAACGCTTCTTATAGGTGCTATGTCATACCTTCGTGCCCCTAAGTTCCTTCACACACCCCTGTTTCTGCGCCCGAAAATTGTGCGTCCCCACAGTCAGTTGTGGTGGCTGGACACCCCCATCTTCCAAGCAAACTAGTTCCTTCAACGAGTCAAAGTTAACGACTCGGCGGTTGGCATGGTTAAGCGTGATACCCTTAGCCTTCACGATATACTTCATATAATCCCCTACCCTCACCCGTACCCCATAGGTTTTTGGCCCTGTTGACACAAACGAGTCTGCGTATGCACCAGCACCATACTCTTCCTTGATCTCATCAGTTAGCTCTCAGAGGAATTCCCCAATAGCAGGCATGTATTCACCCTCCCTCGCTGTGAATATCACGCTATCTGTGTCAGCGCACAGCACCCTCCGACCAAGAGAGTGCAGTAGACCCCAAAGTTTGATGCGGGCGTAGGCCGTTGTGAAGCTGGCTACAGGTATGTTTGTAACCCGTGAGGTATCTGTGGCCAGTTCGGTGATATATTTTATTACGTAAGTATTACCTACATTCACGATCTCCATAACCTTTTTATCGGGAGCGTTGGCATAATCCCAGACTTCACTATAACTTTGTGCCAAATGAACGTTCTCTTTGCCGGTATTCTGTGCAAATTTCCCCCAAAGACTGGTTAGACACAACTTTGCACTAAAGCGCTTGCCAGAATTCTTAACAATTTGGGATCGGTCAAGCTGTATACCTTCATCGGCACGGTAACGCTGAATATAAGCCGTTTTTTCATCTTCAGTATCAACCCCTCGCGGATGCGTCTACTTTATCCTTCAAAAAAGCGTTTATATATCGTGTGAAAAGGTTCGGTAGCTTCTGAAACCTCCACACCTCATATATCTTCAAAATTTTATACCCATGGCGAACGGCTAGGGCCAGCTCAGGGCTTGTATATACACCTCTGGTCTTACGCTGGTTGGTTGTATGGTTATAATCACCGTTGTTCTCCTCTGCGCACTTCACGCACAGGGGAAACATGAGCTGTGATCTATAATGACAGGTAAGATCGGTATCCATAAATCACGAGGGGGGAGCACGTCTACGAAAGAGAGTCCAAAGTATCGCTCATTAAAGTTAGCTGAAAACTCCTCGATGGTTGGTATGGTGGGACCCACCATTTTTTCAGGCGCACCTACGGGGTACGGATTGTTCTTCATCACATAGGGGTATAAAGAGCAGAAGTCGTATTAGAAGAGTATCACGCCCTCCGTAGGCGGAAAGTATAACTTGAATGGGTTTGTGCGCCATCCAAACAAGCTGTCATCGCATTTGAGGGGGTCCAACACCATTGAACATTTGATGGCCATTATTTCTTCCGTGCATCATACTCAAGCACCCACACGATTTTGTGAGTGAACTGGGAGCCTATAAGTTGATCACGGTTTCGGTTCCATGCGAAGCTGTCGGCGTGAGCACAATCAGCGTGCGGGCATCCATGCCAACAGCAGCCGTTAAAGGAATACGCAGTCTTCTCACCAGTGGCTGGATCCTCACTTAGGTCGTCAACCCAAAAAACATGACCATTGAACTTAACGGGTAATTCACCCGTGTTGCGGGCATATTTTATGTATACCCCAGTCTGTTCTGTAGGTGTATGAGCCAGTAAATAGCCTTATGCCCATAACTGCGGGGATTGTTTCGGTGAATGATTGCTAAGTTGCCTTTAGGCATGAAGTTATTCTTGAACACTGTAAAACATAATGAGGCGATCGAGGTTGCGACTTGCAGCGGATCGCATTTGAAATGGGCTATGTACAATGTACATCCTTCTAAAGGCTTGAAAGCATCCTCTAAGTACACGTACGTCATTCACGCAATAACGTTCAAATTCATCGGCTATATTGTATGGATTAGCTTCATTAAAACTGTTGTAGTCGCGGCCAAAATCTTCACCCTCACTATCACTCATGTTGGTGTAGTTAAAGTAATGTTTGGGTGGAGTTAATCTTACGTAATTCAAAGTTTCGTTAGTGAGGAATGTGTAAGGGAAATACCCTTTCGAAACTTCAGCGGCTACGCCCATGATCTTGGGCAGCTTTGCTAATTTACAAGGTGTGAACAGCAGGGTGTCTTTAAACTGTACATTAGGGTGGATCGATTTTACATTTTTTTCGATTTCCATATTCTAATAGAGACAAAAACTTGCGCATGGATGAGAAAATAGCCTCTGCAAAATCTTAGCTTAATAGGTAATCATCTTCTGCCCCCCGGCAGAGCGATGAAAATCATATTTTAGTAGTCAAAAACATATTTTAAACCCTAGCCTAGAGTCATAAAATTTTGCGTGTTATTTCATGCCTAAGCAACGATATAAATGCTATGGGAAATATATAAATGCATTATTTAAGACAAAGAGCCGATCTGAAAATATGTATAATACAAGGTGTACATAAAGTCAGGATCAATTTTTGTGAAGCACTTGGAAATTATATGGAATTCAATCATAAAATGATAAAGTGGTAACATTTATTAAATAATTAAGAGTAAGATTCGACGTGACGCCCATCAGTATCCCTGCACAGCTCAAATCGTTCCGCAACATTTCTAAACACATTCTGGAGCATTTGCGGGGTTATGTTATCTGCAGCAGTTCGTATACGTGTACGTAAGTTTTCAAGACTCGTAATCTTCGTCTGATAGACGTGCGATTTGATAAAGCCCCATGCAAAGAAATCTAAAGGGGTTAAATCTGGTGATCTCGCTGGCCAAGGTCTGTTGCTTCCGCGTCCGATCCAGCGATTTGGAAAACGTCCATTTAGATAATTCTGAACAATTTTGGCATAGTGACAAGGAGCACCATCATGTTGATAGACGACGGGGATAGGATTGTTCGTACCGTCGTCTATCAACATGATGGTGCTCCTTGTCACTATGCCAAAATTGTTCAGGATTATCTAAATGGACGTTTTCCAAATCGCTGGATCGGACGCGGAAGCAACAGACCTTGGCCAGCGAGATCACCAGATTTAACCCTTTTAGATTTCTTTGCATGGGGCTTTATCAAATTGCACGTCTATCAGACGAAGATTACGAGTCTTGAAAACTTACTTACACGTATACGAACTGCTGCAGATAACATAACCCCGCAAATGCTCCAGAATGTGTTTAGAAATGCTGCGGAACGATTTGAGCTGTGCAGGGATACTGCTGGGCGTCACGTCGAATCCTACTCTTAATTATTTAATAAATGTTACCACTTTATCATTTTATGATTGAATTCCATATAATTTCCAAGTGCTTCACAAAAATAGATCCTGGCTTTATGTACACCCTGTATACATATTTTCAGATCGGCTCTTTGTCTTAAATAAGAGTATAAGGTGTGGCACTATGACCCGCAACCCGGAATACTCTGTCAATATCTACCATGAAGTTGTCCATATTGAAGGCTGTACTACTTTGAGAGGCTTGCATTATACGGCCCAAGATATATTCTATGTCTACAGCCGCAAAACATCTGAACGGTATTACTACCCAAAAATCGTCCCCCTCATCTGACCCGAACCTGAAGGATAACTTCGTCCGGACTTCACGTTCGTCGCAGTTCTTAATGGCAAACTCCTCAATACGTAACTACGCGTCGCAGTCCGTTGGTATTCAGGGATCCAGGGTCAACCCTGACCACGTACCGATTTCTAGTCAGGGCAGGGGTGGGGATAGCGGTGCGCACCAACTCGAATGTTATACCATCCTCTACAGTATGAGAAGATGCTGTGGAGGAAGTACCCGGAACTGAACAATGGGGCATATTTGAGGAAGGTACTATTGTGGGGGTTGTGTCGTAAGACGTAGAGGGTTGGGGCTCTATTACTGGGGGTCTAACAACCGGAGCAATCCTGGCACGCTTTATACCTGACGTGGAGGGCTCTTCATCATGCTTCCGCTTTGAACTGTCGCATGCTACAGGTGTCGCTGGTGAGGGTTCGTCAGCGGGGAAGGGTTCTGTAGCTGCACGGTCATCGGGTTCGTCTGTGATATCGATGATGGGGTGCTGTACATCGTCGTCATTCACGGTTCTGTGGAAGAAGAAAAACAAAATATAAGGAACAGCACTCAAAATTTGTAATATTTTGTAAATGACCCACTTAGGGGTGTGACGTGTTAGAGATGGAATCTGTAGAAAAATTCAGGTTCACAAGCCCCTCCACATGTATTATATCTGGCCCTACAGGATGTGGAAAAACTGTATTTATGCTTAAAATCATTAAAGATAAGGGGAGATGTTCTCAAAATTTGTGCATAAAGTAATATGGTGCTATTCGACGTATCAGTCAGTGTTCAACGAGTACCAAGATGAAATTTTGTTCCACAAGGGTGTATATGACGTTAATTCGTTAAAAGGTAATGAGCATACAGTTATTGTAATTGACGATCTCATGTTGGAAATGGATAAAACGTTTGCCGAGACATTTACAGTGTTCTCCCACCATCTTAACATAAGCGTATTCTTCATCAACCAGAATCTATTTTTCAAAAATAGATACATGCGCGATGTGTCGCTAAATACACAATATCTAGTCTTATTCGCACAACGTAGAGATGTGTCACAAATTGGGGTATTAGCCAATCAAATGTTCCCGAATCAACGTAAGGAGTTTTTGGAGGTTTATAAAGAAGCCACAAGCCAGCGTTATGGATATTTGCTTTGTGACCTTCACCCGCGAAACACGTTTAGGGTGCTTCTAAGAACGAATATATTCCCAAGCGAACCTGAAACGGTGTATATTCCAGAATGACAAATAGGCTGAAGAAATATCGTGAATTAATAAAAATCTATCAACGATTGCCCCGGGCACTGCAACAGATGTTTGTTAAAAATATCGACCGACTTTTTAAAATGCATCTGTGAAATCTGTCTTAATGTTATAAAATGTAATGTGCCAATGAAACCCCTCAGAAGGCTCGCTTACGTCGTTACAAGAACATAATACGAGCGCTCGCTCATAAAAGTCAAACTGGGTAAGAAAAAGCGAATTATTGTACAAAGAGGAGGATCATTCCTACCCATCTTATTTTCAGTTTTGGGTCCTTTACTGACTAGATTAATATAATGAAGAAGGTGGTGTGATTCCGCACGAGGTGTATGCTTCATTGCAAAGTTCAAAGATTCCAGACACGGCTCTAGAACCCCGTAAAAGTAGGCTTAAAAGAATGGAAAGCGAGTTGCTAGCCCTATTAAACAGTGAAAAGTCACCTGATAAGAAAAGGCTCTTGTACCAAGAGGCTTTGCAGAAATTTCTTCATGAGCGTATGAAAATTATAAGAATCCTACAGAGCTCCTCGTGGTTATTAGGCACAGCGCGAGTAGCGCTGAGCATGGCAACACAGGACCTGGCCCGACGTTAGAGATGACCAAAGAACAACGGAACACATCACATCGAACATGTGGTAAAAAACAGTCTCCCACATATATTGTGGAATAAAGGCTTAAGTCTTTATAATCTATTGCGTGAGGACCCCATCATAAAGTGGGCCGATACAGGTGAGGTCATTGTTGAAGGAACAACGGTACAAGGATCCAATATCGTTGATATTGTTCATCATCTGTTCAGAAAGTGGGACAGACCCTCACCAACAGGATGGAAGCATATTAAAGCAAGACTACAACAAATAAATATCCCCAAAACATTGATTGGTAATCTGAATAGGTTAAAAGACCTGGATCAAGTCTCGCATGTGTCACAACTGAGTACGCCATCGCCCCCAGCAGAAGCCTCTTCGAAGAAGAGAAAGAAGACAACAAACGGCCAAACTTATCCACGTGTCAAAAATACGCAAATGGCTAACATATTAAGTAAACGCTATTATGACATTTCTAACCCCGCCTCCTATGGTGGCGTTAATAGACTGTACAGAGGTGTTTACGATGTGGGGAAAAAAGATGTTGAGTGGTTTTTGCGGGAACTGGATGATTATACACTTCATAAACCGGTGAAAAAAAGGTTTAAAACGGCCAAGACAACCGCGGATTCGATTGACTCTATTTGGCAAGTGGATTTAACAGACATGCAAAGATATTCAGTGTATAATGACGGATACCGCTACATCCTATTCATAATAGATGTATTCTCTAGATATCTGTGGCTAATTCCACTGAAAATAAATCGCCTGAAACAGTTGCTAAAGCGACCAAAACGTTGATGTTAAAAGAAGAAAGGGTTCCTGGCTATTTTTGTACGGATATGGGGAAAGAATTTATAGGTCGCGCTTTTCAGAACATGCTGACAGAGTTTAATATCAGTTACTACACTAGCAGTTCTATACATAAGGCCTCTTTAGCTGAAAGAGTTCAACGTACCATAAAGGAACGCATGCATCGCTATTTTACACATAAAAACACATACAGATATATAAACGTTCTCGGGTCATTGGCATCATCATACAACCGTTCACACCACCGTACGATTGGCACAACACCTAACGAAGTTTTAGAAAGAGGTACGCTGCCAGAGGTGAGAAGAGATGGAGCACCGCCACCGCACTCTACACATTTCAAAATCAATGATTATGTAAGGCTATCACGTTCAGGAAATAAATTTGCGAAGGGATTTGAGCAAGGATTGTCACGTGAGATTTTTAAAGTTCGTGCTATGAGACCTAAAGGCGAGATAATGATGTATTACGTTGAAGATTTGAATGGGGAAGAGATCGCTGGAGGCTTTTACAGCGAGGAGTTGCAGAAAGCGACATTTAATTTAAGAAAAAGTGTGTTTAAAATTGAAAAAAAAATTTAGGCAGTAAAGGTTCAGGAAAGAGGAAAATGTACCTGGTGAAATGGCTGGGTTACCCAGAAAGCTTCAACACCTATATAAAAGCTGCTGCAATAATGAAGCTTAACTAGTATGCAACATGGCGCCTAGCCACTTCTTTGTCACACTCCCGTCCTCTTCTTTATCTGTACATCCTAACAACACCCTGGCCAACTTTGTGACAGAACTCCACGGACCCATTGAATTGGAGCGTGATTCGTATGAGGTGGGGTTATGTGAACTCCAGTTAGTCTCCAAATTTTTAACTCTTGAAAATGAGCAAATCATATTTCTGATCCTTAGAAGAATCGATGGGTGCGAAAAATTAGACATAACCGAAGACAATACTATGCGATCAGTCGTGTTCGGTGAGGTGCAGTACTGTAGCACAAATGTAACGCTAGGAATCGGACATTATGACACAGCCATGGACATTGTGACGGGGTTAAACAAGAGTCTTGAAAAATCGTACCTGACAGACGATTTACTTTATGAAGTCGTAAACATAGACACGCCTGCATGCACATTGAAGTTAAAATCAACGCTTAGTAGAAATATTAAAGATAAAAAGCTGTTCACAATTGTAGCCGAGGGCCGATATAGCGCAGCTCTCCAAAGAGATACCTTTCACGAGGCACAGCATGACTTGTCCAGCTTAATGTATCAATTGAAGATGGAGAAATTGGGTGAAAGCTCTCCACCCAGACATGTGCTATATTTACAGCAATATCGTAGAGCCAATTTGTTGGGGACACCAGGCGCGCCTGCTGCGCATTGCACACATCCCCAACCATAGAGGGAAAAGTTTGAGCATTACATTGACAAGCCCCATTATGTGAATGTTGCGACTAATCTATTGACCAACATCTCGATATATATAAGAACGATTGAGGGAAAAAATTTCCCATTCGGTGATGGGAGCTTAACAGTGAAACTACACTTTCGTCGTTTATAATGAGCCGAAGACCATTCACAGTCTATCGAGGGGTGAGAGATCAGCGTGGGAGTGGGCTTGGATCCATTTTTTCATCCATACTACGCACCGCTGTCCTACTGTTGAAGAGGGGTGCTAGATACCTAGGGAGGAAGGCGTTACAAACAGTTTTTAACGCGGCAGAAGACATAATGGGTGGAACTAAATCTAAAGAAGCTCTAAAAAAACATTTAAAACGTACATGGGACGAAATCATCAAAGATGCAGAGAAAAATGCATGGTGGCGGAAAGAGAGCTGCCAGGAAGAAGGGGTTACCATCACGTGGCGCTAACCTAAAAAGGAAATAAAAAAGAAGTACCCTAAGCGTATGAAGCCTACGTCTGATAATTTTTTAACTGATATGAGCTGAGGACATTACTGTCACGAATCATAGGCTGTTTACTAGTTGTCGAGAGAGGTGGCACTATTTCTGACTCGTCATGGCGCGTTTCACCCCTCTTCACAGTGCTGTAAATCGGAACAATTATCCCATTAAACACAATTAGTTCGCCCAGTGCCCCCATAGAATTCGTAATACCCAGCTCAAGTCCTTACTTTTTTGACCCGAACTGCATGCACATGTACGCTAAACTGCTTATAGTCCATTCATATGGAACGGACTGCGATGATAGTTACTCAGCGTTCCCTGAAACCAACTTTTTACACTCCATATTCAACCAGTGTGAGGTGTATTTAAAACAGGTTAACATCTCGGCAGGAACGGGATATTATCACCTACGAGCCTATCTGGAAAATGTCCATCTTTTCAAAAGAAGCGAAGGACACCTTTTTAACAGCCGAGGGTTTTTATCAGACTAAAGATGAAAATGGTAAAAAGGATAAATTTAAAAATTCTAAAAAAAAGATATACGAGTGTTTTGGACGTTTTCATGGATACTTCACATTCCAGGAGAAACTGCTTATGAATGGGATCGATCTGAAGTTAAAGCTCAACCACACGAGTCCTGAGATCTGCATAAATCTGGAGTCTGATCAAGAAGAGGGCGCAAAACCAGTTGTGATTCACATAGTGGAGACGTATTTGCGTGTACGCCGAGTGAAATTAAGTTCGCCAAAACAAATAGAAATTGAGAAAGACTTAATACACGCAACAGTAAAATACCCAATTAACAGGGTACAGATCAAACTATACACGGTGCCGCCGGGTTGGCTTCGAAGCAACTAGAAAACGTGGCCCTTGTGGTTTTACCTAAAAGGATATTAATTGGAATGCAGGACCACGCCTCGACGAATGGAAAATATAAAAAGAGTGCCTTTAAATTCGAGAATTTCGACCTTAAAAGTATAAATCTATACGTAAATGGCATCGCTTTGGGAGGGACTATGATTACGGACTACTCATCAGACGCTGTGTTCCCGCTCTGCTCGAGAGCTTATAGTAGTCTGGCTCATAATACAGGTGCCTGTGATGAGCTCGCGTTAGGCGTAACGCAGAAAGAATTTCCCGAAGAATTTAACATTTATTCATTTGATGTTACGCCTGACTTGTCTGCTGGCGTAAATACGCACTTAAGTCCACAACAGAGTGGAACTATCTCAGTCAGGTTGGAATTTGCCAAGCCTATAGACGTTCCTATTAGTGTACTCGTGTACCTCGAATCACAAGCACTAATAGAAGTTGACCGTTTCAGGAACGTGGTCACAGACTTTTAAAATGGACGGAATACACTCCAGAGTGATGAAAAGTGATCGAATCACACGCTCCAAATTTATCGGTGTTTGCGAAGAATGAAATATTGAAATTGCCAACTACAAGAAACTGGTACGGGATTATCATTAACACCGACATTGTGGGGGGTGAGGGGATTCATTGGTTTGCAATCTATTTTAAAAATTGGGAAAGATTGTACTATTTTCACTCACTCGGCACTCAGCCCTGAGCCCTGGAATGATTCTGTGGTTGTGCAGTTTATCGAACAGATACATGTACCTGAGCTTGTATGGAACCCGTATCGCTTTCAAGGATATTATAGCAAAACGTGCCCTCTCATTTCTCACGCACATGTCACGTGGGAAGTGATTTATAAATTTTTTAAATTATTCGATTTGTGCGACACTGAAACGGTATGCAGACAGATAGAAAAAAGGTTCCCATATGTTAGCACCCGCTGTATTGTGTAAAGGTGTATATCTATATTGTGTAAAGGCCTATTTGTAACCATTAAGACTTATTTAACCCTTTCATACCTGATTTTCGTTTACTTTTCATGCCACAAAAAACCACTTGTTATATCTCCACAATGACTAGCATCTCATAAAATTTGATGTTCTCATTTGCGCCCATACGGCATGAAAGGGTTAATGGACATTGGTTGCGCTTTTTACATGTTTTCTACCATTTAATAAATTAAATGAAAATACAATTTTTTGTTCTTTGTTTTGTTCTTAACCCCTAGAAAATACTAACATTAGTTCCTCGATGACCTGGCATTCGTTGGACCGGATGTGAGCCAATACCTCGACCTCTGTGTTCAGGTCGCTGGTTTGGTTGTGGGGTAAAGCATCCATATCACTTATTCCCCTTTCATCAAAACGAAAAGTAGCTATAACGCGATCAAGTTCCGCATCGGTTAAGTAAAAATAAAGTAAAAATAAAGTAAAAAGTAAAAAGTAAAAATAAAGTAAAAATAAAGTTTAATTAAAGAGCTACAATAAGAGAAAATGCAACGAATTTTAAAAATTATAATAAAAAAGCAGATATCCCGACAGTTCTCAAAAGTAAGAGTGCTAAGACATCGTCTGCCGACACCGGGTCTCGAACCCGCAGGCAATTCTTAAAAGTTTTTAATATTTGTAAAATCCTACCTGTACAAGAAATGTAAAAAATAATACACCATATATATATATATATATATATATATATATATATATTTTTAACTGCAAACAACACAGTATAATTAATGTAAAGAACGACCCTTGTGTAGAACAGCGTTCCGCACAAGATGAGGAGGGAGAACGAACAAATGAAAAATGAGGTACCACCCGAGAATCGAACCCGGGATCATCCGATTGCCGGTCAGATATGCTATCCACTACACCCTGGACCTCGATCAATCAGAAGTCGTAATTCTCCTACATACGAGCAGAAACCAATGCCCTGAGGGGGCACCTTCACATGCCGTACATATATACATTTTAACTGCAAACAAATACAGTATAATTAATAAAAGAACGACGCTTGTGTAGAAGAGCGTTCCGCACAAGATGAGGAGAGAGAACGAACAAATGAAAAATGAGGTACGGCATGCGAAGGTGCCCCCTCAGGGCATTGGTTTCTGCTTGTATGTAGGAGAATTACGATTTCTGATTGATGGAGGTCCATGGTGTGGTGGATAGCATAACTGACCGGCAATCGGATGATCCCGGGTTCGATTCCCGGGTGGTACCTCATTTTTCATTTGTTCGTTCTCCCTCCTCATCTTGTGCGGAACGCTCTTCTACAAAAACGTCGTTCTTTACATTAATATATATATATATATATATATATGCCGAAATAACAACGAAGGAAACAGAATAATTGAAAGCAAGTACGCTAACTTCAGCGCAAAAGTAAGATTTGCTAGGTGTGCTATGCTCCGTCTGCCTGCAACGGGGCTCGAACCCGCAGACAATTCTTAATAGTTTTTAATATTTCTAAAATGATAACTGTACAAGAAATGTGGAAATAAAACACCATATATATATATATATATATATATATATATATATATATATATATATACAGAATCTACAGAAGCTAAGGCTAACAAAGACCTTAAGATCCACTCTAAGGTTAGCCCGAGAGAAAGGAAAGAGTAGGGGGTTAAGAGAAGAGAATAAGGGGTTAATTAAGTAGCAACACCTATCACTCATGGGTTAACATTCATTCAGAAAAAGAGAAAGAAAGGCTCACCATCATCATCAGTCGGCCACTGCCGACAAATCAGAAAAATAGTCAGAGAATAGGAGAGGGGTGAAAGAGGAAAAGAAGTAAAATAAGAACGCTTACAAACCATGCAAACAGTCTTAACTCGCTATCATACCATGCAAGTTAGGAGAGGATAAGGAAAAAAAAAAGTAGGTAAAGTAAAACAAAAAGTGGGTTAGTTTACGCTACGAGCTACATCTACGATCGTGTTAATCTAATTTTTTTTTTTTTTTTTGCTGGCATCAAACACTTGCATGTCACAAGGTGGCATTATTGTCAACAGACTTATCCTCGATCACCACCCCTAGAGCTCCTGTTGCTAATTGTTTTATTATATTAAACAACGTTAATAATTTTAACGAGGGAGAGGGAAAAGGGTGAGGCTGAGAGGGAAAAGGGTGGGGCTGAGAGGGAAAAGGGTGGGGCTGAGAGGGAAAAGGGTGAGGCTGAGAGGGAAGAGGGGGAGGCTGAGAGGGAAGAGGGGGAGGCTGAGAGGGAAGAGGGGGAGGCTGAGAGGGAGAAGGGGGAGGCTGAGAGGGAGAATGGGGAGGCTGAGAGGGAGAAGGGGAAGGCTGAGTGGGAGAAGGGGGATTGTTTTATTATTATATTAAACAACGTTAATATTTTTAAAATGCCTATTTAAACGGTTCTTAAACATATTAACGCTGGTAGAGTTCACGACTGACACGGGAAGATTATTCCATTTATCATTTAGCTTAAACGTAGAGAGGTTTTAGCGATATTAGTGATGAAACGTCTGCCACGCAACTAAAATCCGTTATTACGAGTATTATTATTATCGAAAGTGAACAATTTGTCAAAATTTACGTTATCGATGTTATTAACGATTTAGAAAATTTCAATAAGCTCCCCAATTAATCTCCTAGTTTCGAATGAATACAGGTCTAACTCTTTAATCCTATCTTCATAAGGCTTGTTGCGCAATGACAGAATCAGTTTCGTGGCACGACGCTGAACCCTTTCTAACCTATCAATATCCTCACGCAAGTACGGGCACCAAAACTGAACGGCATATTCGAAATGAGGCCTGACTAGGGACTTGTAAAGGGCAATATAATATCCTTCGATTTAAATTCGAAATTACGCGCTATGAAGCCTAACATCCTATTAGCTTCGGCGTAAGACGCCAGGCACTGGTTCCTAACCTTTAAATCCTTAGATACGCGTACGCCTAAATCTACTTCCTCGTGAACGCTCGCTAACTCCCTATCATCCATCGTGTACGTGTAATTATTGTTACTAGTACCTATATGCAAAATTTTACATTTGTCTACGTTAAATTGCATCTGCCAATTATCCGACCACTCCATAATCCTATATACACATCGTCTTGGAGCCTCTTTCTATCGTCCTCGTTAACAACCTTACCGCCTATTTTAGTATCGTCCGCGAATTTTGACACGTTACTAGTCAATCCTACATCTATGTCGTTAATGTAAATTACGAATAGCAATGGGCCTAACACTGAACCCTGTCTACGTTAAATTGCATCTGCCACTTATCCGTCCACTCCATAATCCTATTTACATCGTCTTGGGGCCTATTTCTATCGTCCTCGTTAACAACCTTACCGCCTATTTTAGTATCGTCCGCGAATTTTGACACGTTACTAGTCAATCCTTCATCTATGTCGTTAATGTAAATTACGAATAGCAATGGGCCTAACACTGAACCCTGTGGGACACCGCTATCTACATTAAACCACCCCGATTCACTACCATTAACTAAGACCCTCTGCCTCCTAGCACGAAGCCATTCTTCCAACCAGTTAGCTACCTGACAGCGTATACCGTGCGCTTTGACCTTCGCAATTAATCTCCTATGTGGAACTGTATGGAACGCCTTTTTAAAATCTAAATAAATAACGTCAGCGGCTCTATGCCTATCGTATTCGCGCACTATTTCGTTATGAAATTCTAACAAATTAGTTAAACAAGATCTATGGCGTCGAAACCCATGCTGCCTACTATTAATCAAACCTCTACTTTCTAAGTGATCGATGATACGATCCCTAACTACGGATTGCAAAAGTTTACCGACAATTGACGTTAAGCTAATGGGCCTATAATTGCTAGCTACTGCGCGGTCGCCTTTTTTAAAAATAGGCGTGACGTTAGCTAATTTGAAATCTTCAGGAATAATCCCCGTTTCGAGTGACTGATTAAAAATCTTCGTTAACCCTTTAAGCCCTGAATTTTTTGTAGGGTTAAGTTATGAATGCGTGTATTTGAAACGTTAGCAATTGGCATCTTCAGTCCTTAAAAGGTTAAGGGGCCTACGATAACGTCTTTCAAATCTTTCAAATGTCTGGGATAAAAAGCGTCAGGGCCTGGAGCCTTGCTAACTTTTAGCCTATCGATATAATGCGCAATCTCACCCTCGTAAACAGTTATTTCATCCAAAATAGTCTCGCTACTAAATGAAACGATATCCTCCACGTCGGGGACATTATTTACGTCTTCTACGGTAAAAACTGTCGCAAAAAAGTTATTGAAAATACCCGCCATCGCCTGAGCGTCAGAAGCCAAAGCGCCATTAACATCCACTAGAGGGCCTATGTTATCTTTTATCGGCTTACGATTATTAACATATTCAAAACACTTTTTTGGATTATGTTTACTATCCGCAGCTATAAGTATCTCTAAATTACGCTTAGCATTCCTAACTGATCTTTTAACCTTACGTCTAACTCGATATATCTATTAAAGTTAGCTGCCGTGCCATTGCGCTTATTAAGTCTACACGCTCTATTACGCTCGTTTATGAACTCGCCTATTTCCCTAGTCCACCACTTGGGCCTACCATGATTTCTAGCGCGCTTGGGCCTACGAGGAATAAACTCCTTTTCAATATTCCTACAACTTTCTCTAAACGCCACCCAATGCAAATTTGTGTCATTACCCATAAATAAGTTATCCCAGTCCACTACTCTCTCCTATCCGCAAAACTATCAAAATTAGCCCTACGAAAATCAGGGACTTCTATTACGTTACTATCCTTAGTGTTTTCTATCAACAACTTAAACCTCAGAATTTGATGATCACTACATCCTAAACTCTCGCCTACTTCTAAACCTTCGACTATATTCTCGCCGTTCGTCATCACCAAATCTAAAATATTGTCACCGCGCGTTGGTTCAGTAACTATCTGTCGTAAAAAGTTTTATTATTATTTATCTTCGATAAACTCAATCAATCTCAAACCCTCCTCATTACCAGTAAAATTCTCGTAATTAACATTAGGGCAGTTAAAGTCTCCGACAATTATACTATTCCGATTGTCAATAAAATTACCAAGAAGTGAGTAAAATGTAGTATCTGTATCGAGGGGTTGAACGGGAGGTCTGTAAACAACAACAAAATTAAAACTAATACTACGCGCCCTAACTTCAACACATATCGCATTAATTGCTGCCGGAAAATCTAACTTAACCTCGATAGCCGTAAGGGAATTACGAATGTACAGCAAAACGCCTCCACCAAACCTATGTAACCTATCATTAGTAAAGAGTTTAAAACCCGGTATATCAAGTTCCCCCAACAAGTCCCGAGTCACGGTATTTAACCAAGTTTCAGTGATAGCAACTATATCATAGTTGCCGGAATAAATTATCGCCTTAAATTCATTTAATTTATTTCTAATACTACGCGCGTTAGAATAAAAGACGTTTAAGTTATTTTTTACCACGGGGACTGGCTTTTTAAACTATTTTTCACGTCGGGCCCGCATTCCCCGGACCCACAACGTTTAAAGAAGGCTTCGACCTATACAGCTTTCGCACGTTTTCGTCTATTAACCTACCTAGCCTAGCATTACCTATTTCATTAAAATGCACCCCATCTTTTATAAAAAGGCTAGGATCACTGAATTCGGACCACAGCTTTACGAAGGGTACATTTTCCTCAGCACAAATCTCTTCTAATTTATTATTCAAAAATATTGTTTTTGACGTAATCCTAAGACCCAACCCGTGCATAGGGGTAACACCTAGAACTAAAGACCTATCTGACCTCGCCTTCAGGGACCTAATTAACCCCCTATATCTCTCCAAAAGGTCAGGCACTCTCGTATCGGGCCTATACGAGTCGTTGCCTCCTACCATCGTCACCAACATTGAGTGACGGGAGGCAACGTCAATCCTATCCACTTCGTCTCTAACTCTGTCAACCCTGGCCCCTGGGAGACAGACCCTCCTCCTCTTGGTTGGATGCCGTTCAACGAACTCTTTGTCCATGTGGCGCACTAAAGAGTCCCCAATTAAAATAGTTTCCCCCTCATTTACGTCCCTTTCCAAATGGGCGAAAGGGTTCGAAACCTCGATAGGGGGGGATTCCTATCACCTAACGTACGCGGCCTAGCTCCACCCTTAACCTCTCTATATCCCTCGCTATCTACTACTCTCGGACCAACCTTAACTCCGTTCTCAACTCTATCCAACCTTCCCGATAAGCTACCTAAACTAGAAACTAGGTTACGCACCTCACCCTTCAAATTACTAACGTCTTCAACGTTAGTATTGGTTCGGCTTCCGTCAACCGTAGCCCTACCCCTGCCCTCATCAATTTTGCAAGTCTTTCCGTTACCTCACGTACACTACGTTTTATGTCAACTATTTCCTCTATTAACATATTATATTAAGGTAGTATACATAGTTAAAATGGTCAATTAACCAGTTAGGATTCAATCATTTTATGAAAAAATACTATGCACCTAGCTAACACAGTCCAAAAGACCGGGTAGAGAAACCAATTTCTCTAAAGATAAATTGTCGTATGTATGGGTCCATTCATTTTAAATGGTCTTGCGTATTACAGTTACGGCTGTATTCAGTTAAATAACTGCCAGTCGTAAATCAAAATTGTCACCAGTCATATTTAAATTGCTTGTGCATTTTATTTAATTGTCTTATTCTTATTGTCTTCCCTAAACAAATATTCTTTACTGTCAAAAATTTCATTTTTGCATTGTAAGTTGTTTAGTTTTAAAATCTTTGACGAGTACATTATTTTTGTTAAAGGCTTTTCAATTATTCCACTATTCGGATTAACAGAGAACTTAAATTATATAACAGATTATATAATACTATTTACAGGGTGCAGGAAGTCACGAGCACATAAAAGTACTCCGCCTCCTTCCCTTCCATTCTTATCTATGTGAAACATTTTGCAACCGACCATTTCAAATTCTCTTACAGAGTCCTTTGATTCAGAATGAATCCAGGATTCAGTTATTGTTTCTCCTATTTGACTTGAGTCGTTTCCCGATGCAGGTCAAACAATTAACGCAGAAGGGGGAGCTTGGTCAGAAAATGCACTAATAGTATCAACGACTGGTGGAGTAGGATTAACTGCTGGGAGAGAAGGATTAACTGCTGGGAGAGAAGGATTAACTGCTGGTGGAGTAGGATTAACTGCTGGTGGAGTAGGATTAACTGCTGGATGGTTTTAATTTAAAGAGATTATACAAGTTAGTGTTCAGAAGATCGCCATATTTCTTCTTACTTTTTTAATTAAAATGAATCCAGTCCGAGCAAAAGTATTCCTTTAATGAAAAATGTAGGCAAAATTCGACAAACTTTATTCCTTTTTTCTTGCAAATGCGTTTAACTCCATTGTTTATGTTAATAACTTTACTTAAAGTACAACCACTAGCATGAATTCTTGGGAGAATTCCTACAACCATTCCCATGTCACTCTTTTCTTTAATCTTATCGTTAGGCTTTTAAACTCTTTTTACACTGGCCTCAGTCTCCCCTCCTGCCCTTCTCTGAACAATGTCATTGCTTCCAACATGTACAATGATGGGGGACCTTTTACTGTTGACGTTAAATGTTGTCTAATTATCCGACTTGTGGCACTTGGAAAACATCTAAGTGTTCTCTTGGTCACGTGGTTTGCTCCGGAAAAGTCGACTTGACCTCTGACCAGAGAATCTCCATTTAAAAAGGACTCCTCTTATTCGTCAGCAGGTAAGTCCAACCTCCTATTTGTAATGGTAATGGGTTCAGAATCCTTGTATTTCTATTTCGAGTCTTTTATTTTTGACCACCTTGAATTCTTCTTCATTTCCTACTTTCCAGAGTACTCACTGTAGTTTCCAAACGGGCTATGCTTTGTTCTAAACATTCAACCTTAGAGTTTATATCCGATGATAGGCTTTCATTTTGGCCTTGTCCATTGGGTTGGATTTCCAGTGTCACGATCCGAGCTTCAAGATTTTTCCTTTAGCTCTTTAACTTCCTTTTCATGATTTTCTCCAAGTCTACAAAGCAACCATACACTCAAAGTTGTAATGTCGCTGAAATTACCTTCAGGAAAGTCGACACACGAAAGTTGAACTGTACATTTAAAACATTCGGCCTTCAGCTTACCTGGCCCTGTCATATTTTGTCTACTGTTAATGTAGTTTACAATCCTTAAGTAAAAAGAAATGCAAAAGTAAAGACCTTGTCTACCGTTTTTAAATTATTGTAGCAGTAGTAGAAAACTGGATAGAAAAGTATAAGACTCTTTCCCAACCCTCCACTCCCTTCCCTCCAGAGGCAGGTACGAAAAAAGGTTGAAGAAAGTACAATGACTCTGGAAAAATGATCAAGGAAATTTTACAGGAAAGTGGAGAATATATAAGCTTGCTCTATAATTACGCAATGCACACAGAAACCGTGCAGACGAACTCCTGCAGGGTTAGGTTATATTTTTTTCTTAAACCACGAGTATATTCAGAACTTTATTCAGACTATTTTGAAGCATATTTAAGTATTGCCTTGAAACAATCTCCGAAGGCAATTGGTTCTGGATATTAACTATTTTATAGGATAAGAAATTACCGCAGATAGAGGTACTAAATGTCTTTAATTCCAGTTTAAAATCAATATTTTTTGTCAGATTGGCATTAAATGAGAATAATTTCCTGTAGTCTACCCTGTGCATTCAGTGAGCATCTTGAAAACTTGAATACGCTGACCGCGCAACCTCATGGTCTCTAAGGTAAACATATTTAGGTGCTCCAATCTCTGTTGGTAGTTTTGCATTCTCAATGAAGGGATCAATTTTGTAGCCCTTGCCTTATACCCTTTCCAACCTTTCTCCAGTATATCCTTCCTAAGGGACGGAGACAAAAGCAGCACACAATACTCGAGTTGAGGTCTAACTAGTGAATTGTAAATAGACATTACAATCTCCTTGTTCTTAAACTGTAACTGTCTTTTAATATAACTTAATATTTTTAAGGCCCTCTTTTCGACTTCTGTACAGTGCTTTGATGGTTTGAGACCGTTACTAATATAAACTAAGTCTTTCTCTAGATCAGTCTCAGAAAAATTATTCCTCAAGAGAGAGTAATCGCTTTTCGGGTTTTTGTAGCCTCTGTCCATTATCTTACATTTTTTCCAAGTTGAATGGCATCTGCTAAGAAGCAGACCATTGGCTCAACCTATCAAAAGCGTTCTTACGCCTGCCTCATTACTAACACCATTTCATAATTTGGTATTGAAATGAGAATTACCCAAATGAAACTCAATTCAACTTAGGCTTTAATCTACTAAAACTTCTACTGACATCTACTGAATAACTACAAAATAACAAACATAAAAATTACTTAGTACCATTATACTAAACAGAGTCAACTATATGAATTGCTTTAAGATTAAGTTTAACGATAGTTAACTTAGAAAGTTAACTTAGTAATTTAAGGCAAAGATAAGTTACTAATTTATATACACCTCTTTAAATTACAATACGTACCGAGAAGACAACTATTATTAAAGGTTGCTTTTATCCAAGACCATTATCCATGATTGACTCTGATATATTATTTATGTTTTCTTTATTATCTTTTATCAATCTTTACATTATACAGTATTTTATGGAATACCTATACCTGGAGAAAATATAATACTATAGTAACATATAAGGTACACAAAATAATAATGCTATATACAAAAATTATAACAGGTATGGTCTTCAAATTCAGAAATTGTACTTAGGAGCCCAACGTCTATATCGTTATTATAGATGATAAAAAGTAAAGGACCCAGAATGGAACCCTGTGGAATTCCAGTGGTGACGGGGGCCCATTCCGAAGCCACTCCATTTATTACCTCTCTCTGCTTCCTATCTCCAAACCAATCTTCAATCTAGTTGGAAACTAGCCCTGTAATTCCTAGCCCTGTAATTCCTAGCCCTGTAATTCCTAGTCCTCTAACTTTAGTCATCAATCTTGCGTGAGGGACTTTATCAAAGGCTTTTTGAAAGTCGAGATACACTCTATCTATTGCCCTAGTTGCATCGTATAAAGTATACATATTATGGAAAAAATTGTAACGGAAAAAATAATAAGTTAAATAAGCGAGTCAAAACTTTAAAGTAGTTTTATAAAATAAATAAACCGTAAAAAACCTAAATAAGGACGAAGATAAAAACTAAATAAAAATATGTACACCAACTAATCATTCCTCACGGAAACAAAAGTGAATAGTACCGAAGGTCCCAGGTAATTACGTTAAGTGGAGAAGACTGTAGGTACCAATCGACCATCGGAGTACTCCGGGGGGGGGGGGGGGTCCGTTAGGCAGCTGACAGTAATGCTGGAACTCCCGTTTCTCCTGTTACTGTCCTCTGTAGGTGATCTTTTTCCGTGTCTCATCTACCCTGTGAGCAGTCCAGGATGTTCGCAAACACACACACTTCCCTCTCTATTCTTCACTACACATATATATATTGTACATGCTACTCAATGTTTTAAAAATTTACTAAAATAAAAAATAAAATGGCATCCTGTGCCTCAGAGACATTGATTTTGGATATCTTCTTCTTACATAGGGGGGACATGTTTGCAGGCCCTCGCCCTTGACCCCTTGTTCCTAAATGAAAAACTGATATCCTTACCTGTAGGTATTGCGGCACAGCTTAGTTCCTCTAAGTTCCTTCACACCTTCTAGTTTCTGTGTTCGGAAGTTGAGTTCACACACCAATGAGGATACACGGTAATCCCAGCAGCATCATCATCTCCACTATCAACATCGGGTTATTCTAAACTAACGAGTTTTTAGAATGAGGTGAAATTGACAATCTGTCTATTTCCGGATTTAAAGTAATACAATTTACTTTGATTCTTGCCCTTCTGAAGTTTTTCATCTATCTTGAATACGAAGATTCTTCAACACAGATCTTCTCACAATCTTCTTTCAGATCGTAAGCTTTGGTTCCGGGAGGGACGTTCCACTGGCCATCCCCTTGCAATCTCTCTGACTTCTTGCATAGCTCTCAAACTCTTGGTCTTTAGCCGTGGTAATGACGAACGACGAAAATATAGTTAAAGGTTTGGAAGTAGGTGAGAGTTTTGGGATCAGCAAATTATTAGGTTTAAGTTATTAATAGAAAACAGTAAGGATATTAACATAATAAAAGTCCCTGATTTTCGTAGGGCTAATTTTAATAGTTGGGTTTTGCGGATAGGATGAGAGTAGTGGACTGATAATTTATTTATGGGTAATCACGCTAATTTTCATTGGGAGGCGTTTAAAGAAAGTTTTTTGAATATCGAAAGGGAGTTTATTTCGCGTAGGCCCAAGCGCGCTAGTAATCATGGTAGGCCCAAGTGGTGGACTAAGGAAATAGGAGAGTTCATAAACGAGCGTAACAGAGCGTATAGACTTAATAAGCGCAATGGCACGGTAGTTAACTTTAATAGATATATCGAGCTTAGACGTCAGGTTAAAAGATCTGTTAGGAATGCTAAGCGCAATTTTGAGAAACTTGTAGCTGCGGATAGTAAACATAATCCTAAAAAGTTTTTTAACTACGTCAATGATCGTAAGCCGATAAAAGATAACATAGGCCTTCTAGTGGACGCTAACGGCGCTTTGGCTTCCGACGTTCAGGCGATGGCGGGTATTTTTAATAACGTTTTTGCAACGGTTTTTACCGGAGAAGACGTAAATAATGTTCACGCGTGGACGATATCGTTCCATTTAGTAGCGAGACTATTTTGAATGAAATAACTGTTTACGAGGGTGAGATTGCGCATTATATCGATAAGCTAAAAGTTAGCAAGGCTCGAGGCCCTGACGCGCTTTATCCTAGACATTTGAAAGATTTGAAAGACATTATCATAGGCCCCTTAACAAAAATTTTTAATTAGTCACTGGAAGCGGGGATTATTCCTGAAGACTTCAATCAATACGCCCATTTTTAAAAAAAGTGACCGCACAGTAGCTAGCAATTATAGGCCTATTAACTTTACGTCAATTGTCGGTAAACTTTTGGAATCCCGTAGTTAGGGATCGTATCGTCGATCACTTAGAAAGTCGCGATTTGATTAATAGTAGTCAGCATGGGTTTCGACGCAATAAATCTTGTTTAACTAATTTGTTAGAGTTTTATAACGAAATAGTGCTCGAATACGATAGGCATAGAGTGGCTGACGTTATTTATTTAGACTTAAAAAAGCGTTCGATACAATTCCACATAGAAGATTAATTGCAAAGGTTAAAGCGGATGGTATACGCGGTCAAGGAGCACTGTAGTTAACTGGTTAGAGGAATGGCTTCGTGCCAGGAAACAAAGGGTCGTTGTTAATGGTAGGGAATCGGGGTGGTTGATTGTAAGTAGCAGTGTCCCTCAGGGTTCAGTGTTAGGCCCATTCCTATTTGTAATCTACATTAACGACATAGATGTAGGCTTGACCAGTAACGTGTCAAAATTCGCGGACGATACTAAAATAAGCGGTAAAGTTCTTAACGTGGCCGATAGAAATAGGCTTCAGGACGATGTAAATAGGATTATGGAATGGACGGATAAGTGGCAGATGCAATTTAACGTAGACAAATGTAAAGTTTTGCATACAGGTTCTCGTAACAACAATTACACGTACACGATGGATGATAGACAGTTAGCGAGCGTTGAAGAGGGAGTAGATTTAGGCGTACGCGTATTTAAGGATTTAAAAGTTAGGAACCAGTGCCTGGAGTCTTGCGCAAAAACTAATAGGATGTTAGGCTTCATAGCGCGTAATTTCGAATTCAAATCGAAGAATATTATATTGCCGCTTTACAATCCTTAGTCAGGACTAGCTTAGAATATGACGTTTAGTTTTGGTGCCAGTATTTGCGTAAGGATATTGATAGGATGGAAAGGGTTCAGCGACGCCCCACGAAACTAATTCCGTCACTACGCAACAAGTCTTACGAAGATAGGATTGAAGAATTAGACTTGCATTCACTCGAAACTAGGAGATTAAAGGGGGAGCATACTGAAGTTTTCAAAATCGTTAATAAAATCGATAACGTAAATTTTGACAAATTGTTCATTTTCGATAATAGCAATACTCGTAGCAACGAATTTAAATTACGTGGCAGACGTTTCATTACTAACATTGCTAAAAACGTTTTTACGTTTAAAGTAATTGATAAATGGAATAAACTTCCCGCGTCCGTCGTGAACTCTGCCAGTGTTAATTTTAAAAATATTAACGTTGTTTAAAATAATAAAACAATTAGCAACAGGAGCTCCTGGGGTAATGGTCGAGGTTTAAGTCTGTTGACGATTAATGCCAGCTTGTGACATGCCAGCAACAAAATTATATTTAAAAAGAAAAAATTAGACTAACATGAACTTAGCTGTAGTTCGTAGCGTAGACTAACCCACTTTTATACTCTTCTTACTTTTTTTTTCTTATCCTCTCTTTACTTGCATGTCTGTAGTTTGCATGGTATGACAGTGTTTGAGTTAAGACTGTGTTTGCATGGTTTGTAAGCGTTCATATATTACTTCTTTTCGTCTTTTACTCCTTTCCTATTCTCTTCGACTATTTTCCGACTTGTCGGCAGTGGCCGGCGGATGATGATGGCGAGTCTTTCTATCTCGCTTTCTGAATGAATGTTAACCCACGAATGATAGGTTTTGCTACTTACTTAACCCCTTATTCTCTTCTTTTAACCCCTTACCCTCTAGACATATCAAAAGCTTTTGATAGAGTCTGTCACGAACAGAGCTGGGCAGTATTTAAATACATTTGTATTTAAATACATGTGTATTTAGAACTGTATTTATAAATACATTGTTTTTCATGTATTTAAATATAGTATTTAAATACTTTAATGAGTATTTAAATACAATGTATTTAAATACTCAAAATATAAAAATGTAAATACTTTTACTGGTTTAATACACGTTCTGTACTAGCACAGTACGACGCGTCGACAGTGTAGTACAGCATGGTTCATGTTTCAACGTGTCAGTTCAATCAGTTGTGTGACACTCTTAGTCGAAAGCGGTTGATTTCTTTATCGTGTGCGGGTCATGGCTTCAACAAGCAAATCCGGTGAATCAAACAGTGATATATCTGCAGATAACAATTTAGTGCACCCTCTGTTTGATGGAAAATACTTTAAAATTAAATCTAAAGACGGTAATAAGGTAAAGTGCACCTGCTTGCTGTGTAAACACGAAGTCTCTGCTGCAAGCAATGCTACAATGAATCTGTACACTCATCTGAAGGTAAGTGTTTTTTTAGACATCAAAAAATATCTTGAAATTGACCGAATAATCGTACAAAACGGCTCTGCCTTAAGTGGGCCTGTGTAACTAACTCGTTGCAATCAATCCAATTTGCGATGGAAAATTCATTGATGAAAAAGCTTTTAAAATCGTCTGATCTATCGAGTGGTGTATTTATTTCGAAATTCACCGTGTCCCCTAAAGTAGAAATTTATCAAAACATGAATTAGTGAATGCATATGTTAAAATTTGTATGTATTTAAAATGTATTTACAAATGTATTTAAATACAATTGATGTATTTTGTATTTAGTATCTAAATACATTCGTAAAATGTATTTAGTATTTAGTATTTAAATACATTTCTCCCATGTATTTAGTATTTAGTATTTAAATACATTTCTCCCATGTATTTAGTATTTAGTATTTAAATACATTCAATGTATTTATTGCCCAGCTCTGGTCACGAATCCCTAATTTCCAAACTGCCCTCCTTCAGTGTCTATCCTTTCTATTTGTGCCTTCATCCCTGATTTTGGCCGATCTGTATCTGTGGTTGTGGATGGCCACTGTTCTTCTCCTAAAGCTATTAATACTGGTGTTGTTCATTGTTCTGTTCTGCCACCCATTCTTTTCCTTTTATTTATCAATTATCTATTAAGTTGTACTTTCTGTTCTATTCACTCCTATGCCGATGATTCCACTCTTCACTTCTCGACCCGCTTCACAAAGTGTCCGTCTCAACAATCGCTCCAAGTGAAATGGCTATGGCGCACCTGAACTCTGAGCTTTCTACTCTCTCTAATTGGGGCAGAAAGAAACTTTTGGCTTTCACTGCCTCAAAATCTCAGTTTCTTCATCTGTCTACTCGTCCCAATCTTCCACACGACTATCCATTTCTCTTCAGCAATACCCAACTCAATTCTTCCTCTTTTCTTAACATTCTTGGTGCAGTGCCAATTTTATAGGTGCCGGAGCTCTGGTGGGCCTGACAAAAGCCTGCCATTTCCTATCCTGTTTCTATATATGCCACACGATGACTAAGTATTTCGTGTTTCACTCACTAATTATCATAAAATAAATATAATTATCAAGCAAATAAAGAAAAAAGAGCATTCATGTATTTTATCAATTTAAGAAGTTAAAACTACTTAGTGCTTACCAAATACCACCAGTGGGAAGTTTCACAATAATTTCCACAAAGGGTCAGGCGTGATATGTTTTCGGGGGTCTGAAGCAACTCTTGTCCTGGTGTCATCTGCCGATCTGTGGTACCGCAGCCAGTGGCGGATTTAAGGTGCGCGGGGCCCTAGGCCGGTTGGAGTGCGGGGCCCCAAACTACGCAAAGCTAGCTTAATTAACTGAAATGAAGATTTACACCCCAATCCCCAAGTGGTGACCTTACGGGGCCCTCAAATCAATGGGCGAGCGAAGCGTTAAAATAAATTTACTTTTTAAACAATATTCAATTTATTGATAATTAATTAGCCAAATGACCATTTCATAGTTGAACATTACACATTTGTTTTTTTGAAGCTTAACAATAAAAAATAATTATAATAATACACCATTAACAAAAAATAACTATAATAATACACCATTAACTAAAGAGAATACCACTTGACTGACATGCAAATGATGCAATGAGTGGGTTTTGTTTATTGCAGGCAATTTGTACGGTACACTTAACTATTTCTCAGTCAAAAAAGATTTTTTTCTAGCCTTCTTACTTGCAAACTGTTTGATGACATCAGTAAAATCAAGCACCCTTAATTTCTCATGCTCAATGCTCAACAGGGTGAGTGAAGACAAACGGTCCTGCCCCATGGTGTTTCTTAGATAATTCTTGACTAGTTTCATCTTGGAGAATGATCGCTCCCCAGTGCAGTTTGTGACAAACATGCAGAGATAGAGTCGTAATACAATTTCAACATTAGCAAATGTTTCTACCATGTCATGTCTGTGAATTATCTCATACATTTCTAGTTCAGGACTTTTTGCAGCCTTTGCACCACCTGATGAAGGAGCACTTTCAGGTGAATCACTTGGAATGGATTTCATAAGGTGTGCAAACTGCAAAAGCTCCGACTCCAATCCAGCCTCCAAGTCCTTAGGATATGAAGACACAAGCTTTTCAGCAGATGCTTTAAGCTCAGTGTTCGTTTTGTTTGAGATTTCTGATAAAAACCCAAATTTCTCTCGAAGGTCGCTGTAAGCAGCAATGCGTTGTTGTAGGGCAGCACAGAGCTTGTCAATGATGGGCAAGAATGCAGTCACTCTAAACTTGTCTCTCCCTGTCAGCATAACATCCTCCGCGGAGTCTAGTTCATCGTGGTGACGCTTGCGCTTCCTAATACGCTGCGTGTCGGCGTAGTATGCATCATTACTCGTCACATCACAGGGATCACACTTCGCCATAGCTTTTGCTTCAAAGTCATCGAACTGGGATCTCAGGTCTTTAGCAAATTGTAAAAGAGACTCTAGCAGTGTGACAGCTGTGTTGAGGGAGAGCCCAGATTTTTGCAGCTGGATACTGCTACTCTGAAACCTTTCCAATACTGTATCCCAAACTTCAAGAAGAATCACTGTTTCAAGTTTTTTCAAACCTTTGAGAAGACCACTTGCTTCAGCTCTTGTTTCAGCTGGCTGATTCTGATCTGAGAATAACTCTTCCAGAACAATGATGTTTTCTTTGTGTGCTCTACTGAGAGCAGTACAGCATCTGCTCGTGCTGACCAACGAGTGTCTGAAAGTATTTTATCAACTTTCAACTTCTTATCTTTATTAGTCTCTAGTACCTCACGGTGTCTCCTCCAACGATAAGTAGATGCAACAAGAAAGGAGTACATATTTTGTACCAGAGCAAACAATGACACTGCAGCAGGACAGCTTTCTGCAGCACACTTAGCCACCAAGTTTAAGGAATGAGCCATACATGGTATGTACTCAGCTTCACTACACTCATTCTTGATTATCTGTTGGGTCCCCAGATATTTACCAGACATGTTGCTGGCATTGTCATAGGACTGTCCTCGGCAGTCGATAACTGGAATGTTCTTCTCTTTAAGAAAATCAAGAACAGTTGTAGCAATATCTCTGCCAGTGTGGCTTAGCATGGGAATAAACTGCAAAAACCTTTCAACTGGACCTGTAGTAGGCAGTACATAGCGGATTGTAAAAGTAAGTTGATCCATGTGTGAAATATCAGGTGTGGAGTCAACAGAAATTGAGAAGTACTTTGCTGTTTTTACTTCATCTGTTATTGAGGACATAACCTTTTCTGCCATTATTCCAATGACTTCCTCAGAAATGACATGGGACAAGTAGGAAGTATGACCACTACCTTTGTTTGCGTGTTTCTTGATATGTGCTGCCAAGAAACTGTCGTATGTGCTCAGCAGCTCTAGAATCCCAAGATAGTTTCCATTGTGTACTGATCCAATTACTTCATCTTTACCTCGAATGGCTAGCCCGCGTTCGCAAAGTAGCTTTAAAACATCTACACACCTCCTCAATACTGCTTGCCAGTACTCGCATTCACTTTCATATTGTTGTACTAGATTAGAGTCAATACGGGCACCCGCAGTCTTTCGATATATCATTTCGACCATACTTTTCCTGTGCTGATCTGACCTACTGTGAGATTCTATGACATACCTAGCGTTCTTCCAACCATTGAAGCCAGTTGTGAATGAGCTTTCCACCTTTGACATAAGCTTGCAAGCAAAACAATACACTTTACCAGTTGTTTTAGAGTAACAGAGCCATTTAAGATTAATTTCTTGGCCAGATAATGAATGAGTTCGAGTGAATAATGTCTTTGTACAATGACGGGTTCTGTTTAGCTCTTTCACAGCTGACTCTTTGAAGTCACCATCACAGTGTCGACATTCTGCGCTTCCCTTTTTCAACCAATAGTCACACACATTTTCAGTAATTATTTTAGGCCATAATCCAAGATCCGTTTCAAATCCTTGTTCAGTACCGGTATTCATAACTTTCACTTCCTCTTGTGTCTCCTCACTGTCACTGTGTTCAGGTTCAATTGCGCTAACTACACTAGGTTCAGTACTAGTTGTGGCTTCTCCAGTTGTTTCAGGCGTAATTGGTGTCTCTACTGATTCAGATTCAATTTGACCGGATTCAGTTTGAGTTTGTGATTTTGCAGATTCAGATACTGTTGGATATGTCAACCATTGAGTTATTTTTGGTAGTTTTTTTACTCTTTGGTTTACGTCTGCCTTTTCTTGTCGTTTAACAGAGCCAGCTTTATACTTCCTCCCTTGATCACGATCACGACTTGTTGATTTCTCCATTGTGCCTCAGTGCAGCCTCACTGCCTTATCCTGAAACATAAAAACATAAAAAACAAACTATTTACACTTGACCCTCGGTTTAGTATTAATTAATACAGTTTAATTAATTAATTAAATACAGACACTAAACAGTTGTTCGGGTGAAAAAGTCGCTTTATGGGAAAAGTCGCCAGCCCCCACCAGTGGCGACTTTTTCCTTAAATATGTATAAAATGTATTTATTATGAAATCTAAGCTAAACTGACCTAACCTAGCCTAAGTACGTTTCATATAAAAAAATTAATTACATTAATTTAACATTTTTCAACTTATTTATGTTATTATAAAGCTGACTAAAACTCCCCCATCCCCATTTATTGACTGGCGACTTTTTCGAGATACGACTTTTACCATTACTTACCACTAAACACACTCACATGTGCATTCCACAGCGGCCTGAATAGAACTAAACTCCCGCCAGCAAAGAGAGTGATACCATAATTATCACTAATCATTAATCAATTGTATTATTTATAGTGGGATCCAACATTATAATTATATGTGAGGGCGCGGGGCCCTCACAGGCGCGGGGCCGTAGGCCATGGCCTACTCGGCCCCCCCCTAAATCCGCCACTGACCGCAGCCATGATATGGCATATGGCTCAGGATTCCACTGAACTAGAGGAGGTCCATGTAGTTTAACAAACATAAGCGCTGATACATGATTTATGAGAATTCTTGAGCGTGTTGTTGTTATTATCAAGTTCATGTGACTGAATCCCCTCTCACACTCAGCAGTACTAATAGGAATAACTTGTGAACAGCTCAGTAATGGGTGTAAATCTTGGGGGATGCGGCGCCCATGATCTTCCACATAGTCTCTAAAGGCATTTAGTACAGAGTAAGAAGAAAGCTTAAACCTCTTACAGAGAGATGAGATTTCAGCTTCTCCGTAATTAGGTGGTATTTCATCAGGCCAGTAGTCTTTTTCAAGGACATACATTTCATTTAGCAGTGATTTATACATACTTTGAGGTTCAGAAGTTTGAGAACCTTTCATGGATGTTGTCGTGAACATACGGTGCTGCAAATTGTTCACAAGACTAGTAAGAAACTGTTGATAATTAATGGACAATTTTTTTGTTGCTTGTTATGGTAATTCCTCCAAACTTCCTCTTGCAGAGGTGCCGGAGCGGCGCTCCGGCACGCTCCGGCAGCACTGCACCCCTGCATGATGATATACTGTAGGCTGTACCGGCTCCGCAGTTTCTTCACCCCAACTCAGTTGCTGTCTCTGTACGTGGATCTTCTCTGCCACTGTATAGATTACGCTTCTCATGATATATATATATATATATATATATATATAGCGAGGAGAATAAGAGGACGAAGAGATGGAACATGTTTATTTATAAACGTTTCGGAAATTTTCATTTTCCATCATCAGTGCTAAAATTATAAAAGCAGATAAAAAAAGAATGAAGAAATATAATGAACGGAAATTTATACAATATATTTAAATAAACGTGTGATATTAATGGTGTTTATATTTAAGTAATGAAAATTAAAAATAAAGTAATATAAAATATAGAAGTGATCAATCGTCAAATATAAAGTAAAGTACAAAGCGAACAAAATTGAGAGGAGTTTTACCAGGTTGTTATTGTTGGTGTAAGGGGAATAATTGAGCAGAGGGTTGGGAATGATTGGTTGTTGGAAGGGATCCATATTAGAAGAGTTGGGACCAGACGGAGCGATGGTGGATTTCTTCTCAGTGGTAGGATATGACAGTTGATTTGGCTATGTTAAATTAAAGGCAGAACTATAGTCGTTGAGAGTTGGTTTAATACCGAGGAAGTATTGGGACTCCAGAATACGGAGGTCGGCTAGATGGTTGGTTTTGTTGATAATTTTGAAATTGGAGGGAAGTACTGGGTGGTTGTAAAGGTGGCAGTGATCTCTTATTGTTGATTTAGATGGTTTATTTAAGGGCTGCGATGTTCTGGTAGAAATACCGCGATGCTCGTCCACTCTTGTTTCATATTGGCGAATGGTGCTGCCAATATAGTTCCTAAACATCCTCAGTATTAAACTAACTCTCAACGACTATAGTTCTGCCTTTAACTTAAACATAGCCAAGTCAACTGTCATATCCTACCACTGAGAAGAAATCCATCATCGCTCCGTCTGGCTCCAACTCTTCTAATATGGACCCCTTCCAACAACCAATCATTCCCAACCCTCTACTCAATTTGTCCCTTACACCGACAATAACAACCAGGTAAGACTCCTCTCAATTTTGTTCGCGTTTTACTTTATATGTGACAATTTCTATATTTTATATTATTTTATTTTTAATTACTTAAATATAAACACCATTCATATCACACATTTATTTAAATATATTGTATAATTTTCTGTTCATTATATTTATTCATTTTTTATCTGCTTTTATAATTTTAGCACTGATGATGGAAAATGAAAATTTCCGAAACGTTTGTATATAAACATGTACCATCTCTTCATCCTCTTATTCCTCGCTATATATATATATTTGGTAATAGGTAGGCTGACCATATTTCCTTGAGACAAAAACGGGACATTGGGATGGCAAAAAAGGGACGGGGGTTATGTAATATTCTGTATTCATGAAAAAGTAAGTACATAAACCGGGACAAAATTGACATTTTTATTAAAACGACGGGACGGCCAGGAAATATAAAAAAAACGGTACTGTCCCGTTCAAAACGGTACGTATGGTCAGCCTAGTAATAGGAGACAACATACTAATCCTCAAAATAAATTATTTCGCTTACAAAGATTAGTATGAGTCTGCAGTACTCTGAATTTTGCTTAATTTCAGTAATTTGTTGAAATTATCCATACTATAACAACTAATTACAAATATAAAATGTACCCAAATTTTTATGAGAAAGAAAAATAAGAAATTTTCAGTATTTTAGAAATCTTTTTTCTTTTAACGGTCATTCCTACTTGAAGCTTGAGAATATATATATATAATAACCGGCTCTCCCCGAGTTCGGGCAAGGTCAGGATGTTACTAGAGAGAGGGTTATTAGTTACTTTAGCACTCCTGGATGCAGAAATAGTTTACTCTTCATATTCCTACAATCGAGGAGTAGTGTGTGTGGGCGCGTGATTTTCTTTTATGGTCCAAAGAGTAGAAAATAAACATAACGGCTTACACGATTTTTAATTTGAAGATAGGCGAGATAAATGTAATTGATTAGCGTGAATCAAATGTTTCTTTTATACAGAACAGAGACTTAATAAAAATAATGAAAGTTTCATAATGATAATATGTCACATTATCTTCATTGTAAGATATGAAATAAGTCAGAGACCCCTCTAAGACACCCTTGTCCGTTCTGAGTCATCAAGCTTATATGAATCAATTGCAAGCTACCGATCTTTCTCTAAACGGTCAGACTTTAAATTGATGCCCCCCCCATCTTCCAACAAACAATTACAACAAATATATTTTATTAAAAAACAATTATAACAAATTGGTGTCAGCAAGCGGGGTCTCTTTTAATTTGACACCCCATAATTAGACAAGGACACTTTTCCTAAGGGAGTACATGCGGGTCAACTGCTCTCAACGAACGGCAAAGGAGGACAACGTGAGAATCACCCGATGGAGAACCGCTGCGTGGACTGCTGCTGCTCAGGTCCATCCGACGTCGTAACTTGCTCAAGGGCACCAAGCAACAGTAGGAGCGCGCCGTCCCAGCGAAGGAGAGAGTGAGGTAAGCGACCCTGTTTGTGTTCCGAGAGGTTTTGGAGGACGAGACGAGAGTCCTCTTATAGCGGGCAGAAAAAGGGGTAACTATTGTATTTTTAGCTATTTTTCGCTAAAAATACAATAGTTACCCCTTTTTCTTTGATGTATTCAATCCGACGTGAATGCAACGAGTTTCTTGCGTATACTGAGGTTCTGAATGTAGTAGGCTAGGTATAAGCTGTAAACCCTAGATCCTGTCCCAAAGTTGGATCCTATCTGCTTTGCAGATAGCTGGTGAGGAAAGCTATATTTTGGGCCTCTTTGCGAGTAACCCAGTGCCCACGTTGGGCTTTCTATCATGAAAAACAAAAAAATATAGTATTTGTCATTTATCATTACTTTTTCGAACTATAGTGGATGTAATTTCCCAGAAGAGTTCCTTGTTCCATGCACGGTCTGTGTTTAATATATATATATATATATATATATATATATATATATATATATTATATATATATATATATATATGTATATATATATATATATAAGAGTATGTTCGAGTATATGTATACTGGCGCTCATAAGTATTCGTACAGGAAAACATTTCAGTTATATTCGTCATCATCTTTTGTACCATACATAGGATAGTTATGAAAAGTTTACTGTTCGTTTTGAAAAATTTAACAAATAAAAAATTATTCCAACTCAAACATATACTGTAAAACATCAAAGAATTTGAGCAAAATTAAGTCACATTGTCGCATTGTCACAGGAGACGAGACATGGGTTCATCACCGTACTCTGGAAACAAAACGTGCCAGCGTGGAATGGAAACACCCTGGGTCCCCGCGACCAAAGAAGTTCAAGATTGTGAGGTCCACTGGCAAAGTGATGGTTACCGTGTTTTGGGACCACAAAGGCGTTTTGCTCGCAGACTTCATGCAAAAAGGCACGACAATCAATGCAGCTGCATATTGTTCAATACTGGAACGTTTACGAGCGGCCATTAAACGTAAACGTCCTGGACTGCTCCGTAGGGCTCCAGTCGAGCCGTCATGTTCAACTGACTCATATAACCAATGTACGATAGATGGCAGCCGAATGGACGTGCAGAGTTGCCAACAGTGATTAACGAATTCACCTGATACAAACATAACACTCAGGCACGTGCACAGGGGGGGGGGGGCTTGGGGTGCTTGAGCCCCTGCCCTTTTTCTTTTTCATATCAAAAGTGCCCTTTTAGTCAAAATTCATAAATATATTGATTCGACATAAATTTGAATTAATTAGTTATATTTTTATTTAGTTACTGCTACTTCAACAGATTTTCAAAACTGGAATTACTTTGATCTATGATTTTTTTTCATATTATTCCATATTTAAATGTATATACAGCAGAATACTGTAATTTATATGATGAGCAAGCTAAAAGTCAATATAAGTAAAATTGAATAATAATTGTAAATACACTCCAATATTTCAATATCTTCATATCTTTTGAAAATCTTGCAATAAAAACATGCCTTTTTACAACAAATTTTCATTTATTTTCTTTAATCAGCTTTATATGCAAAAATAATGCATTGAATTTAATGGAATTTAAGAATATTTACCACATACAATTTTAAAATTTTTCTTTGTGTGTGTATACATACATATATATAGCCTATATGGCATTGCGGATTTCATTTTTAAAAATGTTAGGGGAGTGCCCTTTTTTCAACTGAGCCCCTGCCCTTCTGAAAGTCTGTGCACGTCACTGATAACACTGGTATGCATCAATTTTGCTGTCAAGGGTTTTGTAAGTGATTCTTATAGAGTTTTTCCTGCTGATTTCGAATCTGCAATCCGTTTTTCTCAATCAGCTGAGGTTATCCGGCTATGGCCTCATAAGTAAAATAGAATTTTTTGTGATTTTGTCAAAGCGGAATTGGAACAGTAACATCTATCATCACCTGTTTCACTTGTATAATATCTTTTTTTACTTTTCAGGCATATAGATAAAATATTTCATAATGAATAGAGCGTGTAAAAATGATCCCAATAGATTCTGCTACATATGTGGGACGGTTACCATGCCAAATAACCAGTCCCAAATCACTAAATTTGTGAAGACAATGTATAGAGCATACTCTGGAATTAAGCTAGGGGACCAGGACAAAAATTTCGCCCCTCATATGTGCTGCAAGACGTGCATTGAAAATTTGAGAAGATGGAGCAAAGGCAGAGCGAAATCTTTGCCTTTTGGAATTCCCATGATTTGGAGAGAAGGAAAGGATCACGTGACAGATTGCTATTTCTGCATGACAAACCTCCAAGGTGGGCTTATAAATTTATTTTTCTTAAATATTTTGAAATCCTCGTATGAAACTTGACATAATATTCACCATAATGTAATATTCACCATATATAGCATAATATTCACCATAATGGTAATCATACATTTACATATACATATTGTTATAGAAAATACATTTACACATACATATTGTTATACAAGTTACATTTACATATACAATGATTGTATATTTTCTTTCTTTTTCATTCATATTGTCCCCGAAGGGACAATATGAATGAAAAAGAAAGAAAATATACAGACTCCATCGACCTATTTCATATCTTACAGACCGCAGCCTTCCCTCACGAGCCGCCACTGTCTGAATGCTTCTTCTATTTCATATGCAAGTTTTATATCCATGTTTCTGCGTTTCTATTTTCAGGAGTTAACAAGAAGAATAAACACATTTTTGTATACCCTGACATTCCTTCTGCTATGAGACCTGTACCCCATGGTCCTGGAATTCCAATACCCGACCAACCTCAAACCCTGGACTTCAATGATTCTGATGATGAATCAATGACCAATGCCAATGACCAGTCCCAGTCGTATATACCTCAAAATACCGCTTCAAATGAGCCGAGGCCTCTCAACCAGGCCAAACTTAATGATCTTATCAGGGATTTAGGACTTTCCAAATTAGCTGCCGAGATCTTGGGCTCACGACTTCGAGAGGACAACTTGCTGGCTCCGGGAACAACATTCTCCTGGTATAGGAAACGAGAGGAAGAATTCCGCAAGTTTTTTGCAGTGCACGAAAATACCTCTTCCTTAGTGTACTGCTGCAATGTTGAGGGGCTAATCGAATCCTTGGGCCTGCCATATAACGCATCAGAATGGAGGCTATTTATAGACTCGTCTAAACGAAGTTTGAAAGCAGTACTTCTCAACATTGGGAATAGGGTTGCATCAGTCCCTGTAGCACATTCCGTACAACTTACTGAGAGCTACGATAACATGAAAATTTTACTGGATGCTCTCGTATACGACCAACATAACTGGAGGATCTGTGGAGATTTGAAGGTAATACTAATATCATAAGTAAACTATTGCTATTGACTATGTTGTTTTTCCAAAGGTTATTTGAGAGCGTATAAGAACACTTAACTTCCCCACAGAAGTGATACAGTCCAATGCATAGATTTTTTTATCTGATAGAACAAATTCTCTAAATTCTTTAAATATTTTCATTTTTTTTCAGATTGTGGCATTTGTATTGGGAATGCAAGGGGGATACACGAAATACCCATGTTTCCTCTGCAAATGGGATAGCCGAGCGGATGAGAAGCACTATGCACAGCGTGAATGGGCATCCAGAGAGAATTTTGAACCTGGGTCGCATGATGTCGTTTCAGTGCCCCTTGTACCACCAACAAAAATTTTGCTCCCACCACTTCATATTAAGCTGGGCTTGATGAAAAATTTCATCAAATCAATGAATGAGGAGGGTTCAGCATTCCGATATCTCGAGAGTAAATTTCCTCATATATCTGATGCTAAACTAAATGCTGGGGTTTTTGATGGTCCTCAAATTCGAACTTTGATCAAGGATACTCGGTTCGAAAACGCAATGACTCCAACTGAGAAGAATGCCTGGCAGGCATTCAAATCAGTTGTCACTGATTTTCTTGGCAAGCGTAGAAGTCCAGAATACGAGTCCGTTGTCGAAAACTTGATGGAAGCTTTCAAAGCTCATGGGTCGCGCATGTCCATAAAAATGCACTTTTTGTGGTCCCACTTGGACTATTTTCCTGAAAATTGCGGGGATTATAGTGAGGAACAGGGTGAACGATTTCACCAAGATATCAAAATAATGGAAGAGAGGTACCAGGGAAACTGGGATATCAATATGCTGGCGGACTATTGCTGGTGTTTGAAGCGAGATGTGCCCGAAGAAAAACACAGACGGAAAGCCAAAAAAACTTCATTCCTTCCTCAATAAACTTTTTTCCATATTCATTGTATGAATAAAAGTATTTATTCACACAGTTTTCATTTTTCACGAGTGTTCTTATAATATTACTCGTATCTACAGTGTTTAAGCTAAAAAAATCAATAAATTTGGGGATAAAATTGGACTTATAATAAATGGCCAATAGAGAAAAAACCTGACCTGATTGAGGAAAACCAATGTCATTTTCGAATTCAGCATGGTCGAATTATATATGAGTTGAAAAAACCCTCACAGCAGACAAAAAAATTTCATATGCATACCAGTGTAATCAATGTAGGTCCTTTATTACGAAATTATACGCCGTGTAAACTTATTTTCTGACCGCCCCTCGTAATATGTCTTTAGACTTAACTTGTGTAAATATGCATGGCTAGTTATTAACTGGCAGAATTGAGCGTCCACTTGTTCCATGCACGGTCTGTATCATAAAAAACCTCAGGGGACCATTCTGAGTTCATTTCCATCTTCAAACGGACATGTTATGTGCCTTGAAAAGTGGACGCTCAATTCTGCCAGTTGAGGTTTAAGTTTTGGTTTTTGTCTAAAAATATAATAGTTACCCCTTTTTATTTGATGTATTCAATCTGACGTTAAGGCAGCGAGTCTTTTGCTTATATTGGGGTTCTAAATGTAGCAGGGCTAGGCTGCTTTAAACCCTAGATCCATGTCCCAAAGCTGGATCCTGTCTGCTTTGCAGATAGCTGGTGAGGGAAGCTATATTTATGGGACCTCTTTGCGAGTGACCCGTTGCCCACGTCGTCGGGCTTGCATCATGAAAAAGAAAAACTATGGTATTTGTCTTTTACCATTACTTATTCGGACTATAGTGGATTTAATTATCCCAGAAGAGTTCCTTGTTCCATGCACGGTCTGTGTGTAACATAAAACACCTCAGGGGACCATTCTGAGTTCATTTCCATATATATATATATGAAGGACTGAAAAGCACCTGTTCTAAATTTACCTTCGTGTCAGAATTTCTATCACAATGCGGCTCCCTTGGGATACAAAGACAAAAGAGCCGCGTATTTTGAGATATTCATCTTTATTAGGTCCATCAAGCATAAACTTCTCAAGATGCTTTGTGTGTGTGTGCGTGTGTGTTTAAGGGAAACATATGAGCTTACGCGCATCACACACAAACCAAAAAAGCTTCCCGCAACCTTCTATACATATAAATATTATCTTCTAGTGTCTTAAATCACCCCAAAAAGAAGTTTCGAGGCAAAATTTCTTGGCCGCGTCGAGGTGCGAACCCATTTTTTTTCTTTGACCATTAGGACGCCCTGGATTTTTTAGATGAACTTTTTCCGATGCAAATATAGGGACGTCTCCGCTACCCTTTTGCTAGCTTCCTGCCCGAATTGATCATTCTGCTGAAGGTCAAGCTTTTCACTCCACCTTAGACCTACAGCATAGCTAGGAATCCGCTCCATGCACCATCAACATCCCAGCGTTTTAACCACTAGGTCGTATAGGATACCCATTTATCTATCAACCAATTGTGTGGAAGTCTAAAAAAAGTATACAATACATGAATTTAATTAATCTGCAAAAGTACACTAAGGTTTCTCACTGACACAAATTATATATATATATATATATATATATATATATATATATATATATATATATATATATATATATATATTGTAGGATAAAATTTAAATTTCATTAGAATTAAAATGTTTACATAGACAATGTAGTTCCTGTATATGAGCTCGAATTATCTCGATGAAAATATGATGTGAAAGAGCTAGCAATCATTCCCTGACGAGATGTATTTCTGAACACACAAAAAGCCTTTGAATATTTTTTTCATTTTATACAATATATTTTTTGGAGAAAAATTTCTTTAACGGTTACAACAAAAAAGGTAGAAAATTGGATGGTAGATAAATAGGCATCCTGGTTATCCTGCTAGAATAAACCCTCGAATGAAAAGGAAATGTTTATAAATTTGTATTTGGTGTTGTAGCTAGCGAAAGCATCTTTGTGTTTTTAAGCATGATTGTATTTACGGAGGAAGCCGAGGTCTAACGGGGTTACAGCCCAGGGGCTCTGCAATAAAGACGGGGATTCAAAAGTAGAAGTGAAAAAAAATTTCGAACATTTTATATAAATTCAATATTGAGAAAACTTGTATAAAAGCAGGTACATCTTTTATGCGACATCGAAATTCTTGTTATTTCATGGTACAAGTATTACTGTGCCGTCATATTTTCTTTGGTGCGAAGGTTTTGTTTGGCTTGTGACAAACATGTTTTAGTTATTTTAAATCTTATTATTATTTTATTTGTGAAAAACAGCAAAAATTTTATACTAACATTCATGTTTATTGCTTTTTTTTTTTAATTGAGGGACAAACTGCCCCCAAACTTGTTTCAACTCCTGTGTTCTGTAGGGTTACTTGCATAAGTAAGTTACATACTCTTCATCCACTACTGATCATCATCATCATCATCAAACCATATATATATATATATATATATTATATATATATATATATATATAATATATAATATATATATATTGCAGTTGTGGCGACATTTTATGCAAAGTCTGACACTATACAATATATACTCTGGGCAGTAGAATGCAAGTAAAGGCGTGGAAAGGGGGCACCAACACGTACATTCTTTTGTATGAAGTAAAGAGGAACACCTGTCCTAAAATTGTCTTCCTGACCCAGTGGGGTAACTAGGGTGGGGCAGGTGGGGCGCGTGCCCTGGGCGCCAAATTTGGGGGGGCGCCATTTTTATGATTAAAAAAAAAAAATTTAAGAGTAAAAACATGCTCTTTTGGAAATGTACCGGTACCATATCTCTAGCCATCGAATTTCCATGAATTTCAGATTTTTAACTTCATTTAACTTTATTAATTCATTCTATTTTTATTAGAATTTTATTATGAATTAATAATTTATTCTATTTTTTTGTTTCTTTCTCTAGAAAATTTTACCATGAAGCGAACATTGCCGATACCGAAAAGTCCGAAACAGAAGCTGAGTGGAGCAGAAGGCAGAAAGAAAAGAAAAATGCAAGAAGCAGAAGCTAAAAAGTCAAGTGGCTTTATGATGTCATTTCTTGAACAGCAACAAGCTGGTCCTTCATCAGCATTAACTGCATCAGATATGAGTGTTGACCAACCCGCCAGTGTATCAGAAGGAGAATTAAGTGTCTTTCAAGAACCAGAAGTGTCTTTCAAAAAGCCAGAAGATACTAAAACTTTGAGTAGCGAAAAGCAGGAAAAAACAGCACAGCCTATACCAGATGCGATTCAGCATCACGATGTAGGCTTCTTGGAGTTTGATAAAATATCAAAAAAAGTAATTTTATCAGATGCCCTGAGGACAGAAATGGTCACATTGGGTTCGAAGTATTTTGAAAATAGTGAAGGGCCATTTGTTCCCACACAAACCCGATCAATGAATGAAAGATGGTTTAAAAGAAAGTTGGGAAATGGATGTGGAGAAGAAGTTTGGCGCTCATGGCTTGTTTATTCTCCAGAGAAGAAAGCAGCTTTTTGCTTTTGTTGTTTGCTATTTTCTCAAATTGACAATCAGTCTTTATTGGAGCAAGAAAATGGGTTCAATCATTGGAAAGCACCAGAAAGGCTTAGCACCCATGAAAATGCAAAAAATCATCGATACTGCTTCACCCAATGGAAGGAAATGGAAATAAATCTTTTAGAAAACAGAGGAATCATTGACGTAGAGCTTCAAGCTCAAATTGCAACAGAAAAACAAAAATGGCGAGATGTTCTCCACAGAATTCTCCATTGCATAAAATTTTTAGCAACTCAGAACCTTGCATTGCGTGGTCACAAGGAATCCCTTAGACAGGAAGAGGAAAGCAATATTTGAAATTTTCTTGGGTTATTAAAATTGTTGGCAAGGTTTGATCCTGTCATGAAAAAACATCTCAGTATTGTGGAAAAGCACCCTGGAAGAACATCATATTTATCTCCGTTAGTGCAGAATGAATTTATTCAGCTGATGGCTTCTACTGTTCGCCAGAAATTGTTACAGAGCATTCATAAGGCCAAATATTTTGGTCTCATGTTTGATTCTACTCCAGATCAAGCACATCGAGAGCAAATGGCAGAAACAGTTCGTTATGTTGATATTGATTTTCAGGAGAAAACAATTTTTATAAAAGGGTCTTTTCTTGGATTTTTCCAATTAAAACGAAAGGATGCTGAAAACATTGTGGAAGTGATTTTGGAACAACTGGAAAAAGACAAAATGCCGTTAGAAGACTGTCGATCTCAATGCTATGACAATGCTGCAGTTATGGCTGGTTATAAAAGTGGTGTTCAACAGAGGATTATTGAAAAAAATAGCAAAGCTATTTTTGTAAACTGCGATAATCATTCTCTCAATTTGGTTGGAGTGCGTGCTGCTAACCATGATGCAGTGATGGTGACTTTTTTTGGTGCAATTCAGTCGCTTTATTCATTCTTTTCACGTTCAACTCTCCGTTGGCAAAAGCTGAAAGATGCCATACCAATAGTTGTCAAATCTGAAACTCATGGAGTTCCAGAACAGAGGCTGTGAAGCCTGTTCATGAATACTTTGATATTATAGTGGAACTCTTGCAAAGCATGGTTGATGATCAAAATGAAACTGCTGGTGATGCAAGGCAGGTGCTGAATCAAATTTTGACTTTTCATTTCTTGGCTTTGCTTGGATTTTGGAACAAAATTCTTGTTCGGATTGATCGTGTTCAAAAACGACTCCAAGATCATACCATGAACTTTCATGATGCTGCTTATGATTTAAAAGCCCTTCAAGATTATTTTTTAAGCAGTCGAGAATCATTGGCCAGTGAATCACTTGAAGCAGGGCTGAAACTGTGTGATGAATGGGATATTCAAGTAGCAAGACGCCCCAGAAAGGAGAGAAAAATGCCTGGTGAAAAAGCCAAGGATGTAGGGTTAACTGCGAAAGAAGAAATGATGAGAATAATGAAAGAAACTATTGATCGTCTCCATAATGAAATGGAAGAAAGATTTGTCCGTCTCCATGACTTGGATTCAAAATTTGGATTTCTTTTCGATGCTAGAGGATTATTGTTTGACTCAAATGAAAGCAACAGTAGTCATGACGTAAATTTCTTAAAGAAAAGTTGTCTCAACCTTGGACAGTTTTATAGCAATGATATTGATGGCTTTGAGCTTTATGAAGAAATCCTGGATTGTAAGATGCTTCTGAAAAGTCGCCCAAATGTTCAGATTTCTAAAGCTGAGGAACTCCTCAAGTTTATTGTTCAGTATGGAGATGAAAAAGTTTTTCCAAATTTGAGAGTAGCTATTCAGATAATGCTCACTATTGCAATTTCAATTGCCAGCTGTGAGCGATCTTTCAGCAAGTTAACATTGATCTTATTATATTTGAGAGCTTCAATGGGCCAAGAAAGACTTTCTGCTTTAGCCTTGCTCAGCATTGAACGTGAGGAAACTGAAATAACAAATTTTGATGACATTATTGATAAGTTTGCATCAGCAAAAGTAAGAAAAATACATGTTTAGTGTGAAGTTCCAAATTATTCATTAAAAGAGCCAAAAATAATAGGTACAAACAAGGCATTTCTTTTAAAGTACCATATAATTGGAATGATTTTTGTCAGTATCTAATATTCTAATTGCTAATTCTGCTATCGGTAATTCAGTAAAATTCAAGAAAACATCAAAGTGTATTCTCATGAAAAGTTATGCCTCTCCTTCTACATATATTAATCGTTTCTGTTGTAATTCGGGAAATAATTAACCATACTTTGGTTCTATAAAACTAAATTGTATTAATAGAAATTTAATATCAACCTTAATAGTAAATATACGCGGTTATGTATATGGATAGAAAAACATTAAAGTATAAACTGTAAAAATAATTTTTATGAATTGTATTTTCATTTCATTTCAATTTATTTTTACATATTTTTGTACAGTTTTATATGTATATAACTGTTTTTCATTTGTCATAAAATAAACTTCTTCTTAAAAGTATATTTTGTTAGCAGTATTATTACGAGTAACCAGTTTGAGTACCATTATAAGAATTCAGACAAAATTTTAAAGAACACTGGTTTTAAGGGCGCCATTTATTGATTTGCCCTGGGCGCGATCAACCCTAGTTACGCCTCTGTCCTGACCATAGATCGAACGCGTCTTTACCTGTACATTTCCATGATTTCCAAAATTGAAATTGATATTTAATTTGAGCATTTATTGAGCTGTTCAGAATAGGATGTTATATATATATATATCATATTAGTAGTGGTAATAATAATAATAATGATGATAATAACTGATCGCGACAGAGACGTGCATATCACATTAGCAGTGTCGTGGCGGTTTATCTTTATAAATGTAATCTTTTATAATGAAAAATGGGATACAATTAAGGTTAGGTTAGATAAGGTTTGGTTAAACTTATTGGCTTTTTTTAAATGTCGCGATAGAGAACTGAATGCGAAAATGTGTGAAGATGTCGCGGCTTTGTAGAGTAGCCAGATGCGTGCTTGTGTGCAGTGGCGGATCTACTATGAAACTAATGAAGCTTAAGCTTCAGGGCCCCTAATCCAGGAGGGGCCCTGAAGCAACTTTTTTTTTAATGAGTGAATTTTTCAACAAAATCGATGGTTTTTTTAAGTGTTTGTTATTAAAATAAGGCTATTTTAGTGATAGAATCATAAGCCAATGGGTTGAAGTACTTAATATTGACCTTAGAATATGCTCTAATACCCATTTCATATGGCCTGAAAATGCCCCTGTAATTGGTCAAATTTCAAAATTTTCTCGGGGGCTTGCAGCGCCCGAACCCCCAGGTGTATGGGCTAGCTGAGCTCGCCAGACCTCGTTGCTGGTGGGAAGGGGCTCACTGTATGGCCCATTTTCAAGGACACCACCCCACCACCCCGTTCTCCGCCATTTGGGCCTCGAGGTCCTTGCAAGGGCAGCAAGGCCCTTTGAACCTTGTTGGATGTTGCTGGTTGCGAAGGGCCCCCATAACAGTTCAAGCTTTAGGGTCCCAAAAATGTAGGTCCGCCACTGCTTGTGCGCGCACGCGCGTGTTAAATAAGGCTAAGAAATTATAGACACAAATGTTTGCGGCAAAAGTCTTTCTCTGGGGAACATTACTTAATTATTAGCAATTTACTGTAAGTACTGAAAAGAAAAGAAACTAACACGAGATGTTTGTAGTTTGCTCGTGAGACGAAAGAGGGGACAGTGTGAGTGTTTGTACATCGCTAGAGCATGACGTCACAAATGTAAACATAACTTATGCGACTTCTTTGAACGCCAAAAACAGTCATTTTGAGAGATGTGTGCGACACACCCTTGGAATGAAAATGACATTCATATTACAGATTGCCTTTTCTTTTCAACGATTTTACAGTTTTACATTTTTAAATCCGATTTTTCTTGTGGTACTGTAAGAAATTTTACTTCATTCGGTTGACCTTTAAAGAGACGATGCTTATCTTGCCTTAATCCCGCAGCTAGAAGCATTCTTTAACGCATAAAAGTATTGTAGAAATTCTCTCCTCTTTGCTTCAAAATTTCCCTCTCTCTTTCAACCTACCTTCTTTGCTTTGCTTTAAAATGTTCATTTTCCCTTAAATTTTTTCATCTTTTAACGTTCTTCCTTAAACAGACAGCCTCGTAGGGGACCAGCCGGTCTCTTACTGTTTAGTGTCCTTTGTATTCACTATATAGTAAATTTTCTTCGGATTACCACGAGAAAATTGCATTTCAAAATGTTGTATAGGCTCTCTAAAGCGTATAAACTTTCTAGTCTTTTCGCTTGACGCAAGGTCGTTTTGAGGACATACCGTTGAACGCATTATAAATTTGGGAAAAAACTTTAGTTAAATATAGTTAAATACTGGGATCATTGTAGCGATGTAATTTTGTAAAAAAAAGGTTTGTAACAATTTGTACGAGTTTCTTAAAAATTACAGCCAACTGAAAACGAGACAGCCTCAAAATTCCGTCATGAACGAGGCCTTTGGACAAAGGTTTTATACTTCTCAATTAACAGGGTAAGGACCCCAACCACAGTGAAGTACTTAAAAGATAACTGAAACAGCAAGAACAGCTTCAGGTGTTGGAACTAACGAAATGGCCATCTGTCAGTTTACCTTAACCGCAATGAATTGTCGCAAAGTGGACTTGATAGAGGAGTAAAGCGGAAGGTGTCAATCAGTGTGTGTATGTATATATATATATATATATATATATATATATATATATTATGCAGTGGTGGGCACCGTTAACCAAAAAGTTAACTTCGTTAACCGCTAATCCGTTAACCAAAAAGTTAACTTCGTTAACCTTAATCCGTTAAACATGTAACGGAAGTTACCGATAAACCGTTAACGTTAACTTTTATTATAAAAAAAATGAAAAACACAATATATATATAATTTAATTTTCCCTCTTCTTCTCGTTCTCCATTTTGTCCATGAGATGCATGTTGCCCTTCATGAAAATTAGCATATCAAAGTTTTCATCAGACAGGGATGATCTCTTGGCCCTCAGGATGTCCTTGCCCATAGAGAACAAACGCTCCACTGCAGCACTGGAGGGGATGGCTGTGTTGAACTTGATGGACAAGTCCACCAACACTTGCTCACCCAAGAAGGCAGCATCTGTCAGCAAGTCCTTGGAGTTGGTCTCCAGCCAGGTCTTGACCAAGTTCTGGCGCCACACGCTCACATTTACTTCTTAACGCCATCTATTATCTCATAAAGAAACTAATTCACATTGGGACTTGAAAGTACCGGCAGGATCAACCGGGTAGAAAAATAATTATGGAGATTTTAAAGATGTGGTACCTAGAAGTACCGCCAGGACATAAAGGGTTAAGGTGAAAACGCTCCCATTGTAAGACATCAATTGACTTAATTTATGTCATCAAAGTGACATGAGAATTGAAATCTTACCTGATCAGTTTTATGGTTCTTGAAATGTATCAAGGAGACTACTAATAAGGTACTCACAGACATATTATAAATATACATGACTTACTTGACAACGATTATTTTTAAATATTCACTAGCACAAACATGTTGCGCAAGAGACAGACTGCAAATGAAACGAATGTAGTTATTTGTTGTAATTATTACATATATATTATTGAAAGTGCCTTAAAATGCTCGTGATATTTCTTGAAAGAAGTTGAAACATTCAACTCAAATGGCAAATCTTTCCGCCTGATTTTACAGTCGACCATGTTTTGCTCAAACCAATGCCATAAATAACTACCATATTTGGTAAGACAAATTGTGGCGACGGAAACAAATATATCGCCTGATTTTGCACTGCGGAAATGGAAATTCGTTCATCACTATTAACAGTGGCGGATTAATTGCGCACCTGCTCAGCACTGAAAATAATAGAAACTTTTAAACGTTTATTTATGAATTTTTTGGGTTAACGGACTTCAGTTAACGGAAGTTAAATGTAACGGAAGTTAATTAGTCCGATAATGATTTTCAAAGTTAACTTAAAAGTTAAATCGTTAACGAAAAAGTTAACTTCGTTAATTAACGATTAACGGATTAACGGTTTGTGCCCAGCTTTGATATTATGGGATCCGCTGCAGAGTGGAGGGAACAAAATCCGAAGTGAAATACTAATTAAATCTTGTGGCAGAATGCCCCTGCAGTAGTGAGTGTTAATCACGAAGGATATTTTGACGAAAATTTCTCCGCAGTATAACTCACATTTATATCAGTTGTTCCCTTTATTATTCGTTACAATTACAATAATATTTTCAGCGTCTTCATACTGCCGTACTCTAATTATATATATATATATATATCCCCGCAAGGGGGTTCTAAGCTCGTGCTCTTGAGTGCTCTTTGTACGTGCTTGTTCCTGGAGGTTTCACGTGCGCCCTCCCGGCCCTAGCACCCAAGGATGATGGGGCTCGACCCTGCAGTCCTTGGTCTTTTTCCACTTCGACTGTCCCCTCCACCCTTTCTTTTTCCTGTCTTTCCTCTCACTTTTTCTTTGTTTTTCCGCCGAGATATGCCCTTTTAAATAGAGGCGAATCGGTTCTTCCCGAACTTAAAAAAAAAAAAAAAAAAAAAAAAATATATATATATATATATATGTGTGTGTGTGCGTGATAATAAATTTGTTAATTGATGAAAGAACACAAAAAATATGAAGAAAAATAACAAATTAGGTCTATCACTACCAACTAATTAATTAAATTTGGTTTAAACCTTAAAATTTAATAAATTACCAACTTGAAAATAGTATTATAACACCTTTATTATTTTTATCCAATTTTTAAGTGATTGTGATTACATACAACAAAAACATTATATATATATATATTATATATATATATATATATATATAATATATATATATATATAATAATAAAAAATTATATATGGACTAAGGCGCGCCAGTTAATTTGAATACATTTCTATAGCGACAGTAAGCTCCGCATTGAGGTTTTAGTTTTAAAATGGAAAGCAATTATTTCGTTGATATAATTACAGTTATTACCCAATTAAATGCAGCGCCTTAAAAAAATCCGACATCTTTACTATTAACTTCGATTCAAACCTGTTTAAAAATAAAAAAATTGTACACGCTTTGAAACTGTTCGAACAGTTTTAACTGCATCAAACATCGTTTATAATGAAATGAACTTGAAATTTCGCAGAATATTTCGTTAACTGTGGCAATAAAATTAATATATATATATATATATATATATATGTGTGTGTGCACGAATTGCTCATTCGATTATTATATATATATTTTTTTTTCTACAAATGTTTGTTTTGTATATTTTCAAAATAATTAATATATATACAAGCGCAGATGGGGTGAGAAGTTTGTGGATGGAATGAGGGAGGTGGGGAGATGACCGTGTGTTTTGATGGTATTAAGCAACTCTCCCTAATATAAATTAAAATATATGGTTGTATTTAGCAACCAAATGGCTGAATATAAGGAATAATTAAATAAATGTTGCTATCTGGCAACTCTGTCTTCTAGACTGATTAATATATGAATTAGTTTAATAATTATTGCTATCTGGCAACTGGCTGAAGGAATAATTAAACACATGGCGCTATCTGCCAACTCAGCCTTCTATTGGCTGATGAATTAAATACATGGCGCTATTTGGCAACTCAGCCAACTGGCTGTTTGGCACCCTATAAGAAGTGGCGGTTGACTGAAGAATCCCATATCGCCATATGAGCTCGGCTTCCAGCCGAGTGAGCAAAAAACTCTGGGTTCCCACCTCTCTCTCTCTCTCTCTCTGCCCCTTTGGGGGGTTCAGTTTGGGGGAGAACTCCGCCTCCAAGTTGCATACCCCTTGCAATCCCATTTTGGGGTTGGCACTCCCCTTTGGGGGGGATAACTCCAGGTTGCATACCCCTTGCAGTCCCATTTCGGGGTCAGCAACAAATTGGGGGTGGGATTTTTTTCTTTTTTTTTGTAAAGGGGGGTGGGGGTTGGCAACAAAGGAGGGTGGGGTGGCACTTTTGCAACAATACGTAATATTATGCAACATTCTTGCACTCTGCCTTTTTGCCACTATACTACTGATTCCTAGTTTGCCAAATAATTGGCGACCTGTTCTTTTCAAAAATTTCTTAATTTTTTTTAAATTTAGCTTCATAATGAATACTGAGTGGATCTTTCAATGTTCGCGTTTTGTATGCATTCTCTCTCGTTATAAAAACAAGGAAGTCATGTCTTGCCTAAGCATTTAATTGTAAATCTTAAACCTTTAATTTTTGCTCATATGCATATCTTAGTATAAAGATGCATAGTTCAATTTCCACTTGTAATTAACTTGGCGGATCAGGAAAACATCAGCTCTGAAAATACGCGGTTTAAGATAAAAATATGGCTTCCTCTTCCTGTATCCTGTTTATCTGTTCAAACACTGTCACAACAAAAAAGTTTGCTTTATTTTCAAATATTGTACAAAAATAAGTCTTTTCAACATTTAATAATAATGATGTTAGCAGAAAAGGGGTATATATAAACACACAAAATTTCTTCCATGTTCATTCTGAATTAGACTACGAGGCTGAGCATTACCTGTAACATTTTAGCAGTAAATTACAGTAAGAAAAAGTCTATCTTCTCCTTCGAGCCGTGCTCTCTTCAGAGAACTTAGTCATCAAAATCATCTCCCAATACGTTACGAGAAGAATCGGGGGAACCCTCAGAGAATTTAATAAGCCTCTCAGAATCCTCCGAGCCATTATAGAATTCGGAGAGTAGTATAGAAGAAACTACTGCAAGTAACAAATCCGTTGCTGCCTCCTAACCAGAACCCCCGTCGACTTCGAACCAACCCAGGCCATTGACGGAGGGGTTAACATATACAGTATATACTGTACATACATACAGAGAATATCAGTATGATGAGTAGGAATGTTGCTCTTTCTGCACATTCCTTGAATGCAGCTAGATGTGACGTGAATTAAGATAAAACTAACGGGGCCCGCGAAACAGGACACGGAGGAACGCACCGAAACGCTGCGTAAAAAGAGCCATGAAATTTTTTTCCTACTCAAATCAACCTTAGATTAGCCTAACCCGGACTCGGGAATGTTTGTGTTTTTCTTTTTCCTTTTTTTAAATATCTCTCATGAAAGACCGTGAAGCCTCATATGGGAACCCAAGGAGGAAATTCTCAAATTGATCCATTCTGCTTGTTTTTTTTCCCCAAGGAGGAGTGGGCCCGTAAGGGGCCTCCTCAAAGGGGAAACCAACAAATGCCCATCATGAAAGAGGTGTTGCCTCAACTTAAGGAAGGGGCCCCTCATTAGGGAGCAAAGGCGTCCAGGGGGCCAATACATGGGCAAGTTTGAAAGCGCCCCAATTGTGTCCCTTTTTGCAATCATACTACTCACACCCAAACTGTTAGTATAGTCGTTTTAACGGGCTTACCCAATCATATTTTGGGATTTTTTTTCGCCCTGTAGTGAACGTTGTGTTTGTTTCCCTTACTTCTTAAACCGAAGACACATTTATCTGAAAATTTGATCTTTCCAAGGAAAAATGGATCACTGTTGAACTTTTGTCTCGTTGTTTAAGCAAACTGCAGCCGTCTGTCAGAATCATCGTCGTATATGAGGTGAGAGTAAATGGGTTTGTAATCGTGGTACCCCTGTGATTTCAATATTTTTACTACTCAAAATTTGGAAATACCAAAGTTGTTGAAGTTGTTGGCTCGACCTGAAAACTGTCGAGGACATTTTCTTTGTTGTTGTCTCCTGTCGCCGTTACTGGCCTTCCGCTTGTGATTACCCTTACACAAATGTTCGACTTAATTTTTGGAAATAGCTCAGCTGCGATGTTTTTCATGGAGGGAAGGTTATTATGATTACTAATGAGTGTCAGCTCTCAAGTCCATGTTGTGCTTACTCATTAATGAAGGATCAGTCTGAAAAATGCAAAATAAATACACTAATTAATAATAATAAATCAAATCAATCACTCAAAAGAAATACACTAAATAATATCAAAATATACTAAATTAGCCTTTGAATAACCCCATCCCCATGAACTACCCCTTCCCCTTCATATTGAGCTCAATTTTTTTGGGGTGTTTACTGATACTAGTGGTAATGAGAATATGGACAGTGCAAGTTCTGATATAAGCCATTTTTTAAATACCATATTGCGCATGCGACAGCACTCCTTTTTGTTTCCGTAGGAAGCCAATCGATGGGACTCTGCAATGATGTCAGGCGTAGTTGGATGAAAATGGAGACTATTTTGAACATTTGTGCTAGTTCATATTATAAATTACGTTCTTGCTCCTTGTAACACAGTAAACACCAATAATACGCTAGCTACGTGTACTTATCTATCGTGGTGTTACAGAACCATGCAGATATCTATTGCACTGAAATAGATCGTGTAATGACGTCATATGAGTTTAAATGTTAAACTTAACTTGATTCGGCAATTTTATCGAAAGTTTCCGTATGTTAAATTTATATTCTTATTATTATTTTTACCACTCCTAACATTGGTCTTACGGAACACCTTAAATTTGCACCACCTGTGGTCCTTGCTATGAGCAGATGTTACTTTATATTTATTTATTTTAATGGGTAAATAGCTGTCTCTTGTGGAAGTTTCACGTTTGTTGCAGTGACAATGAAACACTTCCTACTAATTTTGTTGGCTAATATTAAGTTTCAGGGACTCGGACAGTAGTATGACCGCAAAATGGGAGAGTGCAATGTAGTTGCAAATGTTGATCAATGTTGCAAGAGTGCCAAGACACCCTCCCCCACCCCCTTGTTGCAAGAGCTGCAAGGGGTTATGCAACTTGGAGGCGGAATTATCCCCCAAGAGAAAGGAAGAGGTCTTCGCTCGGCTCCTGCCAAGCGCATATGAGGACTTTAGCCAAGCCGTTGCTCTCCTATAGGGTCCCTAATCAGCCAGTTGGCTTAGAAAGTTGAGTTGCCAGTTTGCGCTATTTATTTATTTAAACCATATATTCTGGCTTAATCAGCCAGAGCCAGCGGGCGCCATCAGCCAGTTGGCTTAGAAGGCTGAGTTGACAAATTCGCTATTTATTTAATTAAAGCCTATATCCTGTCTTAATCCGCCAGTTGGCTTAGAAGGCTTCTTAGAAGCATAAATAGGCTGTATATAACCTCCGAACGAATTAAAAGCGTGTATACACCCATCGACTGTGCGCCCATAAAACCCCTATTAGCGCGCGCGCGCACACACACACACACACACGTATCTGGTAGAAGTGCCAGTTTGCACTATTTAAAACATATATCCTGACTTAAGATCCATTTGACTTACAAGGTCGAGTGCCAGATAGCAATTAATTAAAACAAATATTCTGGAATCCGCTTTAGAAACCAAACAAATGATATAATTAAATACCGTGTACAAACAAAAAGGAATAAATAAAACGCCAATACATCGTTCTGTTTATTTATATGAATTATTGGATATAAATATACAATGGGGTGTGTATATATGGTCAAAAAATAATAATAGCATCATGAATGGGAAATATATGATCATACAAAAAGGTGCATTATCAATATATTAGTACAGGAAAAATATAGTTATATTAAATATACGAAACGTATAATCAAATGCATATTAGTACAGGATATATATATATATATATATATATATATACACACAAATTAAATATATTTCCTCTATGTTCTACGGTGCAAAACGTTAAACTCACACGTAATAGTGTCTACATCCACATCGCCGTTGCTTTGTACGACGTGGTAAAACCACTCAAGCATCACTTCGCCGTTTAACTGATACGGAGGTCTATACTCGATATAAATGGCTTTCATATCATTCAATACTATTTTTGTCCCCACTTTACACCTGGCGGGAAAGTTATCTTTAAACACGGCTAGAACACGATCAAAAGCACGCACAAAGAGGTCATCGTTAACCACAACATCAAATACAAGTTTATAAACACGCCTTTCCAATCGGGTTTTTTTTTCTTTCCGTCCCGAGCTTTTCAATCGTGAACTCTTCTTCACTCTGCATAGCGGCAATTGAAATAATCTTCCAAGTCGTAACGTCAGCTATTCAGGGTGAACAGTGTAGGCGAGCTCAGCTCTGTACCGCCCAAGTGCTTTATACTTTATACCAAAGTTCAGGATATTTCGAAGAATCTAAACCTTTTAATTATGCGTCCAGCTCTAGACCATTCTCCCCCTGTTCATTCCTACATTCAATAAATCCGTCGAGCAGAGCGGTGTATGCGTATTCAAGAACCGTGTCAAAATAAATCATATTCGTAACACGAGCGTCTAATATAGGCTTCAGCTTGCGGAATCCGACGATTTCAAACATTCTGTAGAGGCTGAAACGATTTCGTGTAGGGACAAGAACGTCATCAGCTGTATTCATCCACATCAGTCGTATATCAATGCATGGTTGTTCGTTACTTATACACAATGTGCAAACAATGGTATATGAGGAGGCGTCACTAATCAGCTCTCTTATTGTACCTACATCAGCAGGTATTTTATAACGATCCTCTGCCCACTTCTCAACTATCACGGATTCTATTCATCTCCTCAACACTTAAATAAATAACGTTACATTTGCTTGCTTGCCTGCAAGTCGCTTCAAGTACATAGTTAATGGTGCCGATTTCACGCCTGAACACGCGCAATGACTTCGTCACGGAGACGTCGTACGAGGTGTTGAGAATGCTTCTCAAAGGGAGTTCCATCGTATTCGCACGTCCACTCGGTGCAAGCTCCGAGATGACTATGGCACGTCCACTCGGTGCAAGTTCTGAGATGGCTATGAGCCACAGGAGTCAGGATCGGATCGACGGGCGGGGTGAGTCATGCTGATGAAACGTGAATGGGTATGCTCGAACTCGTATGCTCCGCGTGAGCCGCAGGAGCGGCTCGACGGAGCGGGGTGAGTCACGCTGATGAAACGTGAATGGGATTGTTCGAACTCGTATGATCATGAGGTACACGGGTGGGGGGTACGGGAAAGCGCCACACTGCAACAGCGTGTATGGCGCTGTTCGAATAGTTGTATCCCATTATATTGGGTAGGTGTTTTCAGAAATTTTCCGGTACATGAAGTAATATCGGTTTTAATGTTTTATCGCTCCCACTCCCCAGAATACGCATCACACATTTTTGCATAGGTGGATTTTCACGAAACACATTTTATAACGGTTTTAATGTTTTATCAATCACCAGACGTATGTTTCCACAAACTAAATATCTTCACAAACCGGCGCGCTATTAGAGAGAAACATATGTTCATATTTATCCTTTTTGTTTAACAAGCGATACTCGTCTCTAAAGCGTGTTAAAAACTCACACAACCCATTAGGGTCATTCCATGTCAGTTCAACGGAATTTTGGGTCGAAAAAAAGTGACCACGATTTTTTTGAAAATTGGCACACTTATAGATCTCGGTGTAAAAAACAGAATGACACTTGTTTCAACACTCTAGGTCATATGGTTCCGGAGATATGGCCATTCGAATTTTGTAAAAAAAAGGTCAATTTCCAAGGTCATACCATATTTCAACATTAAAAATCTCAGCTCCTATTGCACTTACAGAGACCATTTAAACACTACTTTAAAGCTTTTAAGCAGATCTACAACTTTGTTTCTATTCATATTTTACCTGTGGTAAAAAAAAAAGTTTTTATTTTTTACCTTTGACCTTGTATAGGTCATTTGATGTCACAACCGATTTTTTTCTCCTTTCACCCAATTTTGGGTACACATATCTGTTAGAAAATCTAGAAGAGGAAGAACCATTGTTGTCCCAAGGCGATACGATGACTAAGCTGATTGATGCAGCATTGCTTGTATATATATTAAGTTAAGGTGTGTATATATATCCATCTCATAACTGTAAGGTTAGTGAAAAATTAAATTAATTTAGAGCTAGCATTTTTGAGCTCTTGTGGCATCATTGTTTGGTCACACTGTTGGCATCATTTTGAGACGCTGCGCGTCTTTTCTACTCGTTTGTGGAAGGTCGTACGTAAAGGTGTGGTTTGATAGAGAGCTCTCTTGCAATTCAGTTTGGTTGTTTAGATACATGATTGTTGCATCGTGCAATAGTCCAGGTTGCGTTGTTGTTGCAAGGTTCAGAAAGACCACAAATAGTACCCTTTTGTTTACCTTTTAAGTTCATGTAATTTAAGGTCTAAGGTAGGCCCGCATCGAGTCAGCAACCCTGAGGTTACCCTGAGGTAGGACCTAATAGGATCTCAAATCCGTAAGTTTTAATTTAGCTTAACTTGGGCTTTAGGTAGAACTTGCCCTTTAGAATTTGGCCGTTCACGGCTCAGCTGGGATTTCGAACCCGACAAATAAATAAAATAACAATATCTACCTTAACCTAGAACAAGATTTTTAGTGTTGATTAAATTAGTATAGAAGCTACAGCCATTTCAGTGGACCATACCTACTTCCATTTTGACCAAGTACCTTTTTCCACCAAACTTTGGAGCACCGTTTCTTTGGAACTGTTTGAGCTAGGTGTTGAAGAAAGTACCATTAGATTTGTCTCACTGAGATCTGGTGCTTAGTGCAAATGCAGACAGAATGTTTTCCACTGGCACTTGGCAACACACATTCTTTTGGCCGAAGCTCTGCAAATTTTGAAAATCCTATTTTAATTGTTAGATGGTTTGTTTTAAAAAGCTCAAATGCTTCTTTTAGGTTGCATAAGATTAGCGATTTTTGTCTTCTTTCCCGCCTACCATCAGCTCCTTTTACAGAAACAGTCTTTCAACCCTGGCATTTGTCTACTCACATCTGGCGAATGATAGAAGTCAATTACTTTGGCAACAGTTTCACTATTCAGGTGTTTTCCCAAAACGCGGATTAAGAGTTGAAAGCACTCCCTTCTCCCTCACCAAACTCTTTGCTTGCCTAGCCATGTAATCTGAGCACTTAAATTCTTCTCTGATCTTTACTTGTGTCCATCTTTCTGGTAGGATAGTAAGAATTGTCAGTTTTTCACTTCGACTTATCACTTGATTAAATTTCTTTTAGTTGTTGAAGAATCTCCAGTCCTGTATCATCTGAGTTACTGCATGAAATTGGTTGTTTAGTTGCAAGTTCAAGCTTTCTTTTCACAACTACTACTACTTTCCTCAACTTTCTCTTTGCGTAACCAGCGCTGTCAGAGAGTTTACATGGTTTTATTGGGGTCTCATCAAGTGTGGCCAATAAAGCATTGAATTTACTAAGCTCATGCTGCATTTCAACTATATATCCAACGGTTTCTAGCTCAGATGGGGCACTTGATGAGGTGGATGGTGATTTTTCAAGTGGTTCACATTCAGGCATTGGGGATGAACGATTTGCTAGTACATTTTGAAAGGTTGTACATGCTTTATGATTATTTGTTAGTTTCAATTCAGGATTTTGATCAATCAAATTTTTAGTCAATGCACGAATGCCTTTTTTCACTTTTCCTTTGTTTTTTAAATGGTCACAACAGAACCTGCCCATATTCAAACTGCTGAAATCCATGTTTATCTAAAAAGAAAAAAAACGTATGTAGCTTAAAAGCCAGGGTTGGGTTCAATTACACAAAATGGAAACAATTAAATTTTTTTTTATTTTTCTTCAAATTAATTAGTTAGTATTGTACTTCACAATTTCAAGATCAATTGCAATTACAATTAATTTTGTCTGAATCCATTACAATTACGCAAATATAACTATCTATTCTATATATCTAAATATATATCTAAAATAAATATATATCTATAAAAATATATATCTATATCTAAGTATAACTAAATAAACTATCAAAGGTTTATTTTCATTGGATGATGTATGACTACCAGATCTAGGGGTATAATTTTTAACAATTGACATTAATTGATCAATTACATCAGTTATAGCTCAAAAATCAATTACAATTACCTTTATTTTTATTTTATTTTGAATCAATTACAATTACAATTAATGGAAATTAGGATCAATTAATTAAAAATACAATTATAATTATTCATTGTATCCAACCCTGTTAATAGCTATTTTTGCTTAGATGGCACAAATAAAATTTGGGACCTACTGATCTTGTTTCAGAGGTCTACAACAAGAAAAAATGTGGTTTGATTTACAGATTGCAATAAATACGGATGCAAAAAAAATCCTTGCTCCAAGGTTTAAATAAGCTTATTTTCGCATGGGTACATACTGTTGTACACAAAGTTAAGTAATTATATTAAAACTCATCTAACTCTTAAAACAACTTATTCTATAGGGTAGTACCTATAGCCTAGTATAAGGTACTTATATACGTACATAGCTTTACCTTTAAACAGGATAGCAGGTTCGAAGTTCTTCACACTTTTGAATGTCCATATAAATTAATTAATTATGTAATTTAAATTACCTATATTATATAATTCTCTGAAATATAAAAAAAAAAAAAAATTTATAATAGGGCCGGATACTTATTCGACCAAATAACTGGGTTGGGTTAGGTTAGGTTAGATAATTACCGATTTTTTTTAAAATTAGCAGACATTATATATCTCAGTAAGAAAAATCTAATGGTATTTTTCTCAACACTCTAGCTCAAACAGTTCCAAAGATATGGTGCTCCAAAGTTTGGTGGAAAAAAGTACTTCGTCAAAATGGAGGTGGGTATGGTCCACTGAAATGGCTGTAGCGTCTATACTAACTTAATGAACACTAAAAATCTTGTTTTTGGTTAAGGTAGACATGTGTACCCAAAATTGGGTGAAAGGAGAAAAAAATCGGTTGTGAGATCAAATGACCTACACAAGGTCAAAGGTCAAAAATAATAACTTTTTTTTTTTACCACCGAGGTAAAATATGAATAGAAACAAAGTTGTAGATCTGCTTAAAAGCTTTAAAGTAGTGTTTAAATGGTTTCTGTAAGTGCAATAGGAGCCGAAATATTTCATGTTGAAATATGGTATGACCTTGGAAATTGACCTTTTTTTACAAAATTCGAAGGGCCATATCTCCGGAACCACATGACCTAGAGTATTGAAACACGTGCCATTCTGTTTTTCTCACCGAGATCTATAAATTTGCAATTTTCAAAAACATCGGTGATGGTCACGTTTTTTTTGCCACAACCTCACTACAAACCTCAATGATCATGATATATATTAATATAGTGGTAAAAATACTTAAGATTGTCCATGATGACAAGATTTACATTTTCAACCGTAGGGTACGAGTAGTCAGTATGGTGTAACATGATATAATACCGCTTGTCACACCACTCATCCACAAGACTCACTACCCATAACTGCTGTCTATCTTCTGAACGTGTTGTTTCTTCTACTACGCGGTGTATGTGAGCCTTTATAAAGCTTATGTCTATAACATACTTCAATACATCGTCTGTACTGCGAAATCCTACAACCCCCCTCGCAAGAATACCAGTAGAGTATTTGAACATCTTGGTCCTTCGCACGGTTCAATGCGGGAGGCAAAGGAGCGGGGAAATAGGGAGTTTTTCAGTATCTACCACATCTATGCACTTAGCAGAATACCACTTCATAAATGCTGAACACGCGATATTAAAGGTAGCCATTACTATTTTTCTTCTACGCGATAGAATACACGTCTGAGCTCGAGTATCTCTTCATCTACAGAGATATTCAGCATCTCAGGCCTACGTCTTCAAGACCACCTTCAGGCCATCCTGCATCTCAAGAGGTAACATCACCTCAGGCCTACAGTCTACAAGGTCAGCTTCAAGTATCTCTTCATCTACAGAGATATTCAGCATCTCAGGCCTACGTCTGCAAGATCACCTTCATGCCATCCTGCATCTCAAGAGGCAACCACACTCAGGCCTACGTCTGCAAGATCACTTTCAAGCATCTTCTACATCTCAAGAGGCCTAACCGACACGAACAACGCTTAGTCAACTAGCTTCAATAGGACGATCAACGACACATCGAGCCTACGGCAATAGGTTCACACTCAACACTTCTTCAACAGAGGTTTTCATCGTCCCGGTAAGCTAAGTGCATCTTTTCTAAGTAACTCTCGTGAAGCCTACATCAGCCTACCGCCGAACGGTAGGCTATACTCCCAAGGTGTAATTAAGCGTTCCAACTGACTCTTGTTAAAGAACGCAGTAGGCCTATTACCCAATTCAAGTGTCATTCCAAAACCGTAATTCCGCGTATCATCCGCTATTGTGTTCATTTCTATATTTATGTTCCATTTAGGCGTAATCACTTACCATCATATAATTGCCTTTATATAAATTATATGATATTATTATAGTATTACACCCGTCTAACGTCCAGCAATTATTATATGTTCATTAAGTAGATTTTTTAATTCTAAGACACTTTCCTTCTACAGCGTTTCCGTCGCAAATGCTTCGTTTTCGAGATATAAACATTTTTTTGGTGTGTATCTAATGTGTGTTCGTACGTTCGTTTGTGTGTTCGTTTGTGTGACCGTTACATGTCTGCCCAATCACTGCGCTCTATCCATTTCGAATTTGAGTTACTTTGCTACCTGAATGGCTTCGTGTGACGCGTGCTCGTTCGATTATTACAGCTGTATTGTCGCTTTCTACGAAAATTTAGAAAAAAGTGTTGTTTCTGCGTGCTCACGGTGTTCTACCGACAGTAGTGAAGTGTCCACATTGTAAAACGGAGTGTACATATCGTCAAGACCAGAAACTGTGGCGTTGTAGATAGGATAGGTTAGGATATGTTAGGTTTGGTTAGGATAGGTTAGGTTTGGTTAGCATAGGTTAGGTCAATTTTGAAGGTGAAATGTTTTTCCTATGGTTTTTGATGTATTTTGAACGAATCTGACCTTCAAAACCGTCGGAAATGACTCGTTTTGTGATTTTTCCCACCCGAGAACTCTCGGTTCCCACCAGGGTCCCCCAGATTGCCGGCTGGGGGAAAGGGGGGTTATCTCAAAAACGAGTCATTTCCGACGGTTTTCAAGGTCAGATTCGTTCAAAACATCAAAAACCAGAGGAAAAACAAATTTCACCTCCAAAGGGAGACGGGTGTAATACTATAAATTTACCAATTATATTTGTGTACTCATCGTCATAGCATTTCACTCCATTATCATTTGGCTGCATCATTTATCCCACGTTCATTCATGCAGAACCTTTAGCCTACTTAATCAGTGTTACTTATTCCATTCACTGTACTAAACGCACGTGCATTCTTTGTCATTACTAGGCCCATTCAATGTTCCATTTTGCATGCCATTTGCATACCATCAATGAATGTATTACTTGTCAATTAAGCTATTAACCATTCATCTTATTGGCTAATCTCCATGTCATCTTAGCACAACATAAAGGCTATTAAATAATTACTGTCAATCCTTTGTTAGTCACTGTGAAATAACTGCTTTATTTTCTTAAATACAAAACAATAAGGTGCTTTTAATAACCTTAACAATATTTGCTTGGGTGTAATCCAAGCTGGTGACCTCGAAGCAATTCGTATCACTCAGAAATATTATAGTAGGCCTACTCCATTAGCCACTTTTAACCGGTGATACTGTATGACATCATAAATTGTGAACCCAGCCTGTCATATTTGAATCAATTAAGCACTAACATTAAATTAATTATTATCACTTTAAACGGCTAGATCTAGGCCCACTATATACACACACACTGTATATTAGGGTGGAGTGAAACAACTTTTTATTTCAAATTTATTTGCTTCACTTGTTTTTTGGTGTATTAGAACATAAAAATGATGTATTCAGTCATTTAATGTTTGTAACTCAAACCATCTCTTGCATTTTTACATAAAAGCAAAATGGCCATCAGCCGGTTGTCAATAAATAAAAATATGCTCATAACATAAAAACTAAGTGTTCTATCAAAAAAATAATTGAAGAAAAACGCTTTATAATGCAAAACTATACTTAAAAAACACCATTGTGCATTATGGCGGTTCAAATAAATGAAAATTAAAAATTCAAACAAGCATGTACTTTTTTTTTATTAGACTTTTAAGAACATAAAACTCTGAGACGAGTTTGAGTGGAATCTGAGAATATTTACTGGGTGCTCAAGCATTAGAATATGTACAGTGGGTGAACTGGATAAATAACATTTAGATAACCAATGAATTCGCACAATATAACGTTCAGTGATGGCACAAATGCATTGATATCACCTTAATATCATACATGAAATCTAGTCGCCTGAACATTTACCAGTGGCCAATGTTGACTTATTCTGGTGAGGAAATTAGTGCCGGTGCATTTCCACTACGTGTAAGAGGAATTGCTTTTGAGTCTCGGCTTTGGTAATGGTTGCATTGAAATTCTTTATCATGGACACGCCCCTTTCAGCACTGCCGTTGATAACTGAGTCTTTACATGGATAGGTGGGATTGTCTGTCGTCTTGGTGATTTTTCCACTAATCAGGAGATGTCCTAAGAACCCTCGGCTGATCTTGAAAGTATCAAATAACTTGAATGATGCTGAATTGACAAAGTCAGAGAGCCATCCTCTCTACTGAAACGTTTCATTTGTATTTTCTCCGATCTTTCTTTAGTGTTCCTCTCTCTAATAAATTTGCTGCCTCAACCATTTTCATCTTTGTTTTCAGACAAGGTTTCAAACGAAACAAAGCCAAACCAGGAGGAAATTGTAGACACCAATCGACCAGGGAAGAACTCCAAGGGGGACGTTAGGCAGGAGACGGAATGCTGAAACTCCCGTTTCTTCTGTCACTGTCCTCCTTAGCTGATCTTTTTCCGTGTCTCATGAGCTTGAGCACACACAAAGTTTTGCTACCAAGTAGAAATTTGCTATGAAGATTTTTGTAAACAAGTAGAATTAAAAAATCCACATGCTCAGTGACTTACCTGCAATAGAATTTTTCACCCCTATTGCACGAACCGCCCTATTGTGCATACATTGTACTGAAATAAAACTGTATCTGGTCTCACTTGGTTGGACGCCGTAAATCAATTACATTTGAATGCGATATAAAACCCGCTCATCTCAAATATTATTATTTTTTCAGGAGATGCATCAGATCCTTTTTGGTTTCAAGTGAGGGAAGCAGAGAGCGACTTTTTATTCTTGACCAAATAAATCTGTCTCTTGATTCCTGTGATATTACTGATGCTGATGCATCTGTAACCAACTTCACGGATCTTTCAACGTTCTGTGTGTGTGAATGGGGTATTACTCAACTTTGAAACATTTTGTTTCGTACTCAAGCAATTCTTCATCACACAATTTAGAAGTGAGAGGTGGTTCACTGATATCAATCCTATCCCAGATGATGATGTCTGTCCAATGTGATGCTTTGAAGTTCAATTCTGGTACTCTAAATTCTCTGATTTTCCTTGTATTGGCTTCCTTACACTTTCTTGTCTGTATTATTCGAGCGATTGCAACTTTGCGCAGCTTTTGCTCACTATCTGACAGCAATGATAGAAGAATATTTTCTGAGTGAGCAAAATAGACATTCCGACTTTTTGTATATCTAGGGGGGAACAGGTTGAACCTTTTTATCGCATCAAAGATATGTTTGGGTCCATCAGGCAGATAAGGTTTAAATTTTATATTTAACCAGTTAGGACCATAGTTTGTTACTATGAATAGAACAAGGCTACGTAACTCTCTGGATGGATTCTTTTGGGAGACATAATAACGACAGTCTGTAAGCTAGAGATAGCCATCTAGAGTTGTTAAGGGGACCAGGCTCATCTGTGAGAACTGGGATGCTATCAGCCTCATCCGTAATTGGGGAGAACTTTACCACAGGCATCTCATGGCAAGTCTTAAGAGCATTACCAATAGATCCACTGAATGATCTTGGCCCAGTAGGGCATATCATACTTTTCCGAGTCCGAATTTCACACTGGCTAATATGTATTTTTATGTGAAATTTAATTCTAAGAGGGGTTTCTTTTCTGCAACTTTTCCCAAAAATCGCGTTATCATGTTCAAAATTGCAGTTTTCTGTTCTATGTTGAAATACTGAATATTCAATTGAACACAACCTCATATTTTTAACCCTTTGTCGTAATTTGTTGCCATTTAGACACATTAACTTTGCTTAACTCTTACATAGGTTTAATACATAAGTACATAAGAAAAAAGATCTACTCCATTTGAATCTTTGTAACCATTTGGACGCAGAAGGCGAAGTTCAACATTCTCTCAATAGATGGCTCTGAGCAATTAACTGTCCTTTGGAGGTGAAGATTCCTAAACTGGACCTTCAGTGGCTGTACTCCCACAGAGTGAAGACTTCCGAAGCTTCAAGAATCCAGATGTCTACTATAGACTTCGAAGACAGCAGGAGACAGATCAAAGCAGCGAAGAGGAAGGAGGCTGAAGAAGCTTCTGCTGTGAAGAGGAAGAAGAAAGAGGAGGCTACTAATGAGGAGCTTCTCATGAAAGACTTTGAGGAGAACGAAGAGCCAAACTTGGAAGAAGCTGCAAAAGAAGCCTGTGGCAATGCTGAGGCTACTGAAGCTCCTATGGACGTTCCTGCTGAAGTACCTGCCGAAACTCCAACTTCTGCTACACGAAACTACATGAAGATCCAAGGGAGAGCTTCAGCAGCTTTGAGGTACAGAGTGGCAAATGTTCCAGCAGCTGCAGTTGCCACTCAGTGGCGTAGCGTCGGGTGTGCGGGGTGCGCGGACCGCACAGGGCGGCCACTTTGGGGGGCGGCCAATTTTGGCCAAGGCTGGCATTACGGTACGGTATGGTACGAAATACCATATTGTTTTCTGTTTTAAATTGAATTATTAATTTTTTTTTTTTTGTCTATCATCACGGTTTCAATTTTCATCATTATTACATTGTTCCTCAATCAATAAAATGTAAATCCTTTATATACGTGTGTTTGCTGTAGTGGAAGGTATGTTACGTTTAAGGAAGGGGGCGGCCAATTTGGCTACCGCACAGGGCGGCCAAAACCCACGAGTCGCCACTGGCTTCCTGAATGACCACCATGGCCAGTCATCTTTCCAAAGACAAGGCTTACTTGGCCATGGATGGCATGAAAGTCTGGAGGGCCAAGGAGGAAATAATGGCCTCATCAGTTGAAGCTCTCATGCAGAGGTAAGAGGAGAAGATCTCTGGGATATTCTTTGATGGCAAGCAGGATAGGAACACAAAGGTGTTGAAATATGACGAAGTGACAGGGAGATTTCATCCTGGCAAAGTGATCAAGTAGCATTACACTATCACGTGGGAGCCTCAAGGAAAGTACCTCTTTCATTTCACTCCCGAGGAACCTGAGGAAGGAGAAAAGCCTGCTCATAAGATCGCTCAGGGGCTGCATCAGTGACTTCTGGATCACGGAGCTGACGAAAGCCTTGTAATGATTGGAGGACACTCAACCAACACCAACACAGGGTGGTCTGGAGGCGCCATAGAGAAGTTGCTGGGTCGCAAGTGCCACTGGATGATCTGTCAGCTCCATGTGAACAAGCTCCCTCTGAGGCACTTAATCATCAAGCTGGACGGCCCTGTAACTCCCGGGTCACGCTTCAGTGGGCCTATTGGAAAACTTCTTGAAAAGTGAATGAACTTGAGGTCAACTTCAACTTCAAACCAGTGGAAGGAACTGGATATCATAGAGCTGCCAGTAGAGATAGTCAAATCTCTCTCCACAGACCAGCACAACTATCTTCTGATCAAAGCCATCAAGTCTGGAAGTCTCAGTCTACAGCTGGCTGGTCTCAAGTGCGGACCTCTGAACCAATCCGGGTGGCTCACTACTGTACAGGCCATCTTGCTGTTGTGGATGAGGGAGCACGGACTGAAGGGGGAAGTGTTGAGGAGGCTCAAGGTCCTCGTGAAGTTCTGCCTTAACTTCTACTTCAAAATGTACTACAACATCAAAGTGAAGCACCACCTCAAATTTGGTCCTGCACATGTTTTTTCAAGCCTGAGGCTGCTGAGGAACCAGACTACCGAAGTCAGGAACATCATCTCTGCTGCAGTGATAAGAGGAGCTCACCACGCACATCCTGGCTTCATTCCTGTGCAGTGAGGATGAACATGAGAGAGCTTTTGCTGTGAGCCAGATAGAGAAGATCAGAAAAGGAAGAGACTTTGGTGATATGACAGTGAGGCACCATAAAAATCCCAGTCAATCTGCAAGCCACTTCACCTGAGGATCTCATCAACTGGGAATCAGAGAATATTTACGAGCCTATTTTCACCTGCAAGATGACCTTGACTGAACTTGAGGATCTCGGGAAAACTCCACTCAAAGTGGACGCTTTCTCTGTTCATACTCAGTCCTGTGAGAGAGCTGTACAGGAAGTCTCAACTGCTTCCCAAGCTGTGTACAGTCACGAGAGGAGAGATGGGTGGGTGAGAGCCAGGACAGGATAGACCATCAAGAAATGCTCCCAGTGTTCAGATCGAAGCAGGACATACTTAAGAGCTTTTCAGGTTCGAGTGGCTGATGAAGAGGCTGAAGCATTCGTTAATGCTCATAAGAGCTGAAAGTCCTCATAAGATCATAATATAAGATCTTATGATGCCACGCTTTTCAGGGATCCAGGAAGAACAGGCGTATAAACCTACACGTGGAGGTGGCAAGTCTCCTGCTACTCGATCAGAGTAGAGCTGGAGAGCCGCGCCTATTCTTTGAAGAAAAACTTGTTTTACGTAAAATCTAAACATTTTTTCAGCACCCAGAGGTGTTGAAACACGCAAGAAAGCAAGGATGAGGTCAGAAAAGCAGCTTTTAGACTAAATCATATGCAGAACAACTGCGCGCTTTGGTTTGGGTGCCCTGAGGCTGCGTTAGGCAGCCTTCAAATCAGAAAATCACGATTTTGACCATGAAAATGAGATTTTTCGGAAAAGTTGCAAATAATAAGCCCATCTTAGAATTAATTTTTACATAGGAATACATATTAGCCACTTTGTTTTTCCAAAATTTCAACCCTGAACCCAGAGTATGATATGCCCTATTGGCCCAGTTGTTTTCCCGTCGTATCGCTCAAACAGATGCCTTAAGGGAAGTTTATTTGTATGTAACATACAAATGTTCCATTGCAATGGCCGGTTCAGCTTCTGCTTGATGAAATGGATTATGCCACCTTTAGACCCAGTGTTGACATTTGTGCTGTCGCACCCTATCACCTGGAGATTCTGGTCTAGCGTCACTTCATTCGAGTAAACGAACAACAATAATTCAGATACATCACTTGCTTTTCCAGATTTAGGGCTCAAATGGTTAAGGTATTCTCCACCAGGCTCACTCAATAGTACATAATGTTCTTCAACAATTATACCCTGGTACCATTTACCATCTTCATTTGTCTTTACCATCATCTTGTCTTTTCTCCCATCAAAATATAAAGCTTTAACATCACCATAACTTTGTGCAGCTTCAACTTGTAATGTTTTTCTCAATTTCTGCCTCTCTTTTCTCACCTTACTTCAATCGATAAAAAAGTCACTGTCTTTTTCGGTAATGATACCCAAATCCAAAGTAGCTGAAGCAATGGCCGATGCAGCCCTATCTGAAACACCAAATCTGTCGGCTTCCATGGCGAGATTGGGTAAAGGGGCTCTCATTTGAATGTTGGAGCATTCATATTCAGACTCAGTTGTTGAACTTTTTTCGGTACTAGAGAGATCAGTATTAGGATCAGGTGAAAGCACATCATCAATGACTACCTTTTCGACTTCATGCATGATTATTTTTCTTCGCTTATTTCCTTGTTGATCCTTCAACTTTCTTGCATTTCTTTTCGCTATAGATCTTGAAAGGGTAACATCCACACCTCCAATCACCATATTTCGCATAGTCCCCTAATCCTCAAGGAATTCCAGTTCTTCTTTGGGTATTCTTGATTCTTTTGGACAAACACAAATAATGTTTTTCTTTACATCCACTTTTTCGGCAGCCAAAATCTTGGTGCGAAACGAAGTTACATTTACAGTCACAATTCAATAAGCTTCGCACTGCTTTTGGATCGATTGAGTTGCGTAACCTTGTCGATAAAGCATTTCAGCTTGGTAATTATGGATTTTTTACTCATTGAGGGTATTGATGAATGTTTCCACACTTCTATCAATGCTTCTGCTATCGTTTCAAGAACATCATTATTTGTCAATTTTGCAGATAAGCCTTCCTTCAGTAGAAGAAAATATCTCCCAACCTGCATATTAGATGATAAGACATTATGTGGCAATTCACATGGAATTGCGAACAGAAAATATTGCTTCACCCACTGTCTTGTTAGTAGAGATTTTGTCATATTTAGATCCGAGGTTAAATTTCTACAGAAATATCACATTATAAAAATCTGAAAAAACACAAAACACAGAATTAGTTAAAACAAATTATATATAAGCTTTAAAACTAAAATGTAAACATATTTTACTCAATAGTCTTTGTAGCCACCCATGCTACGATATGCAGCATGCGGCTCCTACCCCCATCCCTTATCAGCCATATGCAAGATGTCATTGACCTCGAGGACTGATGTTTAGATAAGCGTCTGTTTGTTCTTAAGTAGTTCTTGATTAGTAAGTATCGCTTCTGTTGTGTGAATATATATATTTACTCGTTATCATAGTTATAACCAAATAACGCACAATATAACGCGATATCTTCTCTCAAAAACCGAGATATTATACTAGGGGTCTTTCAAAATATGACTCCGCCATTTTGTTTTGGCAAAAATGCGGTGGGCGGAGGGTCCTAAAAGAAAATATCTTTTTAGGACTTCTAGAGGGTCAATACACCAAATCATGAGTGAGGCAAGACGGTTTAATATTTTCACTCCACCCTAATATATATATGCTGCAAACCCACAAGGAAAAAGAAAAATGATTCCAAGGCCTTTCATGTATTCAGAGCTACACCTCGTCAGAGATGAGGTGTAGCTCTGAATACACGAAAGGCCTTGGAATTGTTTTTCGTTTTCCTTGTGGGTTTGCAGCATTCATTCATTTCACGTGTTTAATTGTGAAATTCATCGCATATATATATATATATATATATATATATATATATACAGGGTGGTGCAAAAGTCTGGACCCATAGGCGGTTTATATGGAAAAAAAGTGTGGCCTGCAGGAAGTTTATTATGAAATGAAATTTAATTAACCATACACCAGTGACTAAATTATGTTAAATTTAACGTTCTAGTTCAGAATTTACAATAAGTGTAATGGTATTTCGTATAATCGAGGCATAAGGAAATTTGCGGCTGAACGTGAGGTGGCTCCTTCTTTTGCGTACAAAAGCACAAGCTCTATTCTTTCTGCTATTGTTAACTTGTCTGCCATAGGGTAACAATCTGAAAAATATTTAGTAAAATTATAAGCAAAAATTAAATTATAAAAACTATTATAAAAATCGAAAGATATTTTTTATATAGTAAATTGCCTATGGGTCCAGACTTTTGCACCACCCTGTATATATCAGGGCTGTGCGGGTCTCTCACTTTCTGGTCGGGTCTGGGTCATTTTTCTAATTTACTTTCGGATCCTGGTCCCGGACCCGAAAGTTCACTTTTAAGTCCTGTCGGGTCTGGGTTGGGTTCATTATTAAAAATGTAATAATTATAATCTGGTATAGGATAGGTAATAAGACTGCTACCGTAGCTACATTAACGTGTTTTCTGAAACACAGTAAAACATTATACGGCTATACGGTAGTAGCCTAACCATTAGGGTGCATCAAGCGCCCTTAGGTTCTTGGATTTTAATGTCTATTCTCTCACATGTTACACTTGTTGCTAGAAGTGTGTATGCCAAAAGTTAATTAAATCGGAGGTGGTCCTGGGTGGCCACCGGTCACTTTTATATTTTCGCGGCAATTTTCGGGGGCCGCGCTATGTAAAAATATCTATTTTTTTTATTTACCAACCAGTTGACTACTTACATTGTTTCTTTTAATATAGAGTTGCTAAGGGGTGATTTACATAACATTTGAGAGAATAGACATTAAAATCCAAGAACCTAAGGGCGTTTGATGCACCCTAAAGGGGTGATTTACATAAAACATGTACCATAAACGAAACTTCACTTATAGTCTAATAATATCCTTTATTGTCTTTCAGAAACAATGGAAGCTGTAACAATGGAAGCTAAGATGACCAGATTAGCAAGTGCCATTTTTGGTCTTGGCAATGCTCTTACAGAAGGAGATGGTACATTGACAGGAGTCCGCCTCCCAACTTGCCGGCAGGTTCTTCGATGCGTGATGTGGCACATCCAGAAAGAAATATGTGAAGGCAAACAAACACAGCCACTCAAATGGAAATCTGCCAGCATAGTCCTTATCCAGCTGAAAACATTCTACACTAAAGCAAATATTCCTATGCTTTCAGACCATCAATGCTGCAAACTAATACTTGACCTTCTTAATGACAATAACAAATTGCGTCAAATACCTGTTTCTCGCAGAGAATCTCCAAACACTTTGGCTAAGTTGCAATCCATGAATGAACGTCTTGATAAGACCTTTGGTGTATGGACAAAAGATGCAATGACAAACATTAAGAATGAGGAAGATAGAGCATTTTTAGAGTCAATGAAATCTGACAGAGTAGCCTCATTTGGTAGTGTTGACAAGAAGAAAGCTGATAAAGATCGTAGAAAAGAAAAACGCATCTTAGCGGAAGCTTCAAGATGAGAACGTCATGAATCATCCAGTGTACAAGAGATGAAAAGTTCTGTATGCTCTGATGATAGTGCCTCTGCAGATAGCTTGGAAGAAACTGAAGAAGAGGCGATTCCAGAGCTTCAAAGGAAGCGTAGTCACCACAGATCAACATATGCAGGTACGTCTGCCTTTATTCCTCATGATATTCTGAAAAGGCCTTCAGTCGTGTCTGTTGCTACTCGACTAAACATAACTCCTGTTCAACAGGCTGTGCTCACCGAAGCTGTAATTCAAGAGGCAGGAGGTGATCCACGTCGTGTGGCCAAGTCGTATTCAACTGCTGATAAGGCTCGACGATCAATAACAAGTGCTATCGCCAAAGATATTCGAGAAAATTGGATCGCCCCAACAGCTGCAACACTTCACTGGGATGGCAAGCAGATGCATACGCTCACAAACAAGAATGGCAAGGAAGAAAGATTGCCAGTGTTGGTTGGGAATGCCACTGATGTAAAGCTACTGGGAGTGGCTAGATATCCTCGTGGAAGTGATATGTCATCAGGTGACATCATTGCCGAGCACACTTACACGTTTCTACATTCATGGAAGTGCAAACAGTCAGTTGTCAACTTATGTTTTGACACAACAGCATCAAACACTGGACACGTTACAGCTGCCTGTGTTACCATTCAATCAAAACTGGACCGTGCTCTTCTGTGGTGTGCATGTCGCCATCATGTTGGAGAGGTAATCCTGGATCATGTGTTTGACGCTCTCAAAATTGAGACATCAAAGTCTCCAGAAGCATCTTTGTTCCAAAGATTCCAGAAGAATTGGGAACGCATATCGCATGCAAAGGATGAAAGTTTAACCAAAATTGACATTTCAATGTACAATGACGATGCACAACAACTGCTTTTATCCTGCAAAAACAAGGTTTTAAGCACAATCCGCACAAGCGCTTCATACTGTAGGGAAGACTACAAGGAAATGGCACAACTCTGCCAGGTAGTCCTCGATGATGATGTCACAAAACAAGGAACACTCCACAGACCTGGGGCCATGCATAAAGCAAGGTGGATGTCAAAGATTCTTTATTCCATCAAAATATGCCTACTTGAAGAGCAAATTTCTGTACTACCTCGAGGAACTGTAACAACACAACATCAACAGGAAAAACTGAAGGAGTTTGTTGTTTATATTTATTGTGATTGGTGGCTCATATGTCAGTCTGCTTCAAATGCCCCATGGTTTGATTTGTGCTTATACAAGACTCTGCTCAACTATAAAGCTGTCAACTCAATCATTTCAGTCAGCGCTGTGAAAGCCTTTGATAGACATTTGTGGTATTTAACCCCAGAACTGGTTGTTTTGGCACTGTTCAGCAATGCAGTACCTCAAAAGGAGCGTCGTGCCCTTGCAGATGTGTTACTGGCCATACAACCAGATGAAATGCCAAGCACTCCAAAACACCGCTACGGTTCTGGATATGGCAAACCGTCATTTCCAAAAATTACAGAAGCGACAACCCTGGCTGATCTTGTGAATGAGGACTCGTGGTTTACAGTGAACCTTCTTCACCTGGATATGACCTTCCTAACAGAGGATGTTGACAATTGGCAGAACAATGACCACTTCAAGGCAGCCAAGTCCATTGTGGATGGGTTAAATGTTGTGAATGACCCTGCGGAGAGAGCAGTAAAGCTCACAACTGATTTTGTCTCAGCTGCAAGAGGAGAAGACCACTTCCAAAATCTTCTTCAAGTGGTTGAATGTGACCGCAAAGCGAGGCCAAATTTGCGGAAACGAGCAAAGTTGGAGTAGTGACATTGGCGTTGTGTTTTATACATTTTCAACTTTCAATCAATGTAAGTATAGTAATACCGAATATTTGTATATTAGTATTATAAGTAATACCGAATATTTGCCGAATATTCGGTGCATCACTACTAAATATATAAAAGTGGCCGGTGGCCACCCAGGACCACCTCCGATTTGATTTATTTTTTGCATACATACTTCTATCAACAAGTGTAACATTTGAGGGAATAGACATTAAAATCCAACAACATTTTGAAAATCATGGGGCGTTTAATGCACCCTACTAACCATATATATTAATTAATCCGATTTTGGAAATGTTTGAAAGTAGGTGTATTAATTGTATTAATATTTAATAGTAACTAGGTATAGTTGTACATACATTGCTATGGGGCAAAGTACAATGTATGATTGCTCTCTTCAGCCCCCATATTCTGAACTTTAATTAATTTTGTGAAAACAAATTCTATATTTTGTTGAGTGAACTCGAATAGAAATTATCATCTTCTTGCATTAAAATTAAATACTTTGTTTATCTTAAAAAACAAAACCAAAAACAAAACCAATATAAAACAATAAAAATCATTTGGTCATAATATTGTATTTATATTTTGAGGGCAACATATTCTGTGAACTCCTTTAAAACATATTTATATAGCGGCATAGCCTATATTTATTTCTCCTTGAATCTAGATTGAAAGTTGTGGCAAGACAGGAGAGTATATATATACACACCTTACCTTACAACCTTACAAAGGTTCCGCGCGATGATTTCTCATTTCGCGAAGGTCAAGCTTGTCGCCCCTCCTCTCGAGTTGGCCTGGTGAAGTAGTGAGTTGGATTCTTGCGCTCTCCACCTCACATAGCCAGGTACGCCCGGCTCATCGGGGATTGTTCTGAGCCAGGCGTCGTCTTCTTTTGAAGATTTCCACTGCAACTCCCTTCGTGTTTCTTAGGTCTTTGGGCAACTGATTAAACAGTTTTGGTCCTCTCACTACAAAACTATTTTCTTTCAGGGTTAAGGATGTTCCCTGTCTCGCCTTCAATTTGGGAATACGACACAGTCTACCGCTTCTACTTTCCATCGTTGTTTGGGGAGTTATGGGATTCAGAGTAAGATTAGGGACTAGTTTCTCCATTATTTTCCAAGTGTAAATAATGGTGTATCTCTCTTCTCCTTTCCAGTGAATATAGGTCTAGTTCTCGTAACCTTTCCCAGTAATTTAGTTCTTTGCACCCACTGATCTTGGCTGTGAAGCTTCTTTGGATCCCCTCCAGCTGTCTAATGTCTTCTTTTTTATATGGGGAAGTTAGGACCGAGCAGTATTCTAATTTGGGTATGATCAGGGTTTTCAGTAGTGGAATCATTACATTCCTATCCTTTCGTTTAAAGGTTCTCAATATCTGACCCGTTATTCTCTTTGCTCTGTTTACTGCAATCTTATTTTGTGTTTCAAATTTCGCATCATCTGTCATTACAACCCCTAAATCTTTTGCTCTGGAATTTCTCTGAATTTCCTGTCCATTTGGGGTATAATATTCCATGCACTTTAGGTCTTCTCTTTTTCCGTACCGTAATAGCTGAAATTTCTCGGTGTTAAACTTCATATTGTTGTCTTCAGTCCACTTGTAGATTCTGTTTATGTCAGTTTGTAAAGATCCTATGTCTTCTGGGTTTCTTATTTTTCTACTGATCTTTGTGTCATCTGCAAAGGATGTTACTGTGCTGTCTCTGGTAACGTCCTCATCTATGTCAGTTAGCATGATTATGAAGAGTAGTGGAGCTAATACTGTTCCTTGTGGTTCTGAGCTGAGGACCTCTGATTCTGATGAAGATACTCCTTGTACTGTAACGACTTGCCTCCGCTCACTAAGGAAATTATATATCCATTTCCCTACTTTTCCTGTTATTCCCATATATTTCAGTTTATGTATTATGATTCCGTGGTCACACTTCTCGAACGCTTTAGCAAAGTCTGTGTATAGTACATCATAGTTTTCATTACTTTCAAGTGAATCAATAATGTTGTTGTAGTGTTCCATTAGTTGTGATAGGCATGATCTGCCTGATCGAAACCCGTGTTGGTTATCAGTGAATTTTTTCTGAGTTTCCAAAAAGTCATAGATTTTCTGTCTAACTATTCTTTCAAATATTTTAGTGAGATGAGATGTAAGCGACACTGGCCTATAGTTTTTGGCCTGGGATCGATCTCCTCCTTTATATATTGGGACTATGTTCGCGCTCTTCAGGATGCCCGGTATTTCTCCCGTGTCTAATGATCGTCTCCATATCCAGTATAGGGGCTCAGCGATTGCATTCTTGCAGTTTTTGATCAGTGTGGCATTCCATTTATCCGGTCCTGCCGCTGTGTGTGTTTTTAGTTTCCCTATGGCTTGTGTAATATCATCCGTCGTGAAGTCGAAATCCGTTATACTTTCCCCTTGTGGTTCTTCTTCAAAGAACGCGTTTCTATCGCAAATCAATTTGTCAGTTTTTGGGATACTGAAAGATGATTCATACTGAGCTTTTAATATTTCAGATACTTCTGTTAGATCATCAGATAAATCACTGCTCTCATTTTTTAAAGGTCCGATAGTCGCTTGGTTTTTCGACTTTCTTTTTGCGAAATTATAGAAGTACTTTGAGTTAACCTTTATCGCTTCTATAGCGTCATCATCATCTTTTTCTGTATGCTTCTTGATTTGTTCCTGTATGACGACATCGATACTTTGTAGTTTATCATTTAATATTTTTCTGATGTTGTTATCTTTACAATTACTTAATTTTGCAGTCACTCTTTTTCTCTTTCGGAACAATGCCCTCTTTTGTCTTTCGAACCTGCTTCTCTTTCCTCTTTGTTGTATCTTTGGGACATATTTTTCCACAATTTCTAACGTCTTCTCCTCTAACGTCATTAGCATCTCTTCCGTTGTCTTGGCCTCGAAAATGGTTTTCCAATCTATTACTTCATGCTGGATGTCACATCTTCCCAGTTTATAGCTTTGGAGTGAAAATTAAAAATTTCGAATTTGCTTCGTTCTGTTGTGCGTGTTCTTTCCTTTCCTGTTGCCTTTACATTAGTTGTTATTTCAATGATATTGTGGTCTGATATCATAGTTGGGGAGATTTCTACATTATCAATTAGATTACTGTTGTTTGTGAATACCAAATCTAGGCAGTTGTTTTTTCTTGTGTTTTCTGTTATTTCTTGCGTTAACATAAATTCATCAGCTAAAGCTGATATATATATATATATATTTTTTTTTTTTTTTTTTAGTTCAGGAAGAACCGATTCGCCTCTATTTAAAGGGCATATCTCAGCGGAAAAACAAAGAAAAAGTGGGAGGAAAGACAGAGGAAAAAGAAAGGGTGGAGGGGACAGTCGAAGTGGAAAAAGACCAAGGATGACAAGGACTGCAGGGTCGAGCCCCATCATCCTTGGGTGCTAGGGCCGGGAGGGCGCACGTGAAACCTCCAGGAACAAGCACGTACAAACGAGCACAAAGAGCACTCAAGAGCACGAGCTTAGAACCCCCTTGCGGGGATATATATATATATATATCAACTGCAAACACGCAGTATAATTAACGTAAAGAATGACGCTTGTATCGGAGAATATTCCGCGCAAGATGAGGAGGGAGAACGAACAAGTGAAAAAAATGAGGTAACCACCCGGGAATCGAACCCGGGATCTTCCGATTGCCGGTCAGATATGATAACCATTACACCATGGGCCTCACTCGATCAGAAGTCGTAATTCTCCTACATACGCGCAGAAACCAATGCCCCAAAGGGGCACCTCCCGCATGCCGTACATTATATACATTTCAGCTGCAAACACGCAGTATAATGGTTATCATATCTGACCGGCAATCGGAAGATCCCGGGTTCGATTCCCGGGTGGTTACCTCATTTTTTTCATTTGTTCGTTCTTCCTCCTCATCTTGCGCAGAATATTCTCCTATACAAGCGTCGTTCTTTACGTTATATAATATATATATATATATATATATATTATATATATATATATATATATATATAATATATATATATATATATATATATATATATATATATATATATATATATATATATAATGTGCGCTTCTTAACCGAAATATTTTTATTAGGACTATTCTACACTATTTTATTTGAGAAGACTTTATTCCCCAACACCGTTCGATCGCAAACGCAATACTGCGTCTAATAATGATTGCGAAAGAGAATTTCTTTGTGGGTTCAGAATGAAGCCTAGAGCGGGGAACAATCTTTCAACGCTAACTTGTGTGCACGGAGTAGACAATGCTACCAAGGCTGGCTGTTTTAATTCTCCTCCCATTTCCATCCACCATTTCATGGGATCTTGATGGATCAGTTTCCTAGCTGAATCTCTCTTTTTCGCGAGGCGAGGACATTTTTCAAACTGTATAACACCTTCATCAAACTTCACACTCAGTGACACAGTTTGAATTCATCCTTCCTTCTGGAGAAGTTTTTCCTTTTGTCGTAATTCTTTTTCAACTCACAAACAAAATATAGTAGGATTAGGCTATTCTTCCGTCACCATTAACTCTCCACTTCCAGTGAGTCATTTGGAGGGTGGAGTGATAATTCAATACATTGTTGCCAAATCTAAAGGCACACACATAAATTTTGTTAACTAAAAACCAGGCTGTGCGGGTCCTTCACTTTCGGGTCGGGTCCCTGACCTGAAAGTGAATTTTAAAATTGACCCAGACCCGACCCGAAAGTGAAGGACCCGCACAGTTTCTAATTCACTATCAGGTCCGGGTCTTATCTCACTTTCGGGTTAAACCCGGGTCTGGGTCCAGGTTCAACCTGCCAGCCCTGATATACTGTATATAAGCACACCGGACAAAAAATTAGTCACCCCTCTCAGAATGTACCTAATAACGTGTGACGGCGCCTCTGGCCTTGATAACCGCACGAATCCGGCGAGGCAGAGACTCTACGAGGTTGTGCATGTACTGAACATCGATTTGCTGCCACTCGTTCATCAGCCGGTCCCGAAGTTCCGCCAGAGTCCGTGGGTGTCTATTCCTGCGCTTCACTTTCTGTTTCCAGCCTGAACAACACCTTCGACGCATTCAGGATTAAAGGCTTCATTGGACCTGCGATGTACTCGTCGCCTCCCATCATTGGAGAACAAACAAAAACGGGACTCATCGGACCAAATTACACGTTTCCAATCTGCCGCAGTCCAGTTTTTGTGCCTCTGAGCCCATTTATAACGTGCCAATTTGTGACTTGCTGTTAACAGCGGCCTCTTCCGTGGTACCCTGCTCCAGATGTCCATCGCATGCAGTTCTCGTCGCAATGTCCGTTCGGAAATTGGTCGCTGGAGAACCTCATTGGTTTCTTGGAGCAATTGTTCTCTGGTTTGAAAACGATTTGCAGTTACTAGACGAGAAACATGGCGGCGGCCCCTATTGTCGAGAATTGTTTTCCGGCCACAGTTACGCCGTCGATTGTCAGTTGATTGCGAACTACACCACTCTTTGTAAACTCGCTGGACAGTACACGTTGACACACCAACAAATTGGGCTACTTCAGACATTTTGTGTCCGTGGGCTCTGCCAAACACGATGGCTCCTTTTTGCCACTGAGTAACGTCTGCCTCACGACCCATTTTGCAGACTATATCCAACACACACTTTGTTCTTCACCACCTCACGAAACAGATCTGATCCTGTGTGCTACGTCACCGCTACTTGTCACTTACCAATGCTACATCAGCGCCCTCTGTGTGACCTTGAACTTCCTACTATCGGTGCTATTAGGGGTGACTAATTTTTTGTCCGGTGTGCTTATATATATATATATATATATATATATATATATATATATATATATATATATATAAGCACACCGGCCAAAAAATTAGTCACCCCTAATAGCACCGATAGTAGGAAGTTCAAGGTCACACAGAGGGCGCTGATGTAGCATTGGTAAGTGACAAGTAGCGGTGACGTAGCACACAGGATCAGATCTGTTTCGTGAGGTGGTGAAGAACAAAGTGTGTGTTGGATATAGTCTGCAAAATGGGTCGTGAGGCAGACGTTACTCAGTGGCAAAAAGGAGCCATCGTGTTTGGCAGAGCCCACGGACACAAAATGTCTGAAGTAACCCAATTTGTTGGTGTGTCAACGCGTACTGTCCAGCGAGTTTACAAAGAGTGGTGTAGTTCGCAATCAACTGACAATCGACGGCGTAACTGTGGCCGGAAAACAATTCTCGACAATAGGGGCCGCCGCCATGTTTCTCGTCTCGTAACTGCAAATCGTTTTCAAACCAGAGAACAATTGCTCCAAGAAACCAATGAGGTTCTCCAGCGACCAATTTCCGAACGGACATTGCGACGAGAACTGCATGCGATGGACATCTGGAGCAGGGTACCATGGAAGAGGCCGCTGTTAACAGCAAGTCACAAATTGGCACGTTATAAATGGGCTCAGAGGCACAAAAACTGGACTGCGGCAGATTGGAAACGTGTAATTTGGTCCGATGAGTCCCGTTTTTGTTTGTTCTCCAATGATGGGAGGCGACGAGTACATCGCAGGTCCAATGAAGCCTTTAATCCTGAATGCGTCGAAGGTGTTGTTCAGGCTGGAAACAGAAAGTGAAGCGCAGGAATAGACACCCACGGACTCTGGCGGAACTTCGGGACCGGCTGATGAACGAGTGGCAGCAAATCGATGTTCAGTACATGCACAACCTCGTAGAGTCTCTGCCTCGCCGGATTCGTGCGGTTATCAAGGCCAGAGGCGCCGTCACACGTTATTAGGTACATTCTGAGAGGGGTGACTAATTTTTTGTCCGGTGTGCTTATATATATATATACACATAATGTTATAATATGTCATAGTATATGTATAATTTTAATAATTGATAATAATTATAACTGCATTTTAAAGTATTTTTTAAAGTTTTATTTCTTATATTCATGTATGATAACTATTAAGTTTTGCGGAGACCAATTTTTTTGGGGGAGAGGTGATCTAAGAGAGTGAGTGGATGTTGGAGGGATTGCTTCAGGTGTTTGAGATGGGGAACCCAGTTGAGCCATCAGTCTAGAGTCAAGCCCAGAAATCGCGTGGAGGGTACCACCTCAAAGGGATTGCCATATAACGTGACAGAGGGAATAGGAAGGGTTGCGGGTCCTCTTCTGCTGAAGAGCATACACTTGGACTTGGGGCTGGAGAGGCGGAACACCACAGACGTCGCCCACCTTTCCACCCAGTAGATGGCGAGCTGAATTTGCTGTTGAACGACGGACGGCTCCCGCCCTGTGAAGTAGATCGCAAGGTCATCCGCGTAGATGGAAGAACAGATGGTGGGTGGAAGGCATTTTGAGACTGTTCATGACGATGGAAAAGCATAGAACACTGAGGCTGCTTCCCTGTGGGACCCCATCCTCCTGCACGAAGGTGTCTGAGGGGACTGAGCCCACCCTAACTTTAAAGGTTTGAAAGGACAGGAAGCCCCTGATGAAGGCCGGCATGGCTCCGACGAGACCTAGATGTTGGAGCTGACTAAGGATTATTGTCCGACGGGTGGTGTGGTAGGCCTTCTGGATGGAAAAAAAATTTGATAAGATGAACTGTCTACTGTCGAAGGCATTCTGTATTTCTCAGCTGAGGAGCGAAATTGTCTGAAGTTGGACTGGGTAGCCAGGAAGGAATTACTATTTTCCAGGAAGAATGATAGTCGCGTTGCGACCATTCTTTCAAAGATTTTGCAGGCACAACATGTTAGGGCGATTGGTCTGTAGTTTGTGGGATCGAGGGAATCTTTGCCGGATTTGGGGATAGGGATTACGTAGGCCTCCCTCCACCGGTACAGGAAGGCGCCCTCTATCCATATGCGGTTGTATAGGTCTAGTAGGAAAATTTGTAAGGAGGGGGGATGTGCTGGATCATGCTGTAGGGGATACCGTACGGGCCGGGACAAGGGGATCGTCGAGAGGCCAGTGCCGCCTGTAGTTCACGCATGGTGAACAACCGGTTGTAGGTGCCGTCTATGGACGGTGAAGAGGAGCTAGTGTTAGGGGTGGATACGAGAGAATAACTGTGGAGGAAGAAACGGCGGCGAAGGTAGAAGCTAGGTGGTTTGCCACCAATTTGGACTCGTATAGGAGTCCGTCGTTAATCCAGAGGACCGGGGGTTGGGAGGGGACATGTCGCGTCTCAACACCCCGTACCTTCTTCCAGATGGTGACCGAAGGTGTGGTGGTGGTAACGCCGGATACAAAGGCACGCCAAGAAGCTCAGCATGCTGTCTTTATTATACAGCGGGCGATGGCCCTGGCCCGCTGCATCTCCGTGCGATGGATGGGGAGTCGCATACGGTAGAAGCGTTGAGTAGCCTTCTTGGCGCGTACAGCCTCCGTGCACTCTGGGGGCCACCAAGGTACCCGTCGGGTGCGGGGTAGGTGGAGGATCGTGGGATGCTAGTGCACACAGCCGCTACAACAATTGATTCGAAGTATGCAATGCACTCGTCGGAGGATGGGAAGTGAGCAGTCGTTAGGGTTGTATATGTATCGTCATGGAAGCAGGACCAATTAGGTTTAGCAGTAATCCACTTTTCCGGTACCCAAACGGTCTGGTCGGGCCAATTGAGCAGGAGTTGAACAGGAAAATGTTCACTTCCATAGTCCTCTTGGAGGACTTGCCATGTGAAATCTAGGTGGGCATCGGTTGACACAAAGTACAGGTCTATACAGGATGGAGTGTAGGTGGTGGCATGGTAGAATGTAGGAGAGCCATCATTGAGGCACTCGAAGGAGAGCTCAATCATATTAATCAGGGTCGGGACCATATAGGTGGAGTGTGTGTCTACCCACAAGGGATGGTGACTATTGAAATCGCCCAGTAATAGAAAGGGCCTGGGGAGTTGTTGTACCACCTCCACCAGGTCATCACGGGAGACTTGAGTGTGGGGAGGGAGGTACATTGAACAGACGGATAGGGAGATTGTGGAAGGGGACTGCGTGGTGTATGAAAATGGCAGCCCCCGTTCAAGTGCAGGTAGGAGACGGGGTGGGGATGTAGGAGGAATATCCAGTCGGGCAGGGCATGGGCCTGGTCCCCAGGATGAGCTCCTGGAGACATACACACACCGGACGGTGTAATTCGCGAATATTCCTCTGCAGTTCCAGTGTACTATTGTAGTTTTCGGGGGATCCATTATTTGATAATGGGGGATGGGTAAAGGTGTAGGGTCTAGGAGGAGGGACTGTGAAGGGAGATCTGGGATTCGCGAAGGCGAAGGATGGGTCAGGAGTATGGCTGGCTATCTGCCGTTCACCAGAGAAGGAATCGGTCGGCCAGTTGATCTCCGGGGAGATTGCGAGGTCGAGTCGGCCGAGTGAGACCAGAGGCGTGGATCACGGCAGCTAGGAGAACGTCGTGGGCTCAGAGGGTGAGAAGTTTTTTGGTGGGCTTCTGTGTTTGGGCCAGGAGGGGGCACTTTATTTCCCAAAGTGGCAACTCCCCACCTGTCTGGGGTCTCACGGCGGACCCTGGGTGGCGACAGTGGGTACCAGAAGGACCGGGAAGGTGGGAAGGAGGATGTGCTCAGGGTGGCTAACAGGGTGGGGGCCGGGTATTTTGAAGGGGCAGGTACTGTGGGGGTGGAAGGAGATGAACCAGAGCGTTCTCGTGGAGGGGTGGAAAAGATGGTACCAGGAGGCAAGGGCAGATCCATAAGACTCACGGGTGCGGCCGAGCTCCCCTCGGCCACACCGTGTAGCTGCGCCAGAGCCGCATCCACTGGATCCTCGGGGGGAGGGGATGTTATCCAGATTGGATCTCATCATGGGGGTGGGTCATGTAATTCGGCAACTATTGTCAGAGTCTGTGGGGGTAGATTGGTGGGACTTCTGTGGTCGGGTGGTATGGTCCTCGTAAACGAAGTGGGCGGTGTGAGGGTCCGAGCCATCTTCTTAGATCTAGGGAAAGAGGGAGAGACATTTTGAAAGGCCGGAGGGTCTGGTAACTCACTCCGGCGTCTCCGCCTCGTCAGTTGTTCTGAGCAGTAGGTTCGGGTGTGTGCAGAGTACTGGGGGGACAGGGTTTGAGGTGGGTGGGGCCTGGGTGTCCTGGTCCCAGACTCCTGGGGAATCTGTGGCAGGTGAGGTGCATGAAAAGAAGGGATGGTGGGGGGAGAGGAGGTTGTCAGTTCCTGCAAGGACTCCCTTTGAGAGGGATGGGGAGCAGTAGTCGAGGGGGGTTTGAGTGGCAGGCTAGGCTGGCGTGCTGAGAGGACAGAGCCGAGGGCAGCGGCGTAAGATACGTCCGGCCTCACCTCCCAACTTCACACACTGTCTCGCGCCTCTCGAAGGCTAAGGAAGTCTGCTACCTGCAGGCCTCAAACTTCCTTCTCGAACCTGAAGAACAGGCATTCGCGGGATGAAGAGGAGCATTTGGGTGTGTTGGGGCACTTGTCTGGGTGAGCAATTTGTCCGCAACGAATACACGGTGCAGCTGCCGGCAAACTGAGCTAACGTGTCCAAACTTGTTGCATTTAAAGCAACAGGTTGGGTCTGGAATAGTGGTGCACCAAATAGTAGTTTAGCCGAATAGCGAATAGCGAATATTCGGCTGCCTACTATTTGGTGAATACCAAATATTCGGCCTGAATAGCATTTTTTGCCTACCAAGTATTCAGCCTGTTAAAAACTGACTGTTCGGCTTGCTTATTAAAACTGAATATTCGGCATGTTAAATAGGAATAATTGGCTTCAATAAGCTGAATACTCGTTTTTTTTTTAGTTGTAATTTAACCCCAAATGTTCCTTGTGCATTAGGGATACTATAGTGTAGGCTTGCTATTTTTGCCCAAACGGGCGACAGCATCCTGCGGCTAAGTCCACAAACTACAAAAGGTTGAAAATTTAGTTTGTAATGCAAACTACAGGTTCCTGAGCCTGAAAGGTTTTTATGGGCATGGTTAGGTTAGGTTAGATTAGGTTAGGTTAGGTTAAGTTTGTTCAGGTTAGTATAATGATTTAATTGAAAATTTGGTATTATTTTAGTTTTTTTTACTTTTATTATTATTTTACTTTTTTTTTTACCTTTTCAGCAGTTTTTACCTAACAATTATTGTATGTATAGGCTTATGGCCTTATGCTTTATTGCTTTATGAAATGTCTCAAAGTAGAAGTATAGTATGGAAATATTTCAAACCTTGTGAAAGTGATCCAACATGCTGCGTGTGCAATTTATGCAGTGCCAAGGTTTCAAGAGGAGAAAAGACGGTAAATGTACAGTATTACACCCGTCTCCCTTTCGAGGTGAAATTTATGTTTTTCCTATGGTTTTTGATGTGTTTTGAACGAATCTGACCTTCAAAACCGTCGGAAATGACTCGTTTTTTAGATACCCCCCCTCCCCCCTCCCCCAATCGAAAACGAGTCATTTCTGACGGTTTTGAAGGTCAGATTCGTTTAAAACATCAAAAACCATAGGAAAAACATTTCACCTTCAAAATTGACCTGACCTAACCTATCCTGACCTGACCTATCCTAACCTATCCTAAATTACTTATAGTCTTGTAGGCAGCCCAGGAATCACTATAAATCACAGAGCCAGGCCTAATGTACTTCTGAATGAGTGGAATGAGTGTTCCATTCCGGTAGGAAAGTAATTCAAATTCGAAATGGATGGAGCGCAGTGATTGGGCAGACATGTAACGAACACACAAACGAACGTACGAACATACAAACGAACGTACGAACACACACTAGATACACACCAAAAAAATGTTTATATCTCGAAAACGAAGCATTTGCGACGGAAATGCTATAGAATGAAAGTGTCTTAGAATTAAAAAATCTACTTAATGAACATATAATAATTGCTGGACGTTAGACGGGTGTAATAGTAGAATAATACCGAAAAGACTTCCAAAACTCACACAACTACAACAATGTTAAACCACCTGAAAAGTAAACATACTGAAAAATACAAAACAGAAGGGTTAAAGAAATCTAAAGCAGAAAAAAGAGCAGCATCACCCAGCAACAGTGGCCCAACTGAGTCTTCAAAAGTTCCAAAGCAACAGCAAACATTATTTGAGACTATAGAGCCATTTTCATTTGTTGAAAATGAGGGTTTCAACCACCTTATGAAAAAAGCTTGCCCTAATTATACCATTCCAAGTAGGAGACATTTTTCCCAAGAACATTGTCCCTAATATATATGATAAATTATTTAATAACGTTAAAGATGTAGTATCATCTGCAAAATATATTTCCCTAACAACAGATATATGGAGCTAGGCCGGGCTGAAACTCAAGATAGAATTAATCAGTCATTAACAGTTGGCTTTTGATATAAAAATAAGATTCCTGAAAAAAATAATTGGTGGCCACCAACGTGTGTCCAGCCACCCCCATTTTTGTAAAAACATCTAATGCCGCACTAGCAAAATCAGGAAAATGGCAATATCTCTTCTTCTGAACATGCTAGAGAGATGGTTTGCATACCAAAGGATGCAGAATTTGATTTAGAACAAATTATTAAAAGTGGTATTTTTTCATAAAACCTTTAGTTTTTGAGTTATTTTAGAAAAACTAATTTTGGGGGCCCATAGACCCCCTTTCAACGGACCTTAGTGACAAAAGAAATTCTAAAATAAGCATGATTTGGCTTTTTGATTACTAACATTGCCCTAAAAAGATGTTGACATGGACATAGTGATCACATGATATGACTTTTCCTTGTTATCTTGCATCCATTATGCTTGATTAAAGAATAGAGGGTGGGGCTGCTTCATGAACTTTTTTTAAACGTAATAAATTGAAAACTTTTTTTTTCAGGTGCCTTTGTTATAAGTTTCCAACTGCAATTTGTCATTGAATGCAACACTTGCAATATAAAGTATGACTTCTACAAGGAAAACAGTTGCTAAAGTACTTGGTGATGTACGTTTTATGCCAGCAAAACAGTTTCAGATATTTGGAAATGTTTTTAGGGCAACCTCTTCAGTGGGATATTTGTCTTCTGCATCTAAATGAATTGCCACTTAGACACATCTTCATAACTTTAGATGGGACAACAAAAAGTCCAGACAAATTTTCTGGCCCTATTGGTTCTCAGCTCAATGGGGATGTGTGTCAGAATGGAATGTTGTGGACTTCAACTCTATACTTTATCCTGCATTTGTGCTTCTACCAAATGAGGTGGTCAATAATTTATCAACAGACCAATACTATGGATACTGCATCTGCTGGGCAATTATTACTGGTGAAGTGGATGAAGACCTTGCACTCTTAGAAGTTGGCCTGCTAAATCACTCTCGATGGCTCACCTTAGCCTGTAGAATTCTTCGCTTTTATGTTTCACAAAAAAGACCCAGTAAGAACATCAAAATCATAGTAGAATTCATCATCAAAGTATACTTTCACAGTTGGTTCAATATCAAGGCTAATAAGAGGCTAAGTGATGGGTCAAGAAACCTATTCAATATGATTCAAAGAGTAAATAAATTCCCTGACAGGAAAATTAGAGAAATTTGTTATGACGTATTAAACAATAACAGCTATTTTGCTCATGGTGAAAATATTTTAGTTGGAATGCTGGCTGATGAAGAGGTGAGGAGGTGTGCTGTCAATAAAGTTCTGTGTCTGAGGGGAGTTATAGAGGATTTTGATGATGAATCTGGTAGTAGCAATGATTTTGCAGGTGGAATAATTGAAAGTGATGATGAGAATGAAGAGGATCATGAAGGTGGTACTGATGAATATCCTGCTATAGATGAGAATGTTAGGGTCTTTAGAAAGCCAATCATCAATTTCAAAGCTTCTGCATACCACAAGCTGTCTGCTATGTCCCAATGGGAAACTGTTCCACCTGTATTAAAAGAATTCAGTAATGATGAACTGCATGATATCATTAATACCGCATTGAAACTGGATCACGGGTGCCACAGTCAGAATGTTGAAAGGCACATCAAGCTTGTCACTGAAGCATCCTTGGCTGTTGTAGGTCATGAGCGTAGAGATGGTCTTATTAGAAACAAAATTAGATCACGTAAATTAATGAAAGATTTTGTGTCTAAAAAATATTTTAAGTTCTAGATTATTATTTATCATGCTAAAATATGACAAAATGACAATTTGTTAATTGTATAATTTAATGTTTGGCATTTTGGAATGTCAAAAAGCATTTTCAATGAATTTAAAATGGCTGATTTTGATTGATTTTGATTGCTGATTGAAAACCACTAATACATGTCAATTTGCAGCTTGAGAATGTTTTATTGTGTTGACATTCAGTCGAAAGGGGGTCTATGGGCCCAAAGAATTAGTTTTTCTAAAATAACTCAAAAACTAAAGGTTTTATGAAAAAATACCACTCTTAATAATTTATTCTAAATCAAATTCTGCATCTTTCGGTATGCAAACCATCTCTCTAGCATGTTCAGAAGAAGAGATATTGCCATTTTCCTGATTTTGCTAGTGCGGCATTAGATGTTTTTACAAAAACAGGGGTGGCCGGACACACGTTGGTGGCCACCAATTATTTTTTTCAGGAATCTTATTTTTATATCGAAGCCAACTGTTAGTCACTCTGATAAATTAAAATCAAACAAAAATTATAGTTTCAGCCCGGCCTAAATTACGGACTGCCACTACAGCCAACACTCCATTCATATGTGTAACAGCACAGTGGTTGTCTGACAACTTTGAGCATCAAAGGGCAGTCTTAAGAGTCAAACATTTTCCAGGAACTCATTCTACCTTAAACATTAGTGAACAGTTGGTGAGCAGTCTGGAGAGTTTGAACATTCCTCTCAATAAAATCCATGTCATTTTGAGGGACAACGAGGCCAATATGGTTTCAGGACTCAAAGAAAGTGGGTTACCTTCCTTATCTTGTTTTATGCACACCCTGCAACTTAGCATTTCAGATTCAATATTAACTCAGAGGTCTATAAAAGATATTTTGACTGTATGTCGAGCCACAGCTACACATCTAAATCATTCACCATCAGCAATGACCAAATTTGAATTACTACAAAAACAACTCATACGGTAGTAGTAGGGCACAAGCTCAAACAAGATGTTAAGACCAGATGGAACAGTACATACTATATGTTGGAAAGGATGTTAGAACAAAAAAAGGTTATTGCTGCTTACAGTGCTGACTACAATGTAACTGATATAAGTCCCTATCAATGGACCATCATTGAGAAGTTAGTACATGTACTTAAACCTTTCGAAAATCTAACGCTGGAACACAGTAATAGAAATGTGACAGCTTTCTTGATCATACCTTCAATTTTAGCCTTGCAACTATTTTTGAAAAAGGCTGGTAGCATGGACGAAAATGAATCAAGCAACTTCAGTGGCATTTTAACAATGCTTGAAGAATTACTTAAATCAACTAAGGCAAGATTTGAATGCTACCTTACCAACAAAATGCTGTGCATAAGTACATTTTTAGATCCAAGATTTAAATTACAATTTCTGAATAGCAAAATTGATGAAATGAAAGTGGCTCATTGAGAGCATTGAAGAACAATCTATGGGAAGCCCTAGCCCTGAGTCGTCTGACACTGATTCACCTTCAGAGATTAGTAAAACATTTCCTGGATTTTCCAAATATTTTTGTTTAAATGATTGTTTCTTAGAGTTGGCAAAATCTAGTCATTCTAGTGAAAAGGTAGACGAAGACACTGATACAAGCTCTGCACCCTCTACATCAAATATTATGAGTCCTAAAACTAATTCTAAAAGACTTGCCATTGGCAAAGAAGTTGACACCTATTTGTCTTTACCTCTTTTGGAAACATCAAACGATCCTCTAGGATGGTAGAGGCAGAATAAAGCAGGTTTCAAGAATTTGCAGAAGCTCACTCTCAAAGATCTTTCAGCTCCCTCCTCATCAGTGGAAAGTGAGAGACTTTTCAGTGCAGGTGGAAATATCTACGAAGCTAAGCGAAACAGATTAAATCCAGAAAATGGAGAAAAGCTTATGTTTCTGCACTACAACCTTCCTATATACAATTTTGAGTACTGAATCATGGCTGTATTTTTCTCTCATTTTGCTTACCATATTTGGTTATTTGATTTGATTTTGTTAATAAAGTTGAATAAAAAAGCCATAAAGGCATAGCTATAGCCATATAAGTAGCCTGACGAGTCACATGGTGGTGATGAAATGCCTTTATTAGGAAAGAGAAATAAATATTAAAAAAATACCTTTCGTGCCAAATATTCAGCAAAAAGGCCAAATAGGCCGAATACCAAATATTCAGTGCATCTCGTCTGGAATGCATGGGTAGACAGAAAACTCACATGATGTGCAGTCTCCCATACCCCATACAATACGGTAGGAAGGGACTAAGGTATTGAAGGTAAGAAGTAGACGCGGGTTGGGGGAGGGGGTACCTCCCTGTCGGGATGTGAAGCGATGGATCTTGGTAACACCCTGGGGTGCGAGGTCCTCCAGGAGCTCGTTCACTGTGATCAACAGCAGGCGGGTGTCATAGTGCCCTGACTCTGGTTCAGGCGAGGGTATGGGGAAATGTACACCGAGCATCCAAGGACCTCAGTGAGGGAGAGTAGGGCTTTCATCTCTGCGGCTGAGCATGATTTTATGAGGAGGGAGCCATCCCTCTGCGGTCGTACATTATAGCGGCTGGAGTTGCTGCAGTCTTGGATCGCCTGAAACTTCCATTCAGAGTTGGTCGGAAGGGATCCAGAGGTAGGCCGGATCACTAGGAATTTGTGGATACTTGGAAGGGATAGGGAGGCTGTAGAATTGAAGTAGTGGACTGGGATTTCCAACAGTCAATAGGATGGTCATGAATGCCAACTTCCGCGTCCGCTGCGGGGCTCTCTCCGTGGGGAGGCAGGCCGACGGCGGGTGAGGGGGGGCATATGGGGAGAGCAAGAAGCCGGGTTTTGGAGGCAAGTCTTAGGTGGACTTGACTTGCCTGAAGGCGGCTGAGGTGGGCTGAGGCGAGACCCCTGCTCCAGAGGGTGTACATCCAAGGGCATATTCAACGTACAGGCTGGTGTCAGCAACGGTAATGGAGAGTGCAAATGTTCCGTTACCAGAGGGGGTCAACCCCATCAGGATGTGATCTTCCAGTGGTAGAGGACTCGAGGGCCTGGTTGCCCACCACCTGAGTGTTGAGTAGTAGTAGTAGTAGTAGTCCAAGTATTAGGAGCACAAGTTGTAAGCCGAGTAGAAGAAGCCATATCAAACAAAAAGAAGCTTCATCCCCCGCGCGCATCCAGCCACCACTGACTCCAACAAGAGAAAGGCAAATCATGGGCACACTTGGTCCCACTGCCAATAAATGTCACGCAGGGGAGATACCCATTCCCAGTCCCCGTGCCTAAAAGGCAGCCACTCTCATCCAACGCACAATGAAAGATGGCAGGGACAGGGCTTGGGTTTGGTTCAAAAGCAACAAGAGTGTAGGACAACCACCTTCCTCACCCAAGGTCCAAGGAAAGAGTCAAGTGAAGGTCCAAAACAAAGCCAAATGCAGTGGGGGGGGGGGGGGGCAGAAAGAATTGGGGAAAGGAGAAAGAAATATAAATATTAGAGTAAGAGATCAGCCAGGTCCCCAAATGGATCCAATGGTCCATGAAGGCAGAGAAAGCCCTTACATTGAAGGAAGATGCATTCCCCTATTGGCCACAGAGGGACGCACCCTATAGCTCCGGACAAAGAAAAGGGTATGTATATATACAGGGTGTTTATAAAGTCCCTATCTATTTCAGTGAAAATGTAGCAAAAAGGGCAAAATTCAATAATAATATAATAGATGTCATACATTTAATGAATACTTAAGCATATGATTCTATATGAGCACCATCAGTATCTCTGCAGAGTTTGAATCTGTCAGCAGCATTGTGGAACACATTTTGGATCATACAAGGGTTATTTTTGTAACTGTTGTTACAATGCGAGCATGTAAATCTTGCAGATCTGTAACCCTCAGTTGATAGACATTTGATTTGATAAAGCCCCATGCAAAGAAATCCAAGGGCATTAGGTCAGGAGATCGAACTGCCCAGGGCCTGTTGCCTCCAGTCCAATCCACCAATTTGGAAGTCATTCATTTCTCTTGTCACTGTCCTTCTTAGCTAATCTTTTACCATGCTCTCAAACACACACTTCTCCCTCTATTCTTCACTAAACATACATGCATTTTACATACCTTCCAAAATTAAGTAAAACAAAGTAGCATTATTTTTGTTCTTCATTTTGGCTGACATTTTTATGGACATTCGCCCTTCACCTCTACTTCCCAAATATATATACTGTATATATATATATATATATATATATAATTTTTTTTTATAATTTCAGATTTAAGAAATGACCAAATAAAGATCTAATTTAAAGGATACTTATGTAGAGTAGATTTTCAATATTTAATTACGTTAAATTAAAAGACAATATATATTATAGAATTATTTAATAGAAATTTTAGAATATATTGATACATATTCACTATTCTAGAGGAAGATAAAACTGAAAACTATACCACCAGGTCCACCACTAAGATTGTAAAAGGGAAAGGTTCATCTTGTCATTCACATCAATCCCAGGACTGTTGTGGAAGGTGAAATTGCTGTACTTAAAAGGGGCAAGAAACACACAGAAATTGCAGCATTTACTTTACCCGTAACATAATGGCGTCACAGAAAATGGTAAATTATTCAATTCCTATGATTGGTTTTGGGTTATGTTCCCAGGACATTTTGGTATATTTGCATAAATGCCAATAGATGAGACTATAGATCTTATATTTATTTGTGTAATAATAATAATAATAACCATCCCTCACAAGTGTTGTATAGTGTACACCCTGACAGTCATCTTTTTAAATCCATTTATGTATAGTGGTACGGTAGGTCTTGGGAACCCATCACAATTCACTCCTTATCAAAACCTAAGGTGCCTCTGCATAGCCACTCTAGCAATTTCCCTTTATTGACGTCTTTTTCTATTTCTGCTGCATGCATGCCCAGTCTGGCATTTTCCCTCCACTGCTCCAGTTTCTCTCTTTGTTGATCTCTCTCATATTTTTTCCTACTCTTTCATGTTATTAAAGTTGCTGGTCATTGCTGTACTTTATTTCATGACTGTTCATCATTGCAAAGTATGTTCTGAGTTTGGTGAATGAAATTTTTTGGATATGATATTTGTCATGATGTACATGTACCAGATTTATTTGGGTGTTGTTGGCACTAATCAGGTACTGGCCTGTACTTATTATGGTGGATTCTTTCAATGCCCAGTTTCTCTTTATATCATACAAAAACACCCGATATTTGGTAATTGTTTCCCTTTCCACTCTGTTCAGGCTGTAGTTATTTGGGACACTGACCTCAATCAGTAAGGCAACCCTTTCCCTCTTGTCCCATAAAACTATGTCTGGTTTTACTGCCAAGTTAATTTATAGCTGTTATTTTGTTCTTTGATGCAAGTTGGGGCTTGCAGATCTTTTTCAGTCTTCACACATACTCTCCACCAATTTTCTCTCGCATTTGCTGATGTTCTATGTCACCACTTTCTTCTATTCTGAGGTATTTAATAAGAACTATCCTCTTCCAAGTCCTTAATCTTGGTATCTCTTCCTAAATTGATGTTATGGGTTTGTATTTCCTTATCTCCCGTAAATGTACATTTAGCACACTTATCCAATCCAAATTTCATTTTTATGTCACTGGAGAAAGCATGAACAAACTGTAATAGGTATTCTAGGTTTTGGTCAGAGTCTGCAGCTTCAAATCACCTATAAACAGTAGATGGTTCAGAAGACTGTCTGGATTTCTTTGCCTAGTTTGATTGAGGTTGTAGCCCTTGTTGCTATTGCAGAGTAGTTTGATTAGGGCATCCAGGGTGAGACAGAATAGCAAGGGTGACAAGCTGTCTCGCCAGAATACTCCCCTCAATCTTGACATGGGGGATGGGTATTTTTCCATTTTCATGGGTGAGATTAATGTTTGCTCTCCATTTTGTAATCTGATCTGTTAAAATTCTAATAATGATAGGATGGATTTTGTACAGCTTGAGGCATTCCAGAATCCAGGAGTGTGGGACACTATGAAATGCCTTCTGATAGTCTACCCATGCCATACTTAGGTTTCTGCCTCTCTTCTTACTGTGTTCAAAGATAGTTTTGTTGATGAGCAGCTGATCCTTTGTTCCAAAGCAATTCTTCCTACATCCTTTCTGCTCTTTCTCCAGCATCTTGGTGTTCATATATATATATATATATATATATATACACTATCTGCAATCAGGCCAGTAAGTAATTTATAGGTGGTAGTGAGGCAGCAAATTGGATAGTATTTATTTGGGAGATTTGTATCACGAGTCTTAGGGATAAGGGTTGTATCTCCATTTGTAAGCTATTCTGGTGTTTCTTCTCCCTGCAAAATTCTGTGAAAGGCAGCAGTGTAATGATGGTGCAATGCTGTGATCTGTTTCAACCAGAAATTTGGAAGCTTATCTAGGCCAGGTTTTTTAAAGTTGGAGAATTTCACCAATTTCTTTATCTTATCTTATTATCTTCCATTATAAATAATGCCTCCATTTCCAGTTTACCCTCATCTCCTTCCCTGATAGTCTCTATCCAGTCTATTTTTCTGTAGTATGAACTCTTAAATGCATTTTAAGATTACATTTCCATGAGGTAGTGTAAGAACAAAGATCACATTTAAAAGGTTTTTCTCCAGTATGAACTCTTAAATGATATATAAGACTACGTTTGCGTGCTGTAGTGTAAGAACAAATATCACATTTAAAAGGTTTTTCTCCAGTATGAATTCTTAAATGCTCTTGAAGATCACCTTTATTTACTGTAGTGTAAGAACAAATATCACATTTAAAAGGTTTTTCCCCAGTATGAACTCCTAAATGCTTTTGAAGATCCCTTTTTTGTGCTGCAGTGTAAGAACAAATATCACATTTAAAAGGTTTTTCTCCAGTATGAACTCTTAAATGCCTTCGAAGACTAGCTTTGCATGCTGCAGTGTAAGAACAAATATCACATTTAAAAGGTTTTTCTCCAGTATGAACTCTTAAATGCCTTTGAAGATTACCTTTCTGTGATGCAGTGTAAGAACAAAGATCACATTTAAAAGGTTTTTCGCTAGTATGAACTTTTAAATGCATTTGAAGATTACCTTTCTGTGATGCAGTGTAAGAACAAAGATTACATTTAAAAGGTTTTTCGCTAGTATGAACTTTTAAATGCTTTTGAAGATTACCTTTCTGTGATGCAGTGTAAGAACAAAGACCACATTTAAAAGGTTTTTCTCTAGTATGAACTTTTAAATGCATTTGAAGACGACCTTTCTGTGATGCAGTGTAAGAACAAAGACCACATTTAAATTTTTTTTCCTCATATGAACTTTTAAATGCATTTGAAGACGACCTTTCTGTGATGCAGTGTAAGAACAAAGATCACATTTAAAAGGTTTTTCTCTAGTATGAACTCTTAAATGTATTTGAAGAGTACCTTTCTGTGATGCAGTGTAAGAACAAAGATCACATTTAAAAGGTTTTTCTCTAGTATGAACTCTTAAATGCATTTGAAGACTACCTTTCTGTGATGCAGCGTAAGAACAAAGATCACATTTAAAAGGTTTTTTTGCAGTATGAACTCTTAAATGCATTTGAAGATTACAGTTCCATGAGGTAGTGTAAGAACAAAGATCACATTTAAAGGGTTTTTCTCCAGTATGAACTCTTAAATGCCTTTGAAGTGACTGTTTCTGTGATGCAGTAAAAGTACAAAGATCACATTTAAAAGGTTTTTCTCCAGTATGAATTCTTAAATGCCTTTGAAGATTACGTTTCTGTGATGCAGTGTAAGAACAAAGATCACATTTAAAGGGTTTTTCGCTAGTATGAACTTTTAAATGCATTTGAAGATTACCTTTCTGTGATGTAGTGTAAGAACAAAGACCACATTTAAAAGGTCTTTCTCTAGTATGAACTTTTAAATGCATTTGAAGACTACATTTCTGTGATGCAGTGTAAGAACAATCATCACATTTAAAAGGTTTTACTCTAGTATGAACTTTTAAATGCATTTGAAGACTACCTTTCTGTGATGCAGTGTAAGAACAAAGATCACATTTAAAAGACTTTTCTCCAGTATGAACTTTCAAATGCTTTTTAAGATATGGTTTGAACACTGTTTGATATGGGCAAGTAGAACATTTGAATATATTTTGTATGAGCTGGTCTTTGTGATTCATATTTTTCTCCAAATTATGTAAATTAATAACATTATTTGATGTTGGTGTTGAGGCATTTTCCATTTGCTTATGAATGGCATAAGAATTGGTTTTTACAAGTTCCAAATTTACTGTTGAGTTCTCCTCTAGTTTAGAAAACTGGAAATGAATTATATAAAATTAGTTTAGTTGTAACTTAATTGTATATCACAGGACAATTTCTGAGCTATGTTTTATATATTCCCTGCAATAAAGAATGAACCAATAACCAATAAAATTTTTCCTTTTAAAGTTCCATAGTTCACTTCACTGTGATGTTCAGGGACATTTTTAAGCTTTCAGAATGCTTTGTGGAAAGTTCTGAGGGGGCCCACTTTATTGAGCATAACTTATTTGTGTTAATTAGTTAATATAACTTCAATTTGGTGCATTTTTAATGAAAAAGTATCAATTATTGAAAATTATATGAAGGATTTATTGCAAACTCATTATTCACTATATTATTCCAGATATCAGATTCATATTATATATATCTGGTGGCCCCAAAAAAATGCCTCGAGATTTGAACATCAATAACTTAAAAAATATGCAGTTCACACTTCCAAAATTTACATAACTTTTACCTCAACCTATTGATAAGCCATCATAAAATTTCAGATCTCTACATAAAATACTTTTTCCACAGCTGAGGGAACAATGAGGTATGGTGAAAAAATGAATATCATAAATCCTAATTGTGTATAGCTGTAACTGGCAACTATTCTAAGATTTGTAGTAGTTTCCTTAGCCTATGGATAATCTGTTAGTCTCTGAAAAACATCAGATGATATAGGCTACGCCCATCTTAAATACTGTTTTTTAAACTTACCCTTCAAATTATGGTTCTAACTAATGGTGAAAAAGAGGTGATTGAAAAGTGTTTCTTGGAAAAAACACTAGGGCAAGAATTTTGAGGGAATTTCCAGGAATAACTTGTAATGTTATATCTGTGAATAGAATAATTAAAAAAACTTAAAGCAACCAGTTTGACAGCACAGAAGCGTAGAAGTGATCAGCCTAAAACAGTTTACACTGAAGACAATATAGCAATGATCGAAATGATGAGCCTATTTCAAGAGGATCGACCCAGGTCACACTGCTCTAAGAGGAAAATTGCAAGAAATTTAGGTATCAGTCAAAGTTTCATACAAAGAATGCAGAGAACAGTATGATTTAAAGCATTTAACCAATCAAATCTTCGCATCGCGGAAAACGACGCTTCGTTCGTTCCATAGATCTTCGCATCGCTGTAAGAGACGCTTAACGTCATTAATACGTAATTCACATATTATGTTATCATTGGTTAATTTTCAATATGTGGGCGGTTCTTCGACCATTTCTGACCAATTGTAAGTAAAAATTAGTTAGCTGAGATTAGAAAATTGTAAGAAAACTGACCTCTAATTGGTTCAGGGTCGTACAGTCCCAAGATCCTAAGCAAAGTGACCGCTAATTGGTCTCGCGTCTCGCTGCTCTCGCAGTCTGTTTGAGTTCAGCTTGCTCGTTTTTCACGTTACGCTGTGTATTTGTTTGTGGGTATTGATTTTATTTCTTTATATACAATAATATACAATAATGTCTCTTGCTGGAAGTGAAAGTGATAGCGACATCGTGAGTGATGTTTCAAGTGATTCGAGTGGCGAGTTTAGTGAGAGTGATGGTGAACCCGAAAGTATTAGTATTCCCAGTTTATGGATTCATGTTTACCCTCCTGAAAGTGAGGCAGACGGGACCAAATTCACATTTCGTCCAAGAAATGTAGGCCCTCATAATGCCCCGCCTTGAAATGCAGAGCCTATTCAATATGCAAATCTGTTTCTAAGTGACTCGCTATTGACTCATATTGTTAGAGAAACAAACAGGTATGCAACCCTTAGAATTTCCCAAAAAGACTTTAGTACAATTCCCCATTCTACTTTCGCTCATTGGAAAAACATTGACTTAGAGATGTTGAAAAAGTATTTCGGACTGTGTTTCTGTATGGGACTCCACCAAAGAAAAAACATTCGTGATTACTGGGATACGAGACGACTTCTCAAAAGTTCATTTGGAGAAGTAACAAGTAAACGGCAGTTTATGCTGATAAATGGATTTCTACATCTCTCCAATACAGCGAATCAACGACGGCGCGGGGAAGAAGGATTTGATCCTTGGTTCAAGGTTCGAACACTACTCGACCATTGCAACAGTGTCTTCAAAGCATATTACGTACCAAATCGGACATTATCTTTAGATGAAAGTATGATAGGCATGAAGAACAGAACGTCGTACATACAGTATATGCCAAATAAACGGCACGCGCGTTATGGTATAAAAAAGTTTGAACTGTGTGAAGCCAATACTGGATATGTGTATCATGTTGACCTTTACTGTGGAAAAGACTTTTTTGTCTCCGGTTCTGCGAAAGGTTTAGCGCATGAAGTTGTAATGCATGCCATGAAAGAAAGTAAGCTGCTCCACAAAGGATACCACCTTGTAACAGACAATTTTTACACCAAAGTGCCACTGGCTGAAGAGCTACTCAGTAATGAAACCTCCCTAACTGGCACAATTAGAATTACTTCAAAGCATCTTCCAAACAGACTGAAACAGGCAAGACTCCAAGCTGGGGAAACACTCTACTTTAGAAAAGGCCAAGTGCTCCTTGTAGGCTTCAAAGAAAAGCCAACCAGGAAGATTGTCTACCTTCTATCAACATTTGGACATGCAGAAAATATAAATGTTCGAAACAGGCGTGGTCAAGAACACGTAAAGCCAAAAATTATTTCTGATTACAACGTCGGCATGGGTGGAGTCGATCTTAGTGATAAGAAAATTTTTCAGTATGCAAGTCAAAGAACAACTAGACGGTACTGGAAGAAAATTCTTATGAACTTGTTTGATATGGCACTCGTCAATGCTTATATCATCTACTGCCAGAATACTGACAAGCCGCTGGCAAGATCAGACTTCATATACTCCATCGTAGAAGCACTTGCCTACCCAAGAACACACCATGCCCCAGCATCGATGCTTCATCTTCCCTCAACTTCATTGGCATCAGCTTCAGAGCACACATACACCAAACTTCCTGGCACACAACTACGAAAATGTGTTACTTGTAGTCGAAGATCCCGTCACCACTGCCCAGGATGTAATGTTGATGTTCATGAAGAATGCTGGGCAAAACTCGAGCACTACTGGAGAGATCTAAGTCTCAAAAGAAAGAGGAGTAATTCATCCGATCCTACTGCCCGAGACTAGAAAAAATAAAAATAAGGTATGCTATTTATTTATATAAATATCTATTTTATAAATGTATTTTATAAATTTTATAAATGTACAAGAGTACCTACTGTTATTTATGTTATTTATGTTATTTATTTTATTCATCTTATTTATCTTATTTATCTACTTTATAGAACGAGGAGTAATTCATCCGATCCTACTGCCCGAGACTAGAAAAAATAAAATAAGGTATGCTATTTATTTATATAAATATCTATTTTATAAATGTATTTTATAAATTTTATAAATGTACAAGAGTACCTACTGTTATTTATGTTATTTATTTTATTCATCTTATTTATCTTATTTATCTACTTTATAGAACGAGGAGTAATTCATCCGATCCTACTGCCCAAGACTAGAAAAAATAAAAATAAGGTATGCTATTTATTTATATAAATATCTATTTTATAAATGTATTTTATAAATTTTATAAATGTACAAGAGTACCTACTGTTATTTATGTTATTTATGTTATTTATCTTACTTATCTTACCTTATTTATCTACTTTAAATATATATACAAGGTACCGTATCAATATTGCGAATGGCCTAATGGTGTCATCTCTGAAACCATCCATTTATTGAATATTTGGGCAGTGAAACTCGTTTTCTTTTCAGATACGCAAGTTACCCATGAAATTTGGAGCTAAAGGACGTAAAGAAAAAAATTTTTAATGGGGAACTACACTGGTTAAGAGGCCTTCAAAACTTAAAACTCTGTTCACTTTTTTTTTTTCCGAACTTCAACGCATTACTTTGGTCTTATATAATTATTTTAGGAGAATTTAATAAACATAATATTGAAGTACATTTCTTTCTCATTAAAATGATGCATAATAATATATATCTAGCAAGAACAATCCGATCATTGCAAAACAAAAAACTGGAAAGGTATGCAATTCCAGGAATTTCCAGGAATATTTATGCATCGTTTGAATAAGCCTTGCTCGGTTAAAAGGATCCATGTTTCAGACGTGAAAGCAAGGTAAGAGCTGAAAGAAAAATTTGTTGTAGAAAATTGCTTGATAGATTTTATCCAATGATGTTAAAAAAAAAAGTTTTACAGATGAGATGAAAAAGATTTCACCATTGAGATTGCTCAAAACTCCTGGAATGATGATGTTTATGGTCAGCATAAGAAAGACATTCCTCCATCGAGACTTTACCACCAGACAAGTCAGTTTTCAAAAAAAATCATGGTATTAGCAGGTGTATCATGGAATGGAAAGATGAAAATTCATTTCATCTCAGAAAAAAAAAATTAATTCAGAAACCTATGTAAATCTCTTAGAGGAGAATTTTTTTGCCTGATTGTCAGTATCTGTATTATGGAAATGATTTCATACTCCAACAAGATGGTACTACAGCTCATACTATCAAGTTCACGCAGGATTATCTACACAACAGAATGTTGTCAACTTCATTGGAAAAAACAACTGGCCCCTACAATCACCTGATTTGCAATCCCATGGATTATTGCATATGGCACACTCTAGCAGAGAAGATTTATGAAGGCCAAACAGAAAACTTCACAGAAATGCAATTAAAGAAAAAAATATTCAAATGTTGGGACAAAATAACATTAGCAGAAATCAGAAAATGTATCATGTCATGGAAGAAAAGGTTATGATCAGGCACGGACTGGCTCAAAAATTTCCACCAACCAGGTGTCACTGAGAGGGCCCCCAAAAGGCTTCAGTAAATTCTGCCCCCAAAAAAGTGTTTATGGATGTTTAAAAATCTAGTAATTTTGTCATGACCTGTAAATCCCCGCGAGTTTTGAATATAATTTTGAACTCAACCAAAATCAAATCTAATTAATACGCAGTTAGGGAATGATGAGGTGTACTTCTAAATACACAAAAGGCCTTGGAATCATTTTTCTTTTTCCTTGTGGGTTTGCATTATATATATCTGTTCATTACAATATGAAAGTTACTCATGAAAATCATAGAAAACATTGAAGTAGAAAGAGACTTTTTTTCAATCCCAAATTAAACTGTCACTTACTTAAACTATTACAGAGGGGCCCATTATCAACAGTAGGCCACAGGCCTTTCTTCTTTTAGTTACGCCTCTGATAATAATAATATATATATTTATATAGCGCAAAATATCAATGAATAACGTTTTCAAAGGCGTTTAGAAAAAAGGTATATGATGAAATTATTGGGGGTGTGGATTGTAGGTTTGGGTATGCAGGTTCTTGGGATCTAGGCTGAACTAGCTGGGCCCTGCTGGCTTTATTCAGCTCCTAAGATATTTGTGTTTAAAGCTTAAAAATATAAAACATTAACAATTACTTAAATAAAAATCAGTAAATTACTCACGTTATAAAGACCAAGAGCAAAAAATATTTACTTTATTTACTTAATTTTATTTTTTGCACCAAAAATAGTGTCCTAGAGTACTGATTGGTTATACTAGAAATCTAAGAAATGCATCTGGCAACATACTAATTCTTAACATATTTATTTATTTAATTTTCAACAAATAAAATCAATATATTATAATAGATTTATTTAAATAAATTTATTTAAATGGACATAATTTATCAATGAATAAACTAAAGTTAATAATCCTAAACAATTTAAATATCAATTATTTTACTAGTATTAAAAAAAGTGGAAAATTTTTAATGCCATTTTGTCACCAATGTACGTTGCTGTGCTGGCACTTTTTTTTTACCCCTGTCAACACCCTTGAGGTCTATTATAGTAATACGTCGAACAAATTTAGGGCCCTCAATGAAAAAGGCCCACTGGCCCAGCTGGTGGGCCAGTCCACGCTTGGTTATGATTAGTTTGTAAGCAGGACATCAGACATATTGATCATTATTTGTTGATAAGATGTGAATAATAAAATTTTTCAGTTAATGATATTCATTTTTTTTACCATACCTCATTGTTCCCTCAGTTGTGAAAAAAGTATTTTATGTAGAGGTCTGAAATTTTTATGATGGCTTATCAATAGATTGAGGTAAAAGTTATGTAAATTTTGGAAGTGTGAACTGCATATTTTTGAAGTTTTATTTTTTTTGTTCCTTAATTTACTGCCAATTCCTACCTACAGAAGGCAGTACATATCTCAGTGAGGCAGTGGATGGGTGATGTTACTGAGCTGGGGTGGTAGACTAGGAGGGTGAGTGAGGGTCAGTTACTGAATAGTGGGTACGAGGTGTATGGTCTTAGACATGATGGAGCAGATGCGAGTGGGTGAGGTAGAGGAAAATTGCTTCTGTTGAAAAGTGGGGCCTTCGGCGAGTATGGAGCATAGATGGTCGGGTATGGGAGTTTCAGACAAGAGAGGGAAGCACTTGTGATGAAGAGCAGACAGGTTTGGGCATTCCACCAGGAGGTGCATAACAGTGATAGGGGAATGGCAGGTAAGGCATAGCAGGGCTGGTGATTTCGCCATAAGGTGTCTGTGGGTGATGTGGGTGTGGCCTAGGCGGAGATGGGCTAGAATTACTTCTTTATGGTGGGACTGGTGGAATGAGGAGGCCCAGTATCCTATTTGTGGTTTGATCCAGTGAAGTTTATTTTGTGTGGCCTGGTCCCATTCCCATTGCCATATGGAACGGAAGTGGGAGCGAAGAGTCAGGAAGAAGTCAGAGAAAGGGAGGGGTTGGAAGGAGACTGGTAGTGAGCAGGCCATCTTTGCCATGTGGTCCACCTCCTTGTTACCCTGGATGCCGACGTGAGCCAGGACCCAGCAGAAGGCAACTATCTTGTGTTGGAGGGCCGTTAAAAAGTGGAAGATTTGCTGGATAGTACAGATGAGTGGGTGAGGGTTAAATCTTTCTAGGGAGAGAAGTGCGCTTTGGGAATCTGAATAAAAGATGAAGGAGCTGGCAGAGTGGGTGCACACAATGTTGAGGGCCTCCATAATCACGAAAAATTCTGCCAAGAAAATGGAGGCCTCACGGGGCAGGCTGATGCCTCAGGAAAGCAGCTGGGACAGAATCACCACTGAGGAGGCCGAACCAGCCTCCAAGCGGGAACCACCTGTATAAATGGCAACTGCATCCAGGTGTTAGGTTGCATGTTCAAGAAGAGTGACCTGTATACTGTGGTGCTCATAGTATTCTTCAGTAGGGCACACAGGTTCCTGCAGAACTTGATAGGGGTGAGAAGCCAGGGGGGGTAGATGCTGTATGAAATGGGGATAACTGAGGGGGCGGGAATGTTGAAAAGGTCAAGGAAAGAGCAGACCACTTCAGTGAAGTGCCAGCTCCGTCCCTGGGGTGGTAGTTCAGAAACCACCGTGCCTAGAAGCAAATAAGGCAGCCTCTGTGCATGGAGGTATGTTGTCATGAGGAGTAGACCCCATCGGAGGGTGAGAGGGAGATAATTGCAGTCCACTTGGAGGCTGGAGGCTGGGGAGGAGGGGAAAGCACCAGTGGCGAGGCAGAGGCCTTTATTAAGGACTGGGTCCAAGATACAGAGGCGGGCATTGGAGGCTGAACCGTATCCTACACTACCATAGTCCAGCTTCGACTGTACCATGGAAGTGTAAAGGCGAAGAAGAGAGTGTTGAGCTGCACCCCATGTGGTGTGGGAGAGGTGATCTAGAAGAGCGAGGGGACATTGAAGGGATTGCTTCAGGTGTTTGAGATGGGGAGCCCAGTTGAGCCATGGTCTAGGGTCATGCCCAGAAAAAGCGTGGAGGGCACCACCTCAAGAGAATTGCTGTATAATGTGACAGAGGGAATAGGAAGGGTTGCGGGTCTTCTTCTACTGAAGAGCATACATTTGGACTTGGTGGTAGAGAGAAGGAAACCCACCAACATCGCCCACCTTTCCACCCAGTAGATAGCAAGCTGCATTTGCCATTGAACAACAGATGGTTCTCGCCCTGCGAAGTAGATTGCAAGGTCATCCACGTAGATTGAAGAGCTGATGGTGGGTGGAAGGCATTTCGAGACTGTGTTCATGATGATGGAGAAGCAGAGAACACTGAGGATGCTTCCCTGTGGGACCCCATCCTCCTGCACAAAGGTGTCAGGGAGGACTGAGCCCACCTGGACTTTGAAGGTTCAGGAGGAAAGGAAGCCCCTGATGAAGGTCGGCATGACTCTGACGAGACCTAGATGTCGGAGCTGACTAAGGATTATTGTCCGACAGGTGGTCATAGACCTTCTAAATATAAAAAAAAATCGATAGTACGAACTGTCCATTGTCAAAGGCATTCTGTATGTCTCGGCTGAGGAGCAGGAGGGGATCAGTGGTGGAGTGGAATTGTCTGAAGCCAGACTGGGTAGCCGGGAAGGAATTGCTATTTTCAAGGAAGAACGATAATCGCGTTTCGACCATTTTTTCAAGGATTTTGCAGGCACAACACATCAGGGCGATTGGTCTGTAGTTTGTGGGGTCCAGGGAATCCTTGCCAGGTTTGGGGATAGGGATGATGTGGGCCTCCTTCCACCTGGAGGGGAAGGCACCCTATATCCATATGCGGTTGTATAGGTCTAGCAGGAAAATTTGTAAGGTAGTGTGGATGTGCTGGATCATGCCATACGGAATACCATCCAGACTGGGACAAGGGGATCGTTGAGAGGCCAGTGCCGCCTGTAGTTCATGCATGGTGAACAACTGGTTGTAGGTGCTGTCTGTGGATGGTGGAGAGGGGCTATTGTTAGGGGTGGGTACAGAACCAACTGCAGAGAAAAATGGCAGCAAAGGTAGAAGCTAGGTGGTTTGCCACCAACTTGGGCTTGTATAGGAGTCTGACAATAGGCCGGAGGACCGGGGGTCAGGAGGGGACAAGTCACCTCTCGACACCACATACCTTCTTCCAGATGGTAGCCGAATGACACTGGACACAAGGGCACGCCAAGAGGTTCAGTGCACTGTCTTCATTGTGCAATGAGCGATGGCCCTGGCCCGCTGCATCTCCTTGTGATGGATGGGGAGTCATGTCCGGTAGAAACACTGAGTAACCTCCTCCTTAGCACGCACAGCCTCCACGCACTCCGGGGTCTACCAAGGCACCCGTCGGGCGCAGGGGTAGGCAGAGGATCGTGGGATGCTAGTCCTTGTAGCTGCTACAACGATGGACTCGAAATATGCGATGCACTCATCAGCAGATGGGAAGTGGGCAGTTGTCAAGGTTGTATATGTATTGTTGCGGTGTTGCGGCAGCAGGCCCAATTCGTGTTGGTAGTAATCCATCTTTCTGGTACCTGAATGGTCTGGTTGGGCCGATTGAGCATGATTTAAATGGGGAAATGGTCACTTCTATAGTCCTCTTGGAGGACTTGCCATGTGAAATCTAGGAGGGCATCAGTCGAAACAAGGGACATGTCTATACAGGATGGAGTGCAGGTGGCGGCATGGTAGAATGTAGGAGAGCCATCATTGAGGCACTCGAAGGAGAGCTCAGTCATGGCAGTAATCAGGGTTTGGGCCATATAGGGAGTGTGTGTCGCCCCACAATGGGTGGCGACTATTGAAATCACCCAGTAGTACAGTGCCCGCGAAAAGTATCCGATCACTCAAGAAAATACAATATTTTCCCTTGATATTCAGAGACACGTAATTCACTTTCTATTTGTTCTAGCGACATCTGGTAACTTTGAGGTTGCTCGCTGATATGAGAGCTATCCAACGCATTCTCAAATTAGTGTTCTGGTAGCCTTCGTTGCGGGTGGCTGTGTCTCAAATTTGTCAGATTTCACTGTTTGTGTAAATTTCTTGATATTTTTTTTTTTTTTACAGAAAGTGGTGTAAATAAAATTTATATATAATGTGTGCTAAAAAACAACTTAAGAGTGATTGTCGAGGTGCTATTGTTGCTTTGCATGCATGTGGGAAATCACAGAGACAGATAGCTAAGGAATTAAACATATCCCAAAGTACCGTTAATTTATGGGTTTCACGGGCTAAGAACAATGGTGGCCTAACCACGCCAGTCCCTAAAAAACGATCTGGCAGACCGAGAAAAACAAATTCGCGAACAGACAAACTTATGAAACGTTTAGTATTGAAAAACCCAACAATAACTGCGAAAGAAATAAAATTTAATATGAATAATTTGTTATCTGGTGTTTCTGAACGAACTATCCAGGAGCAGCTCCAAAAAGAACTCGGATTACCATCTCGCCATGCTGCTAAGAAACCGTTCATTAATGAAAAAATGCGTAAAAAACGTGTCGCATTTTGTAAAAAATACATTCATTGGACTGTTGATGACTGGAAGAAGGTTTTATTTAGCGATGAGTCGACATTTTTGACATTCAGAAGTTGTCCAAAAAAGGTTCGCCGGCCTATTGGCTCAAATAGGATGGACCCTAAATACACCCTAAAGACAATGAAAACCCTCCAAGTGTGATGGTTTGGGTTGTTTCGGTTACTATGGGCGTGGAAACTTATATTTTCTTCCGAAGAACACAACTATGAATGGTGCACGGTATTTAGCAATGCTACAGGATAAACTTCCAATGGCAATGGCAATCCAAAGGACAAAAACATACATGCATGATGGTGCACCATGTCACAGGGCAAAATAGTGACAAAATGGATTACTGACAATAAATTTGATATTTGGATTGGCCTGGTAATAGTCCAGATCTCAATCCGATAGAAAATCTGTGGCTAATAATAAAAAATAAGGTTGAATGCCACGACACTGGCTCAGTCGAAAAATTACAAGAGGCCATCAAAAAGGTATGGTGCAAGGAAATATCAGTGGAAGTTTGTCAAAACTTGATTAAATCCATGCCAAAACGTCTAGAACAAGTCATCCAAACCAAAGGACAGATGACAAAATACTAATATAAGGTTAGTATACATTTAAACATTGTTTTTTATGTAAAAAATACAAATTTCAAGGGTGATCGGATACTTTTCGCGGGCACTGTAGAAAGGGCCTGGGGAGTTGCTGTACAACCTCCACCAGGTCATTGCGGGAGACTTGAGCATGGGGAGGGAGGTACATTGAGTAGACGGTGTACTGTCTATCCAGGGAAAGCCAGGTGGCAATCACCTGTACCGGGGACTGGATAGAGAGATTGTGGAAGGGGACTGCGTGGTGTATTAGAATGGCAGCCCCCCTTCGAGTGCAGGTATGAGTCGGGGTGTTGATGCAAGAATATACAGTAGGGCAGAGCATGGGCCTGTTCCCCAGGATTAGCTTCTGGAGCCAGACACACACCGGACAGGAAGTGGTAATCAAGGAGTTAAGGCCTTCATAGTTCACAAATATTCCTCTGCAATTCCAGTATACTATTGTGGTTTTTGGGGAACCATTAGTCGATGAAGAGGGATGGGTAAAGGTGTAAGTGCTAGGAGGTTGGCGTGTGAAGGGAGATCTGGGGTTCACAAAGGTGAAGAATGGGTCAGGAGCATGGCTGGCTATCTATTGTTCACCAGGGAAGGAATCGGTTGGCCAGTCAATCATCGCGGAGGTTGCGGGGTTGAGTCAGCCGAGCGAGACTGGAGGCGTAGATCATGGCTGTCAGGGGAATGTCATGGGCTGAGAGGGTCAGAAGTGTTTTGGCAGGCTTGTGTTTGGGCCAGGAGGGGGCACTGTACTTCCCAAAGTGGTGCCTCCCCGCCTGTCTGGGGTCTCATGGCGGACCCCGGGTGGCAATAGGGGGTACCAGAAGGACTAGGTGGGTGGGAGGGATGGCATGCTCAGGGTGGCTGGCAAGGAGGGTGCCGGGGATGTTGAGGGAGCAGGTACTGTGGGGGTGGAAGGTGAACCAGAGTGGTCTTGTGGAGGGGTGGAAAAAATGGCACCAGGAGACACGGGCACATCCATGAGACTCATGGGTCGGCCGAGCTCCCCTTGGCCACACTGTGTAGCTGCACCAGGGCCGCATCTACTGGATCCTCAGGGGGAGAGGATGTTGTTCAAATTGGGTCTTGTTGTGGGGGGGCAAGTCATGTAATTCAGCAACTATTGTCAGAGTCTGTGGGGGTAGAGTGGTGGGACTTCCGCAGTGGGGAGAGATGGTCCAAGTAGATGAAGTTGGGGGTGTGAGAGTCCAAGTTGTCTTCTTAGTTCTAGGGGAAGAGGGAGAGACACGTTGAAAGGCCAGAGGGTCTGGCAACTCACTCCAGCATCTCCGCCTCATCGGCTTGCTCCGAGTGGTAGGTTTGGGCATGTGCAGAGAGTACTGGGAGGGCAGGGTTTGAGGTGGATGGGGCCTGGGTGTCCTGGTCCCAGACTCTTCAGGGATTTGTGGCAGGTGTGGTGCGTGAAGAGAAAGGATGGTGGAGGGGGACAGGAAACCATCGGGTCCTGCAAGGATTCCCTTTGGGAAGGGCAAGGAGCAGTGGTTGAGGGGGTTTCAGCAGCAGGCCAGGGTGGCGTGCTGAGATGACAGAGTTGAGAGCAGTAGCGTAAGACACCCCCGGCCTCACCTCCCGACTCTGCACCCTGTCTCATGCCTCGCAGGAGCTAAGGAAGTCTGTTACCTGTAGGCCTCGGACCTCCTCCTCCAACTTGAAGAAAAGGCATTCGTGGGAGGAAGAGGGGTGTACACCTTCACAACTAGAGCATTTGGGTGTGTTGGGGCATCTGTCAGGGTGAGCAATTTGTCCACAATGAACACACAGTTGTTGTGGCTGGCGACAAACGGAACTAACGTGTCCAAACTTGTTGCATTTAAAGCAATGGGTCGGGTGTGGGATGTATGGGTGGATGGAAAACTCGTATCATGCGCGGCCTCCCTGTCAGGATGTGAAGTGATAAATCTTAGTGACCCCCTGGGGTGTGAGGTCCTGCAGGAGCTCGTTCACTATAATCGACAATAGGCAGGTGGCATAAATAGTGCCCTGACTCTGGTTCAGGTGAGGGTGTGGGGAAATGGACACAGAGCATCCAAGGACCTCAGTGAGGGAGAATAGGGCTTTTGTCTTTGCGGCTGAGCGTGATTTTATGAGGGAGCCATCCCTCTGTGGGCGTACATAATCGCAGCTAGAGTTGCTGTGGGTTCGGACCGCCTGGAACATCTGTTCAGAGTTGGTCGGAAGGGACCCAGAGGTAGGCCGGATCACCAGGAATTTGTGGATACTTGAAAGGGAGAGGGAGGCTGCAGCATCGAAGTGGACTGGGATATCAATGGTTGATAGGATGGCCATGAATGCCAGCTTCCCCATCCACCATGGGGCTCTCTCCATAGGGATGTGGTCCAATGGCGGATGAGGGGGACATATGGGAAGAGCAAGAAGCCGGGTTTTGGGGGCAAGTCCTGGGTGGAACTTGACTTGCCCAAAGGTGGCTGAGGTGGGCTGGGGCAAGACCCCTGCTCCAGAGAGTGTATGTCCAAGGGCATATTTGAGGGACAGGCTGAGGTCAGCAACGGAAAAGGAGAGTGCAAGTGTTCCACTTCCACAGGGGGGTCAACCCCATCAGGATGCGATCTTCCAGTGGTAGAGGACTCGAGGGCCTGGTTGTCCACCACCCGAGTGTTGACAGAAGTAGTCCGAGAATGAGAAGCAGTAGTCGTAAGCCGAGGGGGAGAAGTAGCCATAGCAAACAAAAAGAAGCTTCATACCCCATGTGCATCCAGCCACCACAGGAAAGGCAAATCGTGGGCACACTCGGTCCCACCACCAATAGATGTCACGCAAGGGAGATACACCCACACCCAGTCCCCATGCCTAAAAGGTGGCAGGGACAGGGCTTGGGTTTGGTTGAAAAGCAACAAGGGTGCAGGGCAACCACCTCCGACATCCAAGGGCCTAGGAAGGCCTTACACCGAAGAAAGATGTATTCTCACATTCGCCACAAAGGGATGTGCCCTATTGCTCTGGACAAAGCAAAGGGATTTTTGAAGTTATTAATGTTCAAATCTCAAGGCATTTTTTTTTGGCCACCCACTATATAAAATTTATATCTGAAAGTTCTCAAAGATAAAAAAAAAATTGGAAAAAATCATATAAAAGTATTGAAAACAAACTGAAAGATGTACATCTGAAATAAAACTACAAATTCTAATCATATTTGTTTGAGTTTTGTATTACATTTCTTTAATGACTGTTGCATTACAATGAGCAAAGAGAAGGGGCTTGTTGGTGCACTGCACCAATTGCACCTACGTTAAAAACATTTCCTGGTTGTATTCCAACACCATTCTTTTCCTACCACTACATTTTACCTCAAAGTTGGTTCAGATTAAAAAAATTTTAAAATGGATAGGCCTAATTAGTGTTCAACCTATTCATTTTTAAAAACTTCTGCACACCATAAAATTATGCTTTTTGTAGGTGATTCAGGTCTGTCCCCCTTCTCAAAGGAAAAAAGGAATTAATTTACACTATAAATGAAGGGTAGTGATGCCTCTTAGCTTCTCTAGCTCAATTTTGATATACTTTCACTATTAAGGTCAACACATATTCACCTACTCCTACCTCCCAACAAAGTTACAATTTCTCTAAATCATAAGGAATCATTTAAGAATATTTAGCTTGGAGATGAGGTACAGACCAGGTGTTGGGCTGTTTACTTAATAAGGCTGAGAATGGGAACAAGTTTTTTTTACCTATAAGAAAAGATAAACCACTTGCTCTTGAAATCTGAGGTAGGACTAATTTCATGGCTTACAGTTTGCTTAACCTCAGTAGTAGTAGTTAAGGTCAGATGAAAAGAAAGGAACTTTTTTTTTTTTTTTTTTGTAGAATGTAAGACCCACAGACCTATATAACATATGACTGAACAACAAAATGCATTGAACAGATAAAACTAAATTTTTTTTACTAGAGTCCTTTTTTGTTGCAGGTTCAAAATGCCTTAATTAGGCAGTGATAGTGACATTGTGTGCATTCAAAAATAAGTTTCCAGGACACGAGGTGCAAACAGCTAAGACAATATGACAAACTGTTAGTACTTTCACTAAGGATTTATTTCAAACAAAGAGAGAAAAGGTTGGCATCTTACCTGTTCATTTAAAGGTCTTCCAACAGTTTTCAGTTTAGAGTCATTAATGTTCAGTTTTTTAAGCTTAACCATTGGATATTTGGAACACTGAATTCTTCTGAATAGAATATTCTTAATCAATGACACACCAACATCTTGTTTCTGATTCTGAAATTTTGAAACATCCTCTGCATTTGAATCATCAAAAAGGTCAGGGTTTTCTTTCTGACATAAATTTTCAGATCTCTGAACAAATTGCTAAAAATAGTTTTAAAGAACTTACACACAAATATTTGATAGAGATCAAAATGGTTACTGAATTTTGATAATTTCTTGAAGGAATGAGAACAAAATAGTTATCACAAGAAAACTTGAGAAAGCTATTTCATTACAAAACTGTTTCACGCTCCCAGATTTTATTTGAATGAGTGTGTGATGTTAATCCATCTAATGTCACATCATGGTTATTGATGCCTAATACACTGTAGCTGAAACCTAAACACTGAATAAAACTATGGGACAAATGACAAAAATGGTGAAGCAAAAAATAAACAAGAATGCAATGAATGAGTGAAATGGAAGAAAAAGTGAGGTTTAAAAGAATTATATCTGAACAAACTTAAACAAAAAAACTGGGATAACACAGTCCTGCTCCCAGCTGTGGGGAGAGTATAAGTGCCATCCCCACCTCATTTCTCTGAGATGATGATGATGATGATGATGACCTAAGTTCCCAAGACTGGGACACAATCTGTGAGAAGAGGGGAGAAGTAATGAAGAAGAGAAAAGGTAGAAACTAAAGCATACACAATCATTTACACTAGCATCCTGGTGGAACACACCTGTGGTGCTACATATGCCATGCTTCCTGGATTTGTCATGAATAAAAAGAGTCCTGAACTTACATACAGTGGGGTTCCGAAGTTTGAGACTCAAACTTCATGATTCCGCATAGTCGTGATCACCCTTTTTTATACAAAAAATTTCAAAGTTTGTGATTTTTGACCAAAAATCCACATATTCGTGATTTTGATTTTCTGTATTATTATTATTATTGTTTATTAGCAACATATTTAGTTTGATTTAATCTGCTGCCTATTTTATCCTGTATTTTTCAGATATTGTTTTGAAAAAATAACCTAGTTTTTGGTCTAGAGTGTTTAGTCAAAATGGCTCCAAAACATAAAGTAGATAGTGTTAGTCAATCTAGTAATAAAAGAACCAAAAATGTCACTGATTTGGAGACTAAACTAAAGATTATTTCTGAATGTGAGAAAGGTTTAAAAACTAGTGAAATATCAAAAATGTTTAGTTTATCATGGTCGACTGTGGACTCAATTTTGAAAAGCAAAGAAAAATATAAACAAGCAGCTAAAGCTACATCAGGATCAGTTAAAAGTTAAAAAATTTGTGATGATGTTCTTATAAAAATGGAAAAACATCTCGTGACGTGGGTGCGTGAAAAGGAAAAAGTGGGTGATTCTATTTCTTCCACTCGCATAAGAGAGAAGCTCTAGTTTTCTTTCAAAAGTTGAAAGAATAAGATCCAGAATGTCAGCTTGAATTCACTGCTAGTAAAGGCTGGTTCAATAGATTTTTGAATAGCATCAACTTCTCAGTAACCCACTTCAACCATTAACTACTGTATTACTGTAACTTCAAAATTAATACATGGTGAGTTTTTATTCTCTTTTATTTTTTATTCTCTGTTAGTTTAGCAGTACTGTACATAATTGTAATATTTTTGTTTTTTCTTAGATTGGTATCAATTTGTCTAAGCTCTGGAACGCATTAGCAAAAATTAATAGAAAATGGATTCCGATGTTCGTGATTTCGAAGTTAGAGACGATTTTGGCAGTCCCAATTAATCACGAACTTCGGAACTCCACTGTACCTCTAATAAGCCTCCTCCATTACAACCTTCTTCCAGCTTTCTCATGCATCATCCAGATCTAGGCCATGCTTCCTCACACACTCATTCACTATGTCCACCCATCTTCTCACCCTCAGTCTCGACTTTGTACATTTACAAACAGTCTTGTACACACTTTTCCCAACTTTGTCATCTTCCATTCTTTCAGCATTCCAAATCAAACAGCTTCTAAGAGATTAGAATCATGTGTGAGGTTGCTCAACCCACACAGCTCTACTTAACTGTGTTGAATCAAAGGCTTTTCATCTCATCAATTCCCTACTTCTTACCTTCTTACTGACTGTCTTCAATCCCTCTCTCTTCACTGCAATGTTACCTCACTCTCTCTCTACTATTGCTATTATAAGAGACTGCTCTTCTGAACTCTCTAACTGCTTACCACCTCCTTTGAGAAGAGCATGCAGTACCAGACTTTCAACACCTTTGCATTCCATCCTGTTCAACTTTCTAATGCAAGGGTTAATCAGGGTTCTCAATCTTTCATATACTTAACCAGCCAACTTTAAAACAACCTTCCTCAATCCACCTTTTCTTCTGTCTATCAATACTACATTAGGGTGTCCCATTTTTCCCTTTTTTTTAAAATGTCAATGTCCATACTTTTTTCCTCGTTAGAACTGGTCTACTGAATACAACCATATCAAAAGAAAATCTTTTTCTGAATTTAGGGGTCCCCCCACCCCCCTCGAAATATTTTGCGCTCTTGGAATGCAAAAATTGGCATTTTGGGGAGTACGGGGTGTCAGGAAATGATTGCCCCCCTGTAGAGCAAAAACTAGAAGAGATAGATAAAAACCAGCGAGACCACTTGAAAGAGCGTTAAAATCTGAATAAAAACCATTATATTCTATTCCTGTGATTTTAATTCTTACCATTTTTTTCCCCACAGAAACCATGGCATCATCTATTTTGAACGATTCAGAGAAAAAGCGAGTTCTTGACCGCATTCGAGCTGTCACATTTCGTGAAGCAAAGGAAGCTGGTGCAACTTTCATAACTCGACTCTGGGTGGCTGAGAGATTAAAAAGATCAGAAGACTTTGGCAAAAGGAATTGGAATAAGAATCCTGAAGATTGTGAAACAGAATTTCGAGGAGGAAGACCGGAGAAATTATCTCAAGAATCGAAAGACATTGTGCTTGCTGCATCACGGCGCCGAAAGAAGAGCTGCTCTGAGGTAGCGAAAGAGATACTTATCCGTCGTGGTAAGATAGTCAATCGGCAACTTGTGCATCAATTTTGAGTTCGCCAAGGCTTGAGTGCTTGGCATGAAATAGCTAAGCCACGGAAGAGTGATCTTAATATTGAAGATCGGCTATGGTTTTGTGATTATCTTGAGGAATGGACGGAAGACGATTTCCTTCACTTGGTTGTCAGCAATGAATTCTTCGTTTATGTCTCCAGAAAACCAAATTTTCAGAATGATCGGGTTTGGGCAACAACTCCTGATGAAGTCCCAGATGACCAGAAGTATCGAGAAATAGTAAAAAATCTAGCATGTGTGGGTGTTTTCATATGTTCTCTATTCGGAAGCTCATCTGGGTTATCAAACCAAGAGGAACCAGTTGGGATGGGCCTTATTTCCGAAATGTAATTTTAGCCCAACATGTAATTCCATTTTTGAAAGACCCCGAGTGTGTTTTGGATGTTGAACAGGCAACCTTTCTTCACGACAAAGCCCCCTGTATGAAAGCACTTGCGACTCAACAACTGCTTAAGGACAATAACATTGATTTTTTCGGAAATAATGAATGGCCTGGCAATTCTCCCGATCTTAATGTCTGTGAACATGTCGGATCCATCATGAAGGATCGGGTGGAGTCCTTAATGCTGGAACAACCCATTCAGAATCGGTATTCAACAGAAATTATGACTGCAAAGATTAACAAAGTCCTTGAAGAAATGAGTCATGATACCGATCTCTTTGAGACACTTCTGGGATCATACCCCTGTCGATTAATGGCCGTCAGAGCTGCAAATGGGGGCAACACCCAATATTAAAACAAGTGTTTTTTATTCAAAATTAAACGCTCTTTCGCGTGGTTTTGTCTGTTTTTTTCTATTCCTTTCAGTTTCTTCTGTACAGGGGGGGGCAATCATTTCCTGACACCCTTTACATTTGACACTGAGGAGCCAATTATTTATACAACACCTGTACAAAATGAAAGCTACATTCATGCACCTAACATTAACCCATTAACGCCCACTGATCTATTTAGAGATCAGTTAAAAAAATAACTTAATTAATTAGTTGTTGTTACTTTAAATTATTTGTTATGGCTAAATATTAAAGTAAACATCTGCTTTTATCTAAAATTTTATTGTCATCAATGAATATTAAGTTTTAAGAAACTTATGAAGAATTTTATTTGTCCTAAATTTGCAGAGAAAAATGTTCAATGCAAAACATTAAACATAATATTGTAATATATAATAAATAATTATTTTTTGAATAGATATGATTTATAAGATGTAAATCATTAGTATTATTATTATAACTGACAGTTTATTTAGGTAGAATAAGAAGCAAAATAGAACCAATTTTGGTGATCTCTAAATAGATCATTGGGAGGATATGATGAGTCATATATTGCACAATCATTTCAGTCATAACATTGCGCAATCATTTGGTATAAAAGGAAGCTCTCCATGAATTAAATTTTATTTTACTCTTATTCATCACCCATCAACATGGATCGGCGAAGAAAACTTTGTAATTTTGAAAGGGGGCAGAGCAGGGAAATATTGATTTGGAAATGGAAGATAGAGCGCAGGGCCGGATTAAGACCTTTAGAGGCCCTAAGCACTTAAAAGATTTTGGTGCCCCATATATATGTAATTCAAAATATAAACAAAAATAAACCATAAAATAAAATTTTATTTTTTGAAATGAAACAAAACTTACAGTAAGATGGAAAATAATGTTTATTTTTGTATACTTCCACTTCATTTATATTTGAAAAGTTTTCTCCTACTTTTTTTAATTGCAAAGTCTTTGATCAGATCCTCAAAACTAATCTTACGTAACACATCTGCTTCTATACTTAGTAGAGATAAGGCATCCAGCCTGCCTTGTTGCATAGTTGTTCTGTTGGTATTTTTAATATACTTCAACTGAGAAAATGAACGCTCAGCTGAGCAATTTGTGACCATTAATGTTAAAAATATACGAAAGGCAATTTCTACATTTGGGAAGGCACACTCAATATTGTCTTCTACAATTATTTTATAAAGTTCAGCATGACTGAATCTTGTTTTTACATTTTTTTTTGCACTGAACTTATGGCACACATATGAGTGAAACTGCTGAAGCTCAGCAGAGAAATTAGTGTTCAAGTCCTCTGGGTAAGCATCAATCATCTTTTTACAACCCTGAGAATACCTTTCAATTTCAGTAGATGATGAAGTGGTGACATTATGTGGCACATCACTTAGAAAAGAAAATCTCTCTGCTATTTCTTTGTATATCTCTCCTCTTCTTCTCATCTCAGTTTCAAGTTTGTCAACAATTGTGTAAAAGGTGGTGATAAGAAATTTATCTCTGGCATTCAGATATACTTCTGGTGCATCTCCGTCATTGGGTACCTTCTTTCTGATACGTTTGCGAGTTTGAGCTGCCTTGTAATCAACATCTGGTAGCATTTCCTTTGTAGCTGCTTCATATCTTTCAAATTCATCTCGTGAAGTGCACAGTTGGTCAGCTAATGATCCATACAGATCTGCACATGTTTTTAAGTTCACATCCTTATTCTGTAGAACTTTGCTTACTCTATGAAAATTTTGCAAAATCTCATCCCAAAAATTCAACATAAAAACGAATTCTAGCTCTTGCATCTTATTTGCAATATTATTTGCTTCTCTTCTAGTGTCTCCCTTTTGTGACTGGTCTTCAGCTATACATTCTAACGCTTCTAAAATTTTAAGGAAAGATTTCAAAATTGCTGCTGTTGCCATAGCATGTGCCTCCCATCTGGTATCAGAGAGGGATTTTAAGACACTTTCATTTCCAATACAACCTTTAAGAATTTCCCACCTGCTGGTTGAGGCTAAAAAAAAGGTATAGAGCAACTGCACTGTAGAGAAGAAATTAACCGCCTCTTGACAGCAGTCAACAGCACTTCGGCCTACCAGATTTAGTGAATGGGCTGCACAGGGCACATATATAGCAAACTTGTTTGTTTCTAAAATTTTTTGCTGCATCCCCTTATAACGCCCAGACATGTTGGCAGCGTTGTCGTAAGATTGACCCCTACATTTTGAAAAGTTTAGCTTACAAACTTCACGTAAGTACTGCAACACCTGATTTGCCATTTCCTCACCAGTATGGCTTTTCATTTTCAGAAAGGTTAAAAAGCGTTCAATAGGCTGTCCATCTTTTAAGTACCTAAGTACAACACTTAACTGATCGATATGTGATAGATCTGGTGTTGAATCAACTGACAAACTAAAATAACCAGAAGATTTTACTTCGTCAACAATGAGTGCGTGGACCTTTTGAGCCATTAGTTGAATGAGTTCCTCACAGGTGGTTTTGGACAGGTAAGAAGGATTTCCTTTGCCAGAATTTCCATATTTCAAAATGTGACCTGCTAAAAATGGATCAAACCGGCTTATGAGCTCAAGCAGCCCTAAAAAATTCCCATTCTGCAATGATCCAAATCTTTCTTCTGTTCCTCGAAAAGACAAGCCACGTTCAGCTAACGTACAAATAACAGCTATGACACGCCTCAAGACATGTTCCCAGTAATCACACTCTTCCTGAATTTGTTTTTCCAACTGTTGTCCCAACCCCGCACCTTGTCTGCGAGTTAAGTATGTTAGCATAGAGTCTCGGTGAGTAGTGCTTTTTTCATGATGATCAATTACAATAGTATTTCGCCAGTCACTGAACCCTTCTCTTATAACAAAATGTGAGACATTTTTAGGAGCAAACAGTTTACAAACATAACAGTAAACTGATCCTGTTGATGGTGAATACAATAACCACTCTCTCTTGTATTTCTCACCATTGGCTTTTGTCCCAACGAAAAGTTTTTGTGAACAGTATCTTGCTGGTTTGCCACTACTGAAATGCCGGTAAGACTTGTCAAATGGCCCATTGTGGTGTTGACAGTCACTGGGTCCACAAGCAATCCAATAAGCCACATCATCAGCAGAGAAATCAAGCCACAACCCTGGATCTTTTGCTATATTTACTTCATCTTCTGCAGACTGATTCATTTCACCACCATCACCATGGTCCACTAAACTTTCATTTTCAGCAATTATTTCAACCCCAGAATGTCTTGTAAAGCAACTTGAATCAACATTTGCAGTAGAGGTATCAAGAGAATTTACAGGCAAAGTGAGATCAGTAGTGAGACATGTGGTAGATGAACCTGCTTGTGACACCTCGGTGATTCCAACGTCATCATATTTTGATTTTGAAGTGATCAAAGTGGTATTTGTGTCCACTTCTGATGACGGAGATTGGTTTTGATTCAGAATCGGTATATCATGTTGACGTTGTGGTCGTGGAACTTGTGTGAAGAAATCAGTCAGCTTTGCAGTCTTGGACTCTAAATCCAAAGTCTTCTCTTGTTTCTCTTTTGATAGTTTTCGCTTTTGTGCACCACTTAACTGAACACGTTTCATCTTGGTTCTTGGGGTCTGTAAAATACAGAAATAAAAAGAATATTTTATTTGTATATTATGTGGCAATCAACACAGTTACACATATCACAATCTTGGCTTTGTTCTTTTATTCTCAGAAAGACAAAATGGGAACCGTACACAACCAAAGTGGCAATTTAAATATAAGTGGCAATTAAATATAACTCAACCGAAATATCAACTCGAAATGTTGAATACAAATCAAATCGAAAGAAGGAACCAAAAGAAGGAACCGAAAGAAGGAACCGAAACCTATAAAATAAAAATACTTAACATTAGAATTAATAATACGCAATCTATAAAAATATCAATATTAACATTTCACTATTAACGAGCCACATTTTATATTTACATTTATTTATTTATTTAAAACACAATATTTAATTATAGGAAATATGAACATTTGCTTAGGGCCTAAATTGTCCTAACTACGTTTGATGTTATATATACATTACAAATTATTCACTCTGGTTATTACAATCTAAATTCTTTTATACTGTTATGACAATAGATAAATAAATTATAAAATAAAGATACGTGTATGATAAAATATTGTTATATATACAAATAAAGTACACTTCATAGACTTACCCTAGAGAAGAAGAGAGAGCAACAGATAAACTTCTTCAACGCTAATTAACTTAGGTCAGTATATCTTATTATTATAATGGCCGTGATAAACATCACTTGATACAACAGCAATATAGAGAGTTTATAGTTTCTTTTATTTTAATATTAATTTATATTACAATTCTATAAACCTAAATCTTTCTGTAAAACAATACCAAATGATTATGTAAAATATATATTTAATATTATATGCACAAATCACACGTTCAGAATAACTTCCTATAGCACACGAAAATATTTAATCTATATGTATTTTTAATATGGCGCTCAAAGATTTGATATAAACAAAATAATAACGCAAAGCGTAAAGTGTGTGATTACAACGAAATATATTTATTCTCTCAAAAGGGTTGTTGTTCACTACAAATTCAAACAATGAAAAAAAATAAATACTATATATGAATATATATAATTCAGTTTTCAACAGCTTATAGGCTATAAGCCGCGATTATAATAGTATAATAAATCCATGGTAAATCCAACAATGGAAAATTTCTGTGGTGCCCCCCTTCCCTTGATGCCCTAAGCACGGGCTTATTTTGCTTAATGGTTAATCCGGCCCTGATAGAGCGGCACAAGTGATGTGATCAATGAGGTAGGTGCAGCAGCATCGAGAGTCAGAAAGTTGCTCGGAACTGTGTACGTTTGGCTTTCAGACAGGAAAAGAAATCAGTCAGCTGACAGACCAAGAGAAATCATGGAAGGCAGAAGGACAAGTAAGCGAAAGATCTATGGAGGAAAACGTGCGGGTCTGAAGGTGAAAAGCTGTGAGCTGGCCGGTGTTAAGGAGACAGACAGGAGTAGTTGAGAGAAGAGAGACCACAATGCCACTCTGCTGATTGGTGACAGTATCACCCTCAGAGGATGGCACGCGATGAAGTCTCGCAGGAGGAGGAAGAGTGCAGGAAGCTGTAAAAGGAGGGGAGAAGATCATTAACAGAAACTTCCTGTGACGGAGTGAGGTATAAGCAGATTGAATACAATCAGTCAAGGAAAACTCTGGCCGCAACAGCCTGGAGAGGAGTGCGGAGTAGGACCAGACAAACATGGCCATACCATCACACGGGGCTGCATCAGGGAGATGGGGTTATGATGAAAATTTGCGGAGGGCGCGCAGGGACGCCAGTAAAGTAGGTGTTTACATAGTTATAATCCTTGTAGGAAAGCTTTTTACCAGTATTACTAAGATTATGAAGGGAAGTTGTCTAGCTAATGATATGGCTACATATGTAATTGATTGTAAATGTTGAATGTTTCAGTTCATTTTGTGAAAAAGCATTTCAAAGTTTATTATTATTAAGTATATGGTATTAACTATAAACATTCTTTTTATAAACTATGGAAGAATGATATTATCAATGAACAAACATCTAAAAATTATTGTAACAGACTAAATTTGCTCATAAAAAACGCAAAAGTGGACCATTATTATTCTCAAATTACCGAACAAAAATCTAATCCTAAAAGATTATGGAATACTTTAAAGGTTTTAGTTAATGCTAAAGAAGGAAAGAAAAATCCTGTAACTTCGTTAACATAGGATGGAATTTCCTACAGTGATCCCCAAAGACATGGCCAATTTATTAAATCATTTCTTTTCAAAAATAAGAAGCAATACGGCAGCTGCCATTCCAGAATTGAACAGTCACTACCAACAATATATGCCAGAACTCACACCAAATACTTTCTTCTTTGAACCAATTCTGCCAAACGAAACATCAGCTACATTAAAAAACTTAAAAAATAAAAGCACTGATGTCAGTTTAATTCAAGTGAAAATATATAAACTAATATCAGATAATATAAAAACCCCACTCACAAGACTTGTGAATGAGTCAATAGTACAAGATGTATTCCCTGATCACCTGAAGATAGCAAGAGTTTGTCCAGTATTCAAATCAGGCAGACCTGATTATCCAATTACCAACCAATCTCTGTCTTACCAACTCTGAGTAAAGTATTTGAAAGAATTGTACACAATATCCTAATCAAATTCTTAACTAAATACGACATCCTAACAAAAACAGAATTTGGGTTTAGAGAAGGCCACACCACAGAAGATGCCATTAACATGCTATTAGAAAATATCTATAAAAACCTAAACTACAAAAAAAACAATTTTAGTTTTCCTTGACCTATTGAAAGCCTTTGATACACTCTCACATGGTATTTTACAAAACAAATTAAGATCCATCAAAAGTGTTTAATAAAGGAATAAGTACTTATAATTAATATTCTTTCATTATAGTAGGTCGAATTTAAGGGTAAATATTTTTAGGTAGGCTCCCTATGTTTATTTACTCCATATTTCCAATAAATTATTATTTATTATATATTTTTATTTATGTAGTTTTATGCAGTATTGTTAATAATTTAGGTAATATATATTAAATTTATATTTTTCAGTTTTATGAAAAAAAAATTGCGGAGATAACAGTACTGTTATGATACTGCCCTCTCGTGGCATTTCTGCTCAACACACAGTATTTGTGTTGTCAGTTGTTGTCCTGTAGAAGTGCTATGTGTTTGTAGGCTCACAACAGTACTTCAGATATGGCTAGTAGTAAGCCAGTGTTCAGAAATGATATAACAACTTATGATTCAATATTAGGTAAACTCAAAGATGATATACATACTGAAGAAGGCTGCATGCTTCCAACAAATGGTGATGTCACAAGATATTTTTTCTTTCTCAGAAGACAACAAATCAATCAGAGAAATGTTTCAAAGGAGGAAAATATAAAAATTGTTTTATGAAAAGTTAGATGTATTTGGAATAAGGCAGGCATTCCCTCAAAAGACATCACTAAACATAAATCACCAAGAATGATACTTGATTTAATAAATAAACATGATAACTTGATTAAACATAGAAATATAAAAAAATATGGGTGCGAAAAGCAAAATTTCTTGGATCATATGAATAAATTATTCGACATTTTGACCCAAAATGCTGTTGAAGAAATTTGAAAGGATTCAATGAAATCTACAGATCAGAAGACTGAAGATATCACATTTTTAGAAGATCAGCGAGGTGAGAAGAAATACTGTTTGGGTCCAATTGACAAAGGATACGTTGCAAAGGTGTTCAGAAAACAGGCCAGGATTCATGAAGAGAAAAATTGAACAATGAAAGAAGAACAATGCCAATCTTTAGGAAAAAAAGGTAAGGGTGAAGAGCATGAAGATACATTTGACAGTGATTCAGATGATGCGGCAGATGAAGACCTCTCCCAAGCCAGGTCTATCAAAGAAGGCTGTAAACGTGCTTAAGTCAAACCTAATATCAAATACAGCAGATCGCCTAGCCCTTTCATTACGACAATGCAGTGGCTTTGCTTCAGTAGTTGCAGCAGAGTGTGGGAAAAATATTGCAGAAATGAGTGTTTCAAAAAGTATGGCAGGTTGAGCAGCTAAAACAACAAGGAAAAGAAAGGCAGAATCCATCAGAGAGGAATTTATTGCTCCTGAATATGTTTTGATTCACTGGGACAGCAAAATGATTTGTGATCATTCTTGTTACTGGAGGTAGAGATGTAGAAAAGTTACTCTCTGTGCCGAAAATTGAAAATACAACAGGACTGACACAAGCATCAGCAGTTGTAGAGTCTATGTTTAGCTGGAAATTGGAGAATAATGTGTATGGCATGGTTTTTGATGCCACTGCTTCCAATTCTGGCTGGGTAAAAGGAGCTTGCATAAAAGTAGAAGACCTACTCGGGAAAAAATTGTTTTAGATGGCCTGCCATCATCACATGGCTGAGAGAATTTTATCGGCTGTCTATTTGAAAATATTTGGTAAGACGACTTCTCCAGTAAATGAAGATTTCAAGAAATTCAAAAATGATTGGAAGAATATTGACACCAAACAACCTCATAAGCATCTTGAAATAAAAGATCAATATCTGCAGAATTTAAAAGAGAAAAACATCAAATATATGAAAGATATCCTTAACAATAAAAGGAGTCTTCCCCGAGATGACTATAGGGAAGTTGCTGAAACAACATTTCTGATTCTTGACATAGTCCCTTCATGAGGAACGCAGGGTCATTCCATAGTGTCACTCGTAACATTTCGGAGCAACTTATTGTAACATTTCTCATCATATTTCTATTAATTATAGAGCAATTGAACTTTTCTTACTATTGGGTATTGAGGGATGGTCAATGAACACAATGATGTGTGTTTCAGCTAAATCAGGCAAATACATTTTTTACAGCAAACGTCCAAAGTTATGGTGTCGCTCGTAACTGAAATGCAGCCAGTACTTACACTTGTACTTACATTTGTCTGAATTCCTGTGAATTGTGGACATCTACGGGAAAAATGTATTATTCCTCATTGGAAGACAATAAAATTTGCTGCAAATTGAGACCTAGCAATTAGCTCTACAATTTTAGGTTCCCCCCTCCCAGGGGGAAAATGTGTAGTGTCGCTCGTAACAAAAAAAAAGTCACTCGTAACCGTGCAATTCTGTGGACACAGAATACAATATTTGCACATTAAATGCACTCATACATAAATAATGAATAGCATAGTGGACACAATACACAAATATTATTGAAATATATATATAGTGGTTAATTTGTGCCGGAATGCACTGGAATGGCGATCCAGCACTTATATTTGGCCAGCCATTTCTTTTTGTATAAAGTATTTCTTGCACTTAAAATAAATATATTTCACACATACTAAGTGTATAAAAACATTGGATGAGGTCTGTTGAATGAATCTCCCCCCTGCCCAGCAGGAGGAGGATACTACCTCTTGCAACCTCCCCCGAGCTCCGTGCCCCTCTGGCTCACTAGCATTCCACCACTTCTTTTTTCATAAATTAAGCACTGTGTGTATATATATATATATATATATATATATATATATATCATTCGATATCCCAAGGAGATCTTTATTCCACCAAAGTTTGCATCATTATGACCGCTCCGAAGCCACGTGGTTCTTATACAGGGTGGGCCGTAAGTTTCCATACATAGGAAAAATAAACATTTTTTTATGGACAACCATTTTTATTTATATAATATGCTCTACATGGTTGCCATTGTTTTGAAAACACATTTCAATACGTGTTCCCCACTGTTGATGAACACGCATTAGCACAGTTGACGTTATGCTTGTAATGGCGTTGGTGATACGTTCCTTTAGATGATTTATGTCTCGTATCTTTTCCTGATACACCATGGCCTTCAAGTGCCCCCAAAGATAGAAATCAAGGGGGGTGAGATCTGGGGATCTGGGAGGCCACTCCACAGGACCACGCTGACCAATCCAAGCATCCGGAAACTGCTGATCCAAATACCGACGCACGTGAAGACCATAATTTAAATTTTCCTATGTATGGAAACTTACGGCCCACCCTGTATAGAGGAAGGTTGAGTTGCCAGATACCATCTTTTATTTTAAATGTTCAGGTATACCTTATTAGGGAGAGTTGCTAAATACCTCCATTTATTTTAATTCACACAAACTTTCTTCTTATTTTAAAGAGCATTAATTATTAAAACAATATTAACAATATAAGAAATTCACGAGACAATGGGCATAATAAAAGAAATCATTCCATTAACATGTTCTCTAAGATTAATATTCAGTTTTCCTTCATTAAAACCTTAGAATGTATACTCTGTCTATTAATTTTGTCATTCCTTACACACACACCACACACACACACACACACACACACACACACACACACTCACTCACTCACTCTAAGTTTTGTAATTTCATTATGCATTATAATGACACCACAATTGTGGTGTCGCTCATAACCACACTGTAAATGTGGTCTAACCTAAATAAATAGGACATGTTTTCCGAAGTGCTACTAGTTACACATACCTGGCAACTAACTAAAAGAGGAATTGCAATAGGTTTTATTTATTCCTACAAATCAGATGACCTGAGAAGAAAAACAACCAAAAAAGTGTCGCTCGTAACATAACTATAATATTTTGGGAAGCTACCTATAAATATTTTTATTGGGTGCATGAAGACAATAGTGATAGTGCATAACACACTACATGTATGTATCTATATAATCCAATAACAAAATTTAGTCAGCACATTTTGGTTTCTACTAATTTGGGGAACTTAAAGGTTTAAATTTTAGCACTTAACGCTTATTGTATAACTTGTCTTTGCATAAAACATCAGATCTCCAAAACCAATAAAGATAGCTCAAATCTGTAAAAAGATTTGAAAACTAGATACTTTCCCAGTTCCAATGATGTATAATATGTTGCTTTTTGATAAATTTTAACATTTCAGCCTCAGGATGACAGTTACGTGGAATGACCCCGCACTGGATGAAGCCTGGGGCATTTCATCACGCAAGATGGATGGCAGCTATACTTTATATACATAAAATGTATGCTTTCTGCAATCAAGTTGGGTTTGACTCAATGACCATTTATAAGCTTGAAAGGATGTGTATCTTTACAACACTTTTCTATGGAAAGTATTGGCTTTTGTGCACAAACGCAGTTGATGCCCTGTAAATGATCTCGACTTTTACAGGGATCTGAAAGCTGAAACAGCTTTAAACACTTTTAAAGGTCATTATTGGTACCTAACTGAGGAACTTACACCAATGGCTCTCTTTGGTTCTTTGAGCAATGAAGATAAGAGCATGATGGCAAAAGAACTATTACATTCTGTCCATCCTAAAAACTTTCATATAGGCCAACCTGTCTTCCCCATTTTGAAACAATGTTAAGCTCCACTGACTTATTGTTTCCAAGTCTTGGTTTTTCTTTCGCCAACTAGACTCAACAGGCGACTGGCTTAAAAAGCCTGTTCTTATGTGGGAAACTGATGAAGATTATATCAGGATGAAGAATATAATTTCTTTTGCAAAAGTTGATGATGATACGGCGGAGCGGGGAGTTAAATTGATGCAAGATTTCTATGGCACATGCAAGGATGAGAATGAAATTCAGGAACTTCTACAGGTTGTTGAAGAAAACAGGCGTATGATCCCTGTTGTTTCAAAGAAAATATTAATCAATATGACAAAAAGACAAGATTAGTTAGGCCTAAGTAATATACCATTCTAATGTTGTTTCTCTTTTTAGTTGTAAATTGGAAAGCTATGTATTTTGTATTTTATTAACTTTATTTCTTTTTTCTTGTAAAAGTATATTTTAATTTATACAAAAAAAAAAAAAAAAAAAAAAAAAAAAAAATGGGGCTTTGCAAATTTCTGTATTTGCAAAGTTGTTCTCATTTTGATAGCATAAGTTGAATTTATCTTTGTTCGATTTTTCAACCTATCTTATCGAAGCCCATCGCCATGGAGCTGCATTGGGATGATGCTCTGTGAGTGGTGGTAACACTCATGTTAAAAATGAGATATTAGAAATAACTTTCAAATAATTTTGGTAAAAATTACTCGTGATTTTTTCATGAGATAACATTTTTGTGGTAAAAAGTTCCTGTAATGAATCAATTTTGATGTACAAATTCTTTTTCATTTATTAAACACTTCCAATGGGTGTTTTAATGTTGGGTGCATGAATGTAGCTATCATTTTGTACCAAATATGTAGGTGTTGTATAAATAATTGGCTCCTCAATGTCAAATGTACTCCCCATAATGCCAATTTTTGCATTCTGAGAACGCAAAATATTTTGAGTCGGGTGGGGGACCCCTAAAATTCAAAAAAAGATTTTATTTTGATATGGTTGTATTCAGTGGACCAGTTCTAACAAGAAAAAAGTATGGACATTGACATTTTTAAAAAAAGTGAAAAATGGGACACCCTACATTACTACATCTGTCAAGAACAACACAATTTCTCCCTCTACCAATCTGGAATATACCACACATACTTCTTAAGTTATCCATCTCATTAATCTTAAACTTGACTTCTCCCTTTCAGGTTTTGTCAATGTTTCATACCCATATGGAAGTGTTGATACTAACACACCTTTATTCAAACATCTCACAATATCTCTACCCAGTCTCCACTTCAATACCACCACTTTCAGTGCACCTGCCACCTTTCTTCTTTGATTCACTATGAACTTTATCCACACTCATAACTCTTTTGTTCAAAGCAAATCCCACATACAGTCAGGTCCCATATTACATGAAACATCATATACGTGTGTTATAAAATGTGACCAATTATCTGTAGAATTGAATATAAAATGCTGTATACACAAACATTTTCCTGAATGATGCTAGAAATTTGGATGATCAGATGGAATTGGACTTGATCATGGAGCAATCCCTTAATTTCAAGAGGGGCATTGATCAACTCATTTCATGAAAAGCAGCAGATTATGATGTCATTCTTTAAATATGTTTCTGCAGGAGCTCCCTCAACTTCCACTACCTCATCACAAGAGGAGGAAGCTGATGATCCTGCATCTAATTTGTAAATATAGATTATAGTACTATTAATTACAGAATTTTGTTTATATTAATATTATGTCCCCTATACGTAAGGTAATTTGTAAGTAAATACTATTGACTATTCAATTTTGTGTTTAATTATCATCTTTTTATGAAATAGGAGTATTTATCATGAAATTAGGTTACTGACTCTTTGTCCCAGTTCCCTTTCACCTTATTTTCCATGGACTTAATGTTCTGCATTACACAAATCCAGATTAAGCGATGTTTTCCAGGAACTTATCCATCATGTAATATGGGACTGAACTGTACTTAAAAGACTCCACCACCTCTAGTGTATCACCATTTATCATCACATGACAGTCTGAATTTCTCTTCACTCTTCACAATTAATAACTTGTTTTTACCTACATTCACTTTTTCACACACACTGCCACAAAACTCTTGACAGCCTCTTGCATATCACACTCACTCTGAGCAAATAACATGCACAGGAAGATTGTACATACCAACTGACCAGAGAAGTACTCTGGGAAGGGGGGAGATTTAGCAGGAGACAGGAAGTGCTGGAACTCCCATTTCTCCTGTCACTGGCCTACTTATATGATCTTTATCCATCTCTCATCTACCTTGTGAACAGTCCAGCATGCTCTCAAACACACACTTCTTCCTCTGTTCCTCACTATACATAGATGTATTTTACACACTGCACATTCTTTACAAAATTTAAAGAAAAAGGCACAGTTCGTAACAGCCTCCAAACCTTAATTTTGGCTCTCTCCTTTTCCTTCTATTGGGGTAATTTTTGTGGATATTTACCTCCTTTAACCCCTCACTCATGCATAAAAAATAAATAATTGATATACAACAGACTCAAAGGGCCCCACCTATTCCCATTACACACCACACTTATTTCCCTTTCTTGCATTTGCACTTTCACCTTTCTCATCATTCCACCAATAAACAGATTGAACAGCCACAAAGATGTCACACATTCATGATGCACACCAACACAGATATCAAACCATTCACTTGGTTCTTTATTTACTATCATATGCACTACTTCTATTACAGAAACTCTTCACCACATTCATGAGTCTACCACAAACCCCAGAGATTCACTCTCATCATACACTTTCTAAACATCCATAAAAGCTATTTGTACCTTCCAATCCTTTTCACATGCTTTCTCAATCACATGTCTTACTGTAAACACTTTATTTATACACCATCTTTCACCTTGGAACTCTCCTTCTGCATCACTCACCAAACATTGTCAAATACCACAAACTCATCCTATCACTATCCTCCCATACACCTTCCCCACTACACTCAACAAACTTATACCACTGTAGTTCTTGTTTTTTACATTTACTCATTTTGACTTTCTTTTTGTCCAATGGAACAATTATTGCTTTCTTCCAGTATTCAGGCACACTCCAATTTGTCCATGCATTCTGACATATGCACCACAACCACTCTAACCCTTTTATCCCCCATACTTAATCATTTCCCTATATATCCACATCCACACCTGTTGCTTTTCCATTTTTCAACTTCCAAACCATCACTTTCACTTCATTCATGGTTATGTTCTCAGGCATTCTGTCACATGTTCTCCTCGCTACTAAATCCAATCATATTTATATCTGCACTCCTCTTATCTCTTCACCCATCACACCATCAAAATATTCCTTCCATGTATTCCATAAATCCACTTCTGCTGACACCATTCTTCCATTTTTCTCCTTTACTCTCAAACCTCCTTTTAGTTTTCATTTTCCTCCTCCTAAACTCATTAATTACTCTATCTTCTGTCTCGCTTATCTCTTCACAATTCTTTTGCTCTCTTCATACACCCTCTTTCTTCTTTGATTTTCTGCTTTATTACAATTACCCTGCACACAACTTTTTTCCTTTTATCCTAACCACTGATGCAACTTCAGCATCTCGCCATACTTTTGCTCTCTTCTTCACAACTTCCTACACACCTTACATTCTTATTTCAATTCACTGGCAGACAATGTGAACAACTGCCTGACTCCTGAAGGAAATCTTCAAAAGGAATAGGGAGGCATTCAGCCACATAAGTACAGTAAGCAGTGAACTTTGGGAACTAGTCTGCATCTTCATTCCCATTAGTGGTAACCTGGGCAGATGCCCAACAAACCTCAACCCACCATTCACACTCAAAAGGAGCTAACTTCAAGTATCTACAACTATGAGGTGAAGGTAATTAGAAACTCCAAAACCTGGAATGTACTCTTAGAGTTGCTAAATATGCAAGCAGAAAGAGTAAAGACTAAAACCTACATAAATAGCCAATAAAAAGTAGAAACCTATGTACTAAAAACAGATGCCCCCATTGTGCATGAAATTTAAGGAACTCCCAGGACAGAGGCAAACATTCCCCAACTGTCTAAAAGAAGCTAGTTTGCTCTATATTTAATTCAGGTAATGACAACACACCATCTACTTACCACCATACTTCCATACTGTCATATTTAAGTATTTGAAAAACGTGTATAGGGGCCAACAATAAACTTTCTAATTTCTTAATCAAATACAATATTTTAACTGAAATGCAATTTGAATTTGCATGGGAATACAATGGAAGATGTCATATACAGCCTAATAATAAGTTTATCAGAACCTAAAATGCAAAAAACACACTGCCTGGGTTTTCCTCAATGTGTCAAAAGCATCTGATGTACTTGATAAACTATAAAAATTTATTGCATAAATTTCATTTCATAAGAGCAATTATGCTTGACTGGTTCAAATTGTACCAAAACTAATCATTATCAATATACAGTTAGTCCTCACTTTATGAACACTTGCTATACAAGTTTTCGCTCATACGAATGACCCTAATTAACACCATTCACTGTGGATATGAATGGCTTTCACTGGTACAAACACTACAAATATGTGCCAAAATAACCCAATGTAAATGAATGTACACAACTCAGATATGAAGAGGAGGTGTGTTTTCTGAGCTTTAGACAATTCAAAATCTTCAGTTGGAGAAGACATTCCAATGTCTCCCTCTGACTTCCTCCAGTTATCTCCCCCTCCTCCACCCTCAATAGTGAAGATATATGATAAAATTGTGGCTTTTGAGGTAAAAGCACCAAAATTGGTAAAGATCATGTTTAATATATACTAAGTAATTTCAGATATAGTGCCAAGCTGAATATTTCCAATGATGCCCATAAATGGGAAAAATCCAAGATGGGCAGGGCATGAATTATGAAAATCTATTAAGTTACATATCTTAAGCAATATATATCACATAAAAACATGAATGAAATGTCCTTAGCTATGTTTTCTGAAAGAATTCAATGCCATCATTATTTATAAAAAAAATGTATTACCCTCTTCATGGGGACAATTCAGTCTTCTTTTCTAATCTATAATTTTTTTCTTTCTTTATAGATGGCTGAGCAGATGTAGCCTGCATCATGTTAGCAAAGAAGAGATGTAAGGTTGTTTGCAGTGAGAGTCTGCAGTCATCTACATCCATACCTGATGCTATTGATTGGACCGTGTGTGCCTTGTGCCAAGAACATTCTTCCACACCACTTCAGTGTCCAGCCAATTCTAAATGGACAGATGTTGGAGCTGGCTATAACAATTTAGGTGACAATTTGACAAATTTATGTGAACTTGGTGAGTAGCCAGTACCAGTAGACATATACTGGCTTAATGAAGGTGATGGCATTGCAGCCACTCTGTCCAGAAATCATGTTCAATGGTATACATCCTGTCACCTGAAGTGTTCTGCCAGTTGACTGGCAAGAGTACAAGGAACTGCTGCATCTACAAGTGAGGCAGCTCACCCATACATGCACTGACAGGCAACATGTAAAGACAGACCTCCCAATGTCACATATATGTTTCTTTTGCAATGAATCTGGAACAGAGTCTAGCCCTCTTCATGAAGTTATGATGGCAAAAATTACTCAGTGCATCAAACAGTGTGCAATGAAACTACAAGATCAAAAACTATTAGCACAACTTACCATTGGTGACCTAGTGGCACAGGATGACAAATATCATTCTCAGTGCCTTATAAAGTTGTACAATGCCAGCAGCTGGAAGATTGAAGAGGCAAAGAAAATGAACACCAATGATTTTCTCATGACATAGCTTTGGTGGAACTTATAGGCTTATAGACTTACTGTAGCGTGCATCACAGAGGTGATTCTCTTGGGCATAGAGGCGTACATTCCATATTCTATTCCTACTACTAATGCAAAAAAACCTGGGTTTAACTTTACTTGCTCTAATGCTATCCGCAACAGAGAGAAGGTTTTCAGAAAGTACCACCACCATCCAACTCCTGACTCTCACTCCGCTTATATTTCTGCTTGGAATCATGCAAAATCTATTCTTTGACTCACCAAAACTTCCTTCATCTGACAAAAATATGAAAATCTATCCAGTTCTAATTCTTCTTGTTCTTTCTGGCATCTAGCTAAGAACCTTTTCAACAACTTTACTTCCTCTTCTTCCCCATTTCATTGGTACAGTTGCCATCTCTTCTGACAAAGCTGAACTCTTCACTCAAACTTTCACCTCCAATTCAACCCTGGATGATTCTGGTGCTATTCCTCCATCTCCTACCCACTCTGACTTTATGTCAGAAATTAGAATCTCTTCTAAAGATGTTTTTTCTGCCCTAACTGGGTTCAACTGTAGGAAGGCATATGGTCCTGATGGTGTTCCTCTTGTTGTTCTTAAGAACTGTGCTTCTGCACTGACACCCTGACTAGACAAACTCTTTCATCTTTGTCTTTCATCTGGTACTTTTCCTTCCTATTGTTAGTTCGCTTTCATTCAGCCTGTCCCAAAGAAGGGTGACTGCTTTCAACTCTCATCCAATTACCTTGATTTCTTGCCTTTCCTAAGTTTTTGAATCTATCCTTAATAGGAAGATTCTTAAACACCTTTCTTCTCACAATCTTCTTTCATATTCAGTATGGATTCCACAAGGGATGCTCTAGTGGCAATCTTCTTGCATATCTCTCTGACTCTTGGTCATCCTCCTTTCAAGTTTTTGATGAACCTTTTGCTATCGCACTAGATATATAAAAATCTTTCAGTAGATCCCAGCACAAATCTTTAATTTCCAAACTGCCCTCCTTTGGTTTCAATTTATTTATACCTTCCTCTGTAATTTCCCTCCTAGCCGATCTATAGCTGCAGTTGTAGATGGTCACTGTTCTTCTAAAGCTATTAACAGTGGTGTTCCTCAGGGTTCTGTCCTGTCACCCTCTTTTTTCCTTTCATTTATTAATGGTCTTTTAATTCGCACTTCCTGTTCTACTCACTCCTGTGATGATGATTCCACTCTTCACTTCTCCACCCACTTCCCAAAGCACCCCTCACAGCAGTCACTTCATGATTCACATGAGGCAGCTATGGGGCACCTGACCTCTGATCTTTCTGCCATATCTGATTGGGGCAGAGAAAACCTTGTGGCTTTCAATGCCTCAAAAACTCAGTTCCTCCATCTGTCTACTTGTCACAATCTTCCACATGACTATCCCATTACCTTCAACAACACACAAATCAATCCTTCCTCTTCTCTTAACATTCTTGGCATTTCCTCTTCTCATGATCTTTCCTGGAAAAAATCACATATACTCTCTTTCTAAAACAGCTTCTAAGAGGTTAGGTATGCTGTACCACCTCCATGGTTTCTTCACCCCCACTCAGTTGCTGTCTCTGTAGAGGGGTGCTGTTCACCCCTATATGGAGTATGCTTCTCATTTGTGAGGTGGTTCAACCCACAAAGCCATATTTGACTGGGTTGAATCAAAAGCTTTTTGTCTAATCAATTCCCTACCTCTTACCAACTGTATTCAATCCCTCTGTCTTCGCTGTAGTGTTGCCTCATTCTCTCTTTACTATCGCTATTATAATGGACACTGCTCTTCTAAACACTCTAACTGCATGCCTCCTCCTTTAAGGAGGACATAGAGTACCAGACTTTCTCATTCCTATTCTGTCCAACTATCTAGTGCAAGGGTTAATCAGTATTTTCAGTCTTTAATCTACTCGACTAGTCAACTCTGGAACAATCTTTCTCAATCCATCTTTCCTCCTGTCTATGACCTGCCATCTTTCAAATGCAGTGTCTAGGCATTTGAAAAACCCTGGACCTTGATTTTAGCTCTTTTTCTTCTATGGGCACATCTCTAACTTCACTTACTTATCTAATCAAAATGGCCACCATGCACAAACAGATTTATCCTCCTCTGCACAGCTTGCCTGACCCACGCACCTCTAAGTGGCCACTTGTGTTTCTGCATTGCTCTGCATCATTGTGTAAAATTGTGTAGGATTGTGATCACTGTGTTATTCGCTGCCTTTGTGGAGTGCAAGGTGACATTGTGCAAACTGTTTGGTGCTAATTTAGACTGTGTTAAGTGACTGAGAACATTGAAAATGATGGATAAGCAGGTGGCTACTTCCCCTGCATCATCAGGTAAGGCTAAGCTCTCTCATAAGTCCTTGAATTTAGACATTAAGTTGGACATTATTAAGTGCCACAATAGTGGTGAAGGGGCAAACTCCATTGCAAGCACACTTGGCCTAGCTCAGTTGACTGTCTCAACCATCATCAAGAAGGCTCCCGAGTTGATGGTCTTAACAGAGAATGTGACTTCGAGCAGCACCATAAGGATAACTAGAGCATGTGGTCCAGTGATGGAGAAGCTACTCCAGATGTAGATTGAGGATTAAACTATTGCGTGCCTCTCTCTACCATCATCATCATGGCCACATGATGGTGCATAAGCACTACATAAGAATGTATCCCCTATTAACCTGTTATAATGTCCTCATTTAGCAATCATTCACTTCCATTCCTGAAAAACTGATCAATAACCAAATTGTTAAATGAGGGATAGCTGTAACTCTATACAGTGGAACCTCAATATACGAACGCATCTCTATTCGAACAAATCGGTATACAAACAACTTTTTCGAGAAAAAATTGTCCTTGTGTACGAACCATTCCTTCATATCCGAACCGAAAGAAGCCAGTCAGTTTCTCTCCAGCCAGCGTTCGGTGCACATCGCTTTTTTTTTTAGCTCCGTGAAACATTTGTGAATCTTGTGAATCCACCGTTATTCTTTGGTGTTATTTTTATATTATTATTAAAATTAAGTGACCATGGCCCCAAAAAAGTGTAGTGAAGAAAAAATTTTCATTTATTTGTATAATAATTGCATTATTTATTGTTGTTACAGGTTTCATGTATGATTTTATGCATGTAAGTCTTATTTTACAGGTTTAATTAACCAATATTTTGACTTAAAAATGTTTCGTAAGGGGTAACTTTTGGGGGTCTGGAACGGATTAATCCAATTTACATTATTTCTTATGGGAAAAATTGATTCAATATACGAACAATTCAATATCAGAACAACCCTCAGGAACGGATTAAGTTTGTATATTGAGGTTCCACTGTATTAATTTACATGCATTATCATTATACACTTATTGTACAATGTTTTAAAAGCTTTTATTCACATAAAAATTACTTTATACATGATTTTTTTTAATTTATCCCTCTAACCCCATTTATATTATGGGAAGATTGTTCTGATCTGCACAATTTTGCATTGCACAAGCTTTTTCAGGAATGAAACCCTTGTGTTGAGGGGATCATTGTATTGCTACAGCATTCAGTGTAGAGAAGGCATGAGTGCTTCCCATGTTCCATGCCTTTACAGGGTTCAAGAATAAAGTTTCCTGATAATCCCCTGATACTTCAGATCTGATCCCCTGATATATAAATATATATAAAAATTACATAAAAACTGCATAAAAATTGTAAAAAAATCCACATTTCATATAACACAATTAAAACCTAATTTTTATTCTAACTACTCTTAAAAAACATATACAAAAATCACATGGCAGGCTGAAAAAATTAATACTAGATAACAAAATGCACGAGTTTTATATAATGTAAAACAAATAGTACTTGTTTTCGTTAAATTATTTTATATTAACATTTTAAAATAATTCATAGTTAAATTATTTATAAAATATTTACAAATAATTAAGTCCTAAATATTTTATAAATATTTTACATTCCCCTAATATTCTCAAAAAATCCAAAAAATTCTGATATTTTTGCAGGTGTGTATGAACCCTGCTTTACTGGATGAGACTATCATTGTAACTTGCAGGCAGGGGTAGAAACACCATTTTTGACATTTGTAAGTCATTTGATAAGGTCACCCAAGTATTCACCAGACTCTGTGCAAGTCAGCAAGCTTCAACAAAAATTTCATGTCTGTAATGGAGATATATGTTGTGCTGCTATATGACAGAACCAGCACCAAGACTAGTGTCGAGTCAGCCAGGAAACATATATTCACCACCAAGGGTAGATCTATCAATGCCATATCACCAACTGGAGCAGCACTGTTGCAGCACACAAAAAAAGCCATTTACCAAAGTGGACATGTTTGGGGGCAAGTGTATGTCCATGCTCCAGAGTCCTGGGAATGGAAGAGTGCAACACAAAGATGGGAACCACAGTGGACATTACTCCCCAAAGCAGCAGTATCTTGTTCAGAGTTATGATGTGGTTGCCAATCTCCTACATGGGCAGTGGTTTGGTTTCTTTTGCTTTGGTTCTTTTTTATAGTCACTCAATATACACAAACACATTCATACATGTGTGTGTTTTATTTGTGCCAAATAACTCTTTTCTAGTCCATTTATAAAAAGTGAACAAAGACTTACATTACTGTCTAGAATACCTATATGTCATAATCATTTCAAAATTCTGACTATCACAAATTAACAAAAAGGCTGTTCTTTGTATCAGATGCAGCCAATTTTTGCGCAAAATCATCATATTTTAGAATAAATGATGGTGGCATTGATTCCTTATATCTGAAAACCAGGGCTGTGCGGGTCTATCACTTTCGGGTCAGGTCCAGGTCTGGGTCATTTTTCTAATTTACTTTCGGGTCCTGGTCCAGGTCCGGGTCGGACCCGAAAGTTCACTTTCATAAACCTGTCAGGTCTTTCAGTATATGACCCCAGTCTGGGTTGGGTCCATTATTAAAAATGTAATAATTATAATCTGGTATAGGATAGGTAATAAGACTGCTACCGTAGCTACATTAACGTGTTTTCTGAAACACAGTAAAACACTATATGGCTATACGGTAGTAGCCTAACCATATATATTAATTAATCCAATTTTGGAAATGTTTAAAAGTAGGTGTATTAATTGTATTAATATTTAATAGTAGCTAGGTATAGTTATACATGCATTGCTATGGGGAAAAGTACAATGTATGATTGCTCTCTTCAGCCCCCTTATTCTAAACTTTAATTAATTTTGTGAAAACAAATTCTATATTTTGTTGAGTGAACTTGAATAGAAATTATCATCTTCTTGCATTAAAATTAAATACTTTGTTTATCTTAAGAAACAAAAATAAAACCAATATAAAATAATAAAAATCATTTGGTAATAACATTGTATTTATATTTTGAGGGCAACATATTCTGTGAACTCCTTTAAAACAGATGTTGATATCGTGGCATAGCCTATACTTACTAGATTGAAAGTTGTGGCAAGACAGGAGAGAGATTTCTGAATTTTTAACTGATTTTTTTTATTTTGAATATACACAGAGTATATATATATATATATATATATATATATATATATATATATATATATATATATATATATATACTTCTTAAATGAAATATTTTTATTAGGACTATTCTACACTATTTTATTTGAGAAGACTTTATTCCCCAACACCATTCGATCGCAAACACAATACTGCATCTAATAATGATTGTGAAAGAGAATTTCTTTGCAGGTTCAGAATGAAGCTTAGAGCGGAGAACAATCTTTCAATACTAACTTGTGTGCATAGAGTAGACAATGCTACCAAGGCTGCCTGTTTTAATTCTCCTCCCATTTCCATCCACCATTTCATGGGATCTTGATGGATCAGTTTCCCAGCTGAATCTCTCTTTTTCGTGAGGCGAGGACATTTTTTCAAACTGTATCACACTTGCATCAAACTTCGCACTCAGTGACACAGTTTGAATTCATCCTTCCTAGAGTGATAATTCAATATACTGTTGCCAAATCTAAAGGTGCGCACATAAATTTTTTAAACTAAAAACCTAGCTGTGTGGGTCCTTCACTTTCAGGTTGGGTCTGGGTCAATTTTAAAATTCACTTTTAGGTCCAGGTCCAGGTCCAGGTCTTATCTCACATTCGAGTTAAACCTGGGTCTGGGTCTGGGTCTAACCTGCCAGCCCTGCTGAAAACAGAGGACAACACTTCATTCATGTTTTCACGTGATATATTGCTAAAGGGTGCTGGTTAAGTGTGCGGTCTACCTACGATTGGTTAGGTTTAATCATGATATTTTCGTTAAAACTAACAAAAATATCATGACTAAACCTAACCAATCGTCAAGGGCGATTGACAATGGGATGTAAACAAACAATAAGTAAACAAGATAAGAAGCTATAATTAAAAGGTAGACCGCCGAATCGTAGGTAGACCGCACACTTAACTAGCACCTGCTAAAGATATGTATGTGACTTAATAGATTTTCAGAATTTGTGTAGTGGCCATCTTGGAATTTTCCCATTTGTGGGTGTCAGGGAAAATAATATTCAGCTTGGCACTATATCCAAAATCATGTAATCTATACTATAATAAGAGAGCCATCCATCTGTCTGTCTGTCCATTCGTCACACTTTCAGCGTGCATGCGTTTGTGTGTTTCAGCGTGTGTGCATGCATGCATTTGTGTGTTTCAGCATGTGCACGTGCGTGCGTTTGTGTGTTTCAGCGTGTGTGCGTGTGTTTCAGCGTGTGCGCGTGCGCGTGTGTGTGTGTTCCAGCCATAGCTCCAAAATGAAAGCAGTTACATAAAACTTCACACACATATTGATTAGGTCCCGAGGTTGTGCACCTGGGTGTTGAATGCCCGGTTAGGTCAACTGTACGCCCTTGATGATTGGTTAGGTTGTTACATTACGTTAAACTTTAATGAAAATATCATGACAACCTAACCAACCTAACCTAACCATTCAATTAACCTAGCTAATAACAGCCTTTGAACTACAAAAAATATTCCGGCCCTCTACTTGGATATGTTTTACTACCCGCACGCAGGGCAGGTCTTTAGCTAACCATCAGTGAAGCGACGGGTATTGTACTAGTACATATTAAACATGATCTATGTCAATTTTGGTGCTTTTACCACAGAAGCCACAATTCCTCTCAATTTTTTCACATATCTGCCCCACTACAAGACCATTCCAATTAGCTATTTGCTTTCCAATAAGCTTTAAAGTACAGTATTATTTGAGGTCTTTTAATGTATTTACATGCATATGTTGTCTTTGATTGTGTTTTCTGTGTAAATTTTTGTGAATATTTCCATAATCAGAGGGGTGACTCTGGAATGAATTAATAAATTGTAACACCATTTCTATGGAATTCTTGATTTCAATATATGATTTTTTGATATACAAACCATTTTCAGAACCAATTAATTCATTAAAGCAAGGACTGACTGTATCAAATTAAAAGATAATTTATTTAAGAAGGCAGTACTAAATAGTGGAGTTCCACAAATATATACTCTTAGGCCATTAACAAGCACTTCACACCACACTTATTTCTTCCATCCTTACCTTACAAAGGTTTTGTGCGATGATTTCTCATTTTGCGAAGGTCAAGCTTGTCGCCCCTCCTCTCGAGTTGGCCTGGTGAAGTATTGAGTTGGATTCTTGTGCTCTCCACCTCACATAGCCAGGTATGCCCGGCTCATCAGGGATTGTTCTGAGCCAAGTGTCTAGTCTTCTTTTGAAGATTTCCACTGCAACTCCCTTCGTGTTTCTTAGGTCTTTGGGCAACTGATTAAACAGTTTTGGTCCTCTCACTACAAAACTATTTTCTTTCAGGGCTAAGGATGTTCCCTGTCTTGCCTTCAATTTGGGAATATGACACAGTCTACCGCTTCTACTTTCCACCATTGGTTGGGGAGTTATAGGATTCAAAGTAAGATTAGGGATTAGTTTCTCCATTATTTTCCAAGTATAAATAATGGTGTATCTCTCTCCTTTCCAGTGAATATAGGTCTAGTTCTCATAACCTTTCCCAGTAATTTAGTTCTTTGCACCCATTGATCTTGGCTGTGAAGCTTCTTTGGATCCCCTCCAGCTGTCTAATGTCTTCTTTTTTATATGGGGATGTTAGGACCGAGCAGTATTCCAATTTGGGTATTATCAGGGTTTTCAGTAGAGGAATCATTACATTCCTATCCCTTCATTTAAAGGTTCTCAATATCTGACCCGTTATTCTCTTTGCTCTGTTTACTACTATCTTATTTTGTGTTTCAAATTTTGCATCATCTGTCATTACAACCCCTAAATCTTTTGCTCTGGAATTTCTCTGAATTTCCTGTCCATTTGGGGTATAATATTCCATGGATTTTAGGTCCTCTCTTTTTCCGTATGGTAATAGCTGAAATTTCTGTGTTAAACTTCATATTGTTGTCTTCAATCCACTTATATATTCTGTTTATGTCAGTTTGTAGAGATCCTATGTCTTCTAGGTTTCTTATTTTTCTACTGATCTTTGTGTCATCCACAAAGGATGTTACTGTGCTGTCTCTGGTAGCATCCTCATCTATGTCAGTTAGCATGATTATGAAGAGTAGTGGAGCTAATACTGTTCCTTGTGGTACTGAGCTGAGGACCTCTGATTCTGATGAAGATACTCCTTGTACTGTAATGACTTGCTGCCACTTACTAAGGAAATTATATATCCATTTCCCTACTTTTCCTGTTATTCTCATATAGTTCACTTTATGTATTATGATTCTGTGGTCACACTTGTCAAACGCTCTAGCAAAGTCTGTGTATAGTACATCATAGTTTTCATTACTTTGAAGTTAATCAATAATAATGTTGTAGTATTCCATTAGTTGTGATAGGCATGATCTGCCTGACTGAAACCCGTGTTGGTTATCATTGAATTTTTTCTGAGTTTCCAAAAAGTCATAGATTTTCTGTCTATTCTTTAAAATATTTTAGTAAGATGGGATGTAAGCGATACTGGCCTATAGTTTTTGGCCTCGGATCGATCTCCTCCTTTATATATTGGGACTATGTTCGCACTCTTCAGGATGTCCGGTATTTCTCCCATGTCTAGTGATCGTCTCCATATCCAGTATAGGGGCTCAGCGATTGCATTCTTGCAGTTTTTGATCAGTGTGGCATTCCATTTATCTGGTCCTGCCATTGAGTGTGTTTTTAGTTTCCCTATGGCTTGTGTAATATCATCCATCGTAAAGTCAAAATCCATTATACTTCCCCCTTATGGTTCTTCTTCAAAGAACGCGTTTCTATCACATATCAATTTGTCAGTTTTTGGGATACTGAAAGAGGATTCATAGTGAGCTCTTAATATTTCAGATAAATCACTGTTCTCATTTTTTAAAAGTCTGATAGTCGCATAGTTTTTCAACTTTCTTTTTGCGAAATTATAGAAGTACTGTACTTTGAGTTAGCCTTTATCGCTTCTATAGCGTCGTCGTCATCTTTTTCTGTATGCTTCTCGATTAGTTCCTGTTATGATGACATCAATACTTTGTAGTTTATCATTTAATATTTTTCTGATGTTGTTATCTTTACAATTACTTAATTTTACAGTCACTCTTCTCTTTCAGAACAATGCCCTCTTTTGTCTTTCGAACCTGCTTCTTTCCTCTTTGTTGTATCTTTGGGACATGTTTTTCCACAATTTCTAATGTCTTCTCCTCTAACATCATTAGCATCTCCTCTGTTGTCTTGGTCTCAAAAATGGTTTTCCAATCTATTACTTCCATGCTGGATGTCACATCTTCCCAGTTTATACTTTTGGAGTGAAAATTAAAAATTTTGAATTTGCTTCTTTCTGTTGTACATGTTCTTTCCTTTCCTGTTGCCTTTATATTAGTTGTTATTTCAATGTTGTTATTGTCCGATATCATAGTTGAGGATATTTCTACATAATCAATTAGATTACTGTTGTTTGTGAATACCAAATCTAGGCAGTTGTTTTTTTCTTGTGTTTTCTGTTATTTCTTGCATTAACATAAATTCATCAGCTGAAGCTAGTAGCATTTTTACCTGCTCCTGGTCTTCTTGTGCTCCCCCCTTGTCCTGGTGTATACATATATTTCTTTCTATCCTTTTATATTTCATGAATGGGAAATTAAAATCACCACAGAGAAAAATATTTGGGGTTGGAGAGTGTTGATCTTTTACCAAGTTTCTTGCCTCTGTAATGGAATCTGAAAATTTTGAGGTTGGCGTGTTTTGGGGTCTGTACATTACAATTAGTACCATATTTAATTTTTCAATTTTTGCTGCTACACATTCTACATAGTTGTTTGAGGTACTTATATATGCCTTTCGCGTGTGTAAATAGCACATCCTCCTTTACGTCTCACTGTTCTGTTGGCTCGGAGGATGTTATAGTTGTCAATTTGTATTTCTTTTTTGTCAATACAGACCTCACAATTTTCACAGTTCAACTGGTAGTCCTTTAGATGAGTTTCTGTGAGGCATGCAAGGTCCGACCTTTGCGTTTTATGACCTTTTTCCTGCTTTGTTTCAAACTTTCTCGAATGCCAACTGTATTTCATTTTGAATATATACGTTAAAATTGGTGATAAATTATGTAAACTGTATTGCACTTTCTTAATTTTAATGAATTTCACTTTAAAATTTATATACACGGATTCACTGATACTTTATACACTTTCAGGTGCAAACAGAATAAACCACTGAGTAGATTATTCCCTTCTAATTTGGGTGTTAAATAGAGAGCAAAACAGCACATCCATTCACCACAGGGTACAAGCAACGTAATATCATTTAGATATTCTGGTAAATTAGATAATTTTCATAACTGGATGTATTCTAATAAATTTTACACAACTGGACAGTCATTTTATATATACCACAAAAACAAATACAAACTATTAAATAAAAATGAAGTTAAAGTGCTTGATATTAATTTAGATGAAAATTTTAATTTTAAGTCATGGACAACACATGAAATCCAAAATATAAAGTTTTACCCTATACAGGAATACTTCAAAATTCATCGTTAATTCATTCTGGAATAAAACAACAAAATATAAAATGACAAAATTTGAGGTAGATTATAACATGTTTCAATGAGAAAACATTTTACTCTATTATGTTATTAAACAGATTAATTAATCAAATTCTTCTCATTTTTCAGCAAAATATAATGCGTTAAATGTAGGTAAACAGTTGAATTTCGTCAACTATATTAGGGGCATTCCAGCACAGGTGAATCAGTGCTTAACACTCGACCATCTCAGATCTTGCTTATCTTTGGTGTATAAGGTAAGTTTGTGCAAGAAAGCCAGCTGTGAAAGTTTCAGCTTTCTACGACCATTACTTCACGAGTTATGAAAGTCAGAAAAATCAAGGTTAAGGTCAAAATAGCTCATGGTCAGCATCTTTGGATGCACCTCACACATTCACTAATTATCGTAACCATATGAAACTATATGTTTTTGGACTCAGAATGAGCTGTAGAATCCAAAAATGCAACGAAAACAGCAATAGGAGAACAAATAAAAATGTTCACCCTTTTTCAAGGAACGAATTGACCTTTTGACCTTGAAGTTCACACATTTTGGGGAAACATTTCTTTACACAAAATGAAGTTCCACCATTGCACTTTTAATATAAACAATAAAAATATATCTTATTCACCATCTATACTGTCTTAAAGAATTTTTCAAATTGGCTATTTTTCAAGTTTCTGGCAAAATCGCCATATGTATATGCATATATGTACTGTACTGTTAAATAATATATTTTGTGAACATAAATTAATTACTTATTTTATGCCTTTCTTACAGATAAACAAGATGGGTAGAAAAGTTTGTGCTGATCCTCTTAGAAAACATAAGAAGAAGATCGAAAAAGCACTTGTGCCAGTCCGTAATACACTGCAAGGAATTCACGGATTAATATATGGAGATTACATTTGTAAAAATTGTGTTAATGATATCAATAAAATCAAAGCTGAAGACAAAAAAGTCTCTGATATTGTCTCAGATTCGAACTCAGACACTGATGCCACTGCCACAGAAAAACGTTCCTCTGCCTATGGGTGTACTACTGAAATAATGTTTGAAGATTTCCAAGGAGATTTAGACACAATTCTTCCAATGCTGAATGTGACACCAGTGAAGATAAGTAAGTTTAAGTATTTTTAAAGTGTTAATTTATGTAGATATTATAGCAACAAAACATCAATATATATAACTACATGTATGAACATTACAACCTTTATATATTTGACAAATTCAGATGTATGCCTATCAATTTATATAATGAAGATCAATACAGTTATGATTATATATATGGTATTTACCAAATTCATATGTAATGTACATGTACATCTATACGTAGGGCGGGTCGTACTCAGGTGACAACACGAATCTGAAGGAAATCCTACCATCAGGGGTGTCTAAATTATGTGTTTTTACATGGGGAATTCAAATATGAGCTGCTTTTTTGGATAGGATAACTCTAACCTACATCATTTTGTATTTCTAAATTGCCAATTTTACCCTTCTGAACCCCTTTATAATATATTAAAAGATATAAGGTAAATCATTTATATTGACAAGGCCAAATCAACTTTACATATATTTATTAATAGGTGAACTGCATGTATATCACTGGATATAATTACAAAGATCATTCTCCTGACATCTTGAACTTTGCCAGGTTGCAAAAATCCTGCTTTGACTCAGACTTGGACATCAGCTTCCTGCTGGTCTCCTGAGCCCTGATCCCTCCATCCCTCTTTTCCTGTGAGAAGTACTTAGCAGAAGCCTCAGTCACCATTTTAACAACCCTCTCAATGCTTTGTATGTGGCAAGGCCAGTTGCACACCTCCATGGGGGTGTTGATGAAGTTTTTCACCTCTGAGGTGCTTAGAGAGCAGGTGAGAGGTGGCTGACACACCTTCTGACCAGCTGATCAAGTCACTGATGCTGGAAGCATCACAATTGATGTCAGGTGTCCTTCTGCTCCTAACAGAGGAGTCCCCCAGCTGAGTGTCCGGGTCCCCCTCTCCCCTGATGGCCAGGATTCTCTCCACCCCTTCAATCCTCTCCTTCTGATCCTCAGAGCAGAGTAGTGTTTGGAGGATGACTTCACTGTGGGCATACCAAGCAGATCTTCTCACAGTTGGCATCACAATATCCAGCACCTCCTTTCTCTGGGACTTGAGGCAGTCCAGCTGAAAGAGGATGTGCCTAGGCCCTTCGATCCAGGAGTGCTTGACCTTCACGTTGAACCAACATGGGTAATACACTCCAATGATGAATTCCACAATGAATTGCAGAATCTTCAGGTTCTTTCCTTTAAGTCCGTGCTTTGACACCCAGAGCCTGAGAAGTCTGTTCGCTGTGGTGAGCCAGCGGCTGTGGTTTACTGGTCCTATCTCTAACAGAGCCAGCCCTGCAAGAAGTACTCCATCCCTGACTGCACAGACAATTTTATAGCCATAGTATTGATCAGTTGAGAGATCTTGAATGACCTTGTCAGGAAGCTTGATCAGTGGAGGGCCAACAGAGATTCGGGTGAAGTTTGGATTGATATCAAAGTCTGTAGCAGAATCAAGGAGCTTTCCTATTGGCCCGGATAATTTTTTGTCTGACATAGTAGGGCCATCAAGGTCAACAATGAGATGGCGCAGGGGAAGTTCAACAGTGTGCAGGTTGCACACCAACCAGACCAGCTTTCTCCCCAAGTGCAGCTCCAGCTTCCACATTACTCCAGCTTTCACACCAGTGTTGACATTTGTTGAGTCTCCTCCAATGGCCAACAAGGTCTTATCATAACCCCTCTCTTTCAGCCAGGCAAACAGGACCTTAGCAATCTTCTCGCATGTGACTCCTCTTTAGTTGCTTTCTCTGGGGTAAAGTGGAACAGATAGTAGCTGCCAGGCTCACTAACAACACTATAGTGTTCTTCCTTGATCTTTGCGGGAAAAGATTGGTCACTGCCCTCAGCTTCCATCATCACATTGGTCAGGTCAATCCGCCCATCAAAGAGGATGCAAGAGATCCTCCCCCTCCTCCCTGCACTTCTTCTCGAACTGTTCCCCCAGCTCTCTCATCAACTTCTCCTGTGCTCTCTTGACCTTGCTCTTATCAATCACTTTACTTGTATTGTCTTCTGTGATGATTCCTGCGTCAATCAGAGCTGCTGTTGCTATCGCTGCAGTTGGCCTCAGCCCTATGCCATACCTTACACTAGCAAGGGCAATGTTTTGAATCTCATCATAGTTTTTCTGTACCTTTGCCGAAGCTGCTGGCTCAGGGTCAGTTTGAGGGAAGAGCTCAACTTCAGGAACAAACTCATCTTCATCACCACTTCTCTCCAATTCCAGATCCTCATCACCATCTGCCAAAAATCTCTTAACATCCTTCCTGGCTGCCTTCTCTGCTACTGCAGCACTTTCCTCCTTTGCTCCTTCTCCTTTTCTCTGCCTTCCTTTCCATCCACTGCCTTTTCAATGTCCTCACCTGTCTCTTGTGCTCTGGTAGATCAGGACCCCCTATTTGGTGGGGTCCCTTACTTCAACCTTCTCTTTCTGTCCCTTGATGTAGGCAAGATCTTTCACAGAAATCTTTTTCTCTGCTGCAGGAACAGTTAATGTGGGCTTGGATAACACAGCCCTCACAACTGGTAATCTGACACTTGCAAGTCAAAATATCAAAGAACTTGTCTAACTTGACATATTTCATATACCAAACTGTATGATAATTACAATTAAGTGGAATGGCACACCTTTTTATTTGAGTATTTAGATATTATTTATTATATGAATTAATATTATTGTTTTATGAATTAGTTAGAACAATGCTCTATGAGAGATAACGTGAGCAGCCATGATAGAAAATGTGAGAAGACATATTCTGGGGTAACTACACTAGTAAAATAATCAACAATTTAATAATAATCAACTGCAAAATGATGTAGGTTAGGGTTATCAGAATTAAATATTTTCTTCAGAATTGTGTTCTATACACCAAAATATGTCATTTGAACACCCCTCTCCATTGATTTAAAAAAAATGCATAGTATGACCCGCCCTAAATTCTATAGGCCTACAGTTGATTAAAAAAAGTTATAACAATTTATTTTATTTGTTTTTCAGAGGGTCTGTCACGAAAAGGGAGATCTTTAAAGGCTGAAACAAAATTTGAAATGGCATCAACATCCCTGAAGAGAAAGCTAGAAACTTCATATGACACAAGTTTTACACAAGTAAGTGAAGAAAAGTAATCTAAAATGGATGACAATAATTTGTGAGTACTGTATATATATCTGTAGTACCTTCATTAAAGTATACTAAGCCTATATATAGATCATATGTTTGCATATAAATTTACTCAAACATGTATATCATTTTCGCAGGCATGCAGGAGTGATGCAAGCACTCAAGAATGCCTTCAGTGAGACAACTGACTACAAGAGGAAGATTCAAATACTAACACTCTCACCATACACCATTCACAGAACAGCATCTTTCTTCAATGCATCTACAAGAATGGTTTCAACCAGCCGCAAAATAAAGAAAGAACATGGCATATTACCAGAAGTTCCACATATTAGCAAAGGTCGGGTTATAACAAAGAAAGAGAAGGAAGCAGTGTGCACTTTCTATGAATTAGATGAAATAAGCAGAATATGTCCAGGCAAGAAGGATTGTCTATCAATTAGGAATCATGAAGGAGAGAAGCAACTACAGCAGAAACAATTGGTGCTTGGTAATTTACGTGAGATTTTCGCTGTTTTCAAGGCAAATGACACTAATCCAAAAATAGGTTTCTCATCATTTGCTGCATTGAAACCCAAGTGGTGTGTCTTGGCAGGTGCTGGAGGAACACACTCTGTGTGTGTCTGTACCTACCACCAAAACAAAATCCCAAACTTCAGCTATCAGCTTTGGGGGAAAAACAACTATCATATAAAGACCTCATTCTCTATGCAGTTTGTGACAGTGAAAAGGAAGAGTGTATGCTACAAAAATGTGCATTGTGTCCAGGAGAAGAAGGTGTTATTGCATTCCTTGAAGGATTGGAATCTGTTCAGGATGCAGTCGCCACCATAATTACATACAAGCAGTGGACTTCCACGGATCGGACAACCCTTATTAACATCGGTGAATCCCTTGAAAACTTCATTAAGTCTTTGGCAACTAGAATTTGTGCACTAACAAGACACACTTATGTGGCTGATGCACAAGCAAGTTTCCTAAAAAAACAAAGCTAATCTGATGGTCACTGAAGGTATTCTCCTAGGAGACTTCTCTGAAAACTACTCATTTATTGTACAAGATGCTGCACAAGGTTACCATTGGGAAAATAGTCAGGCAACAGTTCATCCATTTGTGTTCTACTATAAAGTAAATGAAAATGATGTTGAAATTAAAGTTAAAAGTTATTGTTTCATTTCTGATGACATGAAACATAGTACAAACCTTGTCTTTGCGTTCTTAAAGCAACTGATCCCCATGATAAAAGAAGAGAGCTCAGGCCTGCGGAAGATTCATTACTTTACTGATGGTTGCGGAGGGCAGTATAAGAATAAATATAACTTCACCAATTTGTGTCACCACAAAGAGGACTTTGGACTGGATGCTGAATGGCACTTTTTTGCAACTTCACATGGCAAAAATACTTGTGATGGAGTCAGAGGCACAGCAAAAAGAATGACGGCTCGTGCCAGTCTTCAACATACATTTAACCCTTCGGATGCGCAATTCCTGACCGTGTACTTTCCACCTGTGCGCAAAAAAATCAGGAAATTTACCCATTTGTTAACGTAAAATAAATCAAGTCAAGCACCATTTTGTTAAATTATTTTTGTTTCCCTTAATAAATAAAGATTTTCTCTTACAAACTAAACATTTTCTCTTACAAAATAAACAGAATTTAGTGGGTAACTTGGGAATATGGTTGAGTAGAATTTTATGAAAATTTACACGTTTTCAAGCGTTTATGTTCAGTCTTGCATGAGAAATTGGGGAATGAAACGTGCAAATGATCCACTAGGACATTCTGGGAGCGATTGTAGACACTTTTAGCTAAATATTTGAATAAAGGCCACATTCTGTATACTGACAACTGGTATACGAGCCCATTACTATGCAAATATCTGCATGTAAATAAAACAGGATCTTGTGGAACTGTAAAAGTAAATAGAAAAAACATGCCCAAGTTTCACCCAAGTAAAAAAGGAGAGTGCCATCTGATGGAATCAAAACCTTTATTAGCACTAAAATGGACTGATAAAAGAGATGTGCATATGCTAACAACAATTCACAGTGGAAGCATGATTGACTCAGGAAAGGTTGATCGTCGAACAAACGAAATAAAATTCAAACCAGATGCTGTTTGGACTATAACAAAAATATGCATCTGGTGGACAAATCTGATATGCAAATTAGCAGCGTAGAATGCGTTAGGAAAACTGTGAAGTGGTATAAGAAGGTATTCTTTCATCTTTTGGATATTTCTCTTTACAATTCCTTTGTACTCAACAAAAAAACTACGAAAAAGCAGATTTCAATGAGAGAATTCAATCTTACATTAGTCTCTCACTACTCACGAAGTATGCTCAAATAACATCCCCACATCCTGGAAGACAAAGTGTGAGACCAAATGCTCCTGACAGACTTCTCTCAGCTAATTACATTGAAAAGCATCACCTGGAACAAGTTCCACCAACACCATCTCGACCTGTAGGTCAACGACAATGTCATGTATGCTCACATACAACACAAAGAGAAAACATGTTAGAAAAGTTTCTACTTGGTGTCCGGAATGCAAAGTTGCATTGTGCCTTGAGTGCTTTGTTCTCTACCACACCTGTGCCAACTACTAAATACTAAATTCAGTAAAAGTGTAAAACAATGTTGTAAATAAGTATAATGGAAAGTGTAGATTTATCAAAATAATATTTATTTCATGAACAATTATTTTCCAAAAGGACAATTATTTTATAAGGAGTTATTTTTGAAAAGGAATAAAAAATTATTTTTCAAGAGGACAAATAAAATGTATATTCTTCAAACTCAAATGTAAGTATAATACTTGCTCGTTTGTGTACATGTGCGCATATGCATACATGCATGTGTGTGTGTGTGTGTGTGTGTGTGTGTGTGTGTGTGTGTGTGTGTTGCGGATGGTTTATGAATATATCTGAGTCATAGATTCTTCAAAACTCAAATGTAAGCATAATACTTGCTTGTTTATGTGTACATGTGTGCATATGTGTACATGTGTGCATATGTGTACATGCATGCATGTGTGTATGTGTGTATGTTTGTTGCGGATGGTTTATGAATATCTGAGTCATCAATAGCATTAAAATGCAAAATCATTTATTTTTATTGGGATTTTGTGCGAAAACATAAAAAAAATAACGCGATCATCATATGATGCTGGGAGCATTCTTCCGACAAACTTCCTGAGCATCATATGAGGATGGGAGCAGCGTAAGTGTTAAAGACCAAATTCTGACACCACTTGACATGATGAAATTTCTGGATGAGAAAGATACCAGCACAAAATTTGTATTCTTATCGAAACAAAATGTCCAGCAGACAATTGAATTCCTGGAAAATAGATATAAAAATTCTGTAACCATCCCAGGTACTCGTAGATTTCATAGATTTGTGCCTATTAGTCATACCCAGTTGGAGGTTGGTGAGATTTCCTCAGGTCCTACAAAAATTATGACAGTTGTGCATCCATCGTTTAAAGATAATTTACATGAGCAAAAGCACATTTCAACTGAAGATATACAAGTTGGGGTATATGTAGCTTGTAACTATGATAATAAAATTTGGTTTGGATTAGTGGTTGAAGTATCAGAAGAATTTAGTGATTATAAGGTCAATTTTATGTCTCCACATGGAAGACGTTCTAAACATAGTTTCCCTTCTCATCCTGACTCATGTTGGATGTTATCATCTGATATTATCCAGACAATGACTGCTCCATCATTGACAGCAGGTTCAAGAATAATTCAGTATGCCTTTGATGATCATGAGATGCTAACAGCTGAGGGTAATCATGCAGACCTGTTTGCCACAGTTTCCTGTTCTTGAGTCGAAAGTGTACAGAGCTCTAGTTTAATATGTATCTATAGAATACAGGTCTACATAATATGATACTCCTTTTTTACTCCTATTTTATATGATACTCCTATATATATATGTTTGTATTAATGTATTATTAATAAAAGTAATTATAAAAAAAAGTAAAATATTTCTAAGGGTGGAAAGGTGTGGTTGTAGGGGTGGAGGAGACCACAATAAAATAGAGATCTATATCATAGTTATACCTATGGTACCTAGCTTATATCTAAGTGATTTTGTATCACGTTTCTAATAATATTTATTTTTGCTTAAGTAGTTTAAATAATGAATATCTCTAGATTTTAACAGTACATAATGCATATACGGTACATATGGCGATTTTGCCAGAAATTTGAAAAATAGCCAATTTGAAAAATTCTTTAAGACAGTATAGTTGGTGAATAAGATACATTTTTATTGTTTATAATAAAAGTGCAATGATGGAACTTCATTTTGTGTAAAGAAATGTTTCCCCAAAATGTGTGAACTTCAAGGTCAAAAGGTCAATTCGTTCCTTGAAAAAGGGTGAACATTTTTATTTGTTCTCCTATTGCTGATTTCGTTGCGTTTTTGGATTCTACAGCTCATTCTGAGTCCAAAAACATATACTGTAGTTTCATATGGTTACGATAATTAGTGAATGCGTGAGGTGCATCCAAAGATGCCGACCTTGAGCTATTTTGACTTTAACCTTGATTTTTCTGACCTTCATAACGTAGAAAGCTGAAACTTTCACAGCTGGCTTTCTTGCACAAACTTACCTTATACACCAAAAATAAGCAAGATCTGAGATGGTCGGGTGTCAAAATGAAAATTTTTTGCTTCACCTGTGCTGGAACCCTCCTATAGGTAGTAAAAGATTGACAATGAATCTGCAAAATGAAGAATTTCAAGGTATTCCTGTATTCATATTATTCAAACTGAAAAAGATGCTTCATCAAAATGCACTCCTTACCCTGTTTTATTCCTTAATCCATCTATATTTACTGCATAGTATTATAACATGGAGTAGCTCAAAAATGAATATAAAACTGTTTCAAAGTTATTCATAAAAAATCTCTGGAAATCTCTCAACTAATGATAAGCGATGAAGTCACATTTCCATTATTTTTAAAGAGTTAAATATTTTAAAACTAAACAACTTATAAAAATTCAATGTTGCTGTCAATATTAGTAATGTACCGATTCCAAAAATTTTCTGATGCTGATTCTTTGACTATATTTTCAAAAGAATCAATTCCCTTCATAAATTTTACTAATTTAATATGACAACTTTCAATTTCTGTATTTTTAAATTTCAAATTTGTTTAAATGCTTTTCCTAAGCTCAGTCTATAATATACCAAACCAGAATTTGTTACATACCATAGCTAAAATGATGTTAAAAAGTTTTATTACTCAGTAAAATAAAATAAGTATATTTTAGTTTCATAAATTAAATACCAATATTTAAAGTACCGTATTTTAGGCCTCATAAGATGCTACTTTTTTCCTGAAAAACATCTCCAAAAATCACCCTGCATCTTAGCATCATAAGGTCAAGATCTTAGTGATAAGTTTACTAGCCCTCACGAACACCAGATATGTAAATTATCATTAGGTTATAGGTGTATTCATGGTAACCATTAGGAAGCTTAATAGGCCTACCTGCTACCATTAATCCAAGCTGACTGGTGATAACCTGAGCCTAAACTGGTAAAGTCTGCCATTTGTTTTGTTTATGATCACCTCACGCCATCTACATGCAGGCAAACCAATTATCATTCCCACTTCGAAGCAGACGTCATCTGGATCTGCCTGTCAGTATAATCATTCATCAAATGAATGGCAATGAAGCAAAGGAGACAGGCTTACACCATTAGTTATAAGCTACAAGTAATACAGTATACTAAAGAACATAGCAACGGGGCAGTTGGGAGGCATTATGGACCACCACCTACCAAAAAAATTATTAGAGAATGGAGGAAGCAGGAGGATGCATTGAAGAAATGGGAATGAAAAAACACAGACTTTGTCATAAACCAGCAAAGTGGCCACAACTTGAGGAAGACCTAAAAATATGGATAACTGACCAACGGAATATGGGATATTCAGTATCAACAAATATTATTATATGTGAGCAAAGAGATTGGCAGTAGCAACAAATATAAATGAGTTTTCTGGATCAGCATCTTTTCCTAAATATAGGGTGCATCTTATGAGGCATAAAATATGGTAATTGTTTTTCCTTATGTTGAAGATATTTTCTTTCTTCAACAATGTCAACAATATCAATATTTTTCATTAAAATTTTGAGTCCCTCCTTGTGGCCACTTTAAAAAAAAAAAAAAAAAAAAAATATATATATATTTTGGATTAATAAAGTTATTAAAATACTTGAAATAAAGTCAACATACTAAGATGGTTTAATACATACATTATGAAGTACAACTTAATATAGAATTATTATTAATACAGAGCGTAGGAGATTACAATAGTTTATAATAATTAGAGATTAGCTACTTAAAGAAAATGTAAATTTATGGGTAACTTAACTCATTATAGTCTGGTAGCACAGACCCTGACTTTACTGGAACCCTGCATTGTTTGTTATAAAGCAAATCTTTACATATTTTGAAAGCTTATACCACCCCATTCAAAAATCCATCGGGTGTACACCTGACCCCCGCTTGGTTTTTTCAATATAGCCAGCAAAACTGAAAAATCCCATATCCTGGTCAATACTTGATAGATTTTGATGATCTTGGTGTCATTTCTAGGGGTTTTTAGGATGATGAGTCAATATGGAGGGGTTGCAGATACTTTGGGAGTCATTTTGACCCACATTCGTCAATACTCAAGGTCATTGGGGGTCAAATGCCCCCCAAAATAAGGAATATCCCATATCCCAGGCAGTCATGGAGATATTTTGGTGATCTTACTGTTATTTTTATGGTTTTGGGCAAGACTGAGTAGTTCTATAGGGTTTAAAATGAAATCAGGGATTATTTTCCCCATGGTAAGGTGAATTCCAATATGTCTAATTATTCCTCTTATTTTTTTCAGGTTGAGATTATTGCTGATGGTGCTGCCCACCTGGTGGTTTGATGATGTCTTGCTTGTGCTGATTCCAAAATTGTTTTTTGACTGCTGAATATGGAGAATATACCAGGTGAGCATTGTTTTGTTTTCATTTGCTGAGGATAAATATTTCAATGCGATTTATACTCTGAAGAATAGGTAAACAAAATTCTTATTTTTCAGGTTCTACAAAAGCTGCAGACAAATGTTTCTTCAAGGATTTCCTGCGTAGCTGTCCTGGAGGACAGAAAGGTCTTTCAAATTGTGGGAGGATTCAGAAAATGATTTTTTTGGTTTTTTAAAAATGATTTAAACCATGGTTTAAACCAAACAACCCTGCAAGAATCTATTTATGAAATCTTCATGTCCACAGGAAAAGAATCCCAATTGCTCAAAGTCCAAGAAAGGAACTGGAATTCCAAGGCAAACCTGACAAATAAACTGACCTATTTTTTATCCCTTTTATTATGGCTGCAATAAATACAATTTTTAATATAAAAGTATAAACACACAACACTGGCAATATGGTACAATTAACAGAAAAACTCTGGAAAACAATTACAATAGACTCGCAACTTATGCGGATTTTTCTTACGCGGTTTCAACTATACATGGGTTATAATTTCACAATTTTGGTGCTTTAAGGCAGCGTACACATGTCTCACCTTCATCCGCATTCGTAACACCATCAAGGATGGCACTAACAAGAGTGTTATGGCATGCTGGAAGGAATTCAACATTGCCAATTGCATCACTTTTGTTATAGGTATGTTATACGTATAACAGTTACAATATATCATGATTTTAGGGCGATTTAGGAGATTTTTTTTGGTTTCTGACTTTACACGGGGTTCCAGGAACGTAACCCCTGTGTAAGTTGCGAGTCTACTGTATTAGTGAGGTTCGGTAGAGAAAAACAATGGAAAGCAAGTGGGAGACAAGCACAGGAAATGGTTTGTTTAAAGTACATGAAACTTTGTCCCAGCCCCAGCTACACTCCAAACTTAACCCTGTAACCAGATTTCTAAGTAAATGGCTAGATAATAGTTTTTTTGGTTCACAAGCCTGATTGCAGTGGCAGACCTGGAGTGGCCAACTGTAGATGACAACCCTGAGGGACTTTGTAGCTCCAACTAGGTTGGATCCACAATCGAACCGGTTGAGCTACTTGGTGGACTTCCCACTGGTTCCAACTGATTGCCTAGACAAAAAATTATTAGTTACATGCAGGGTACAATTAATCAATAATACTAAATTAACAAATAATAAATAAACAAACTGGAATCGTGACTTCTTAATTAATCACTGGAAAGAATAAATTGCTCAGAATAAATACAAATAATGTAAAAATAAAAGTAGTAAATATAAATAACATTGACAATCATGACAAACACATCCCATATTATTTGATCAACCCATAAGCAGTGCCAAAATGAAGCATGAGCAACAAGAAAGTCTCTGGAATAAGGTGACTGGTATCCTATAGTGATGATAATGGGTTCTATTGCTTGCTAGTTGCAAGAGTGAATCACAAAAGAACAGGATTGGGTTAACAGAAATCCAAGGCTCAAGCAAGCACTGCAAACTGGCAATAACTATAAGTCTGATGTCTAATTCAAGCAGGCTAAATATATAACAACACATGCCCATACTTATTTACAATTTGAATGCATATCAATCATCATCTAACAATTATCTTAATCATTAACAACACTCTGGGCAATTTTAAGGTCTAGTAAACTCTGATAATCATAATACCTTTAGCAAATAAAATACCTTAATACACTTTCCAACAGTAATTTATGCTATCTTCCAGGAGCAAACAATGTCCAGAGCACTTACTGTCAAATACTTAATAGCTAAATAACACTTTTAATATTTAAGTAGACTTCTGTGGAGAGGGAGAAAAACTTGAGAATTCTTAGATTTAAACAATATTTGCCCAACAAAACTCCAGAGAACCAGATAGAACTTTAAAACCCTTGCAATGACTAACCCATTGCTGGATTGGTTTAAAGGAATGAACTGGAAAACTTAAATTACTGGGAGGGACACAGAAAAAAATACAAGGGATTGGCCCACAGCAAATACAAATGGGACCAAAGGACAGATGGGCCATTAATAAGGAAACTTGGGATCCTAGTCCAAGCCTATTGCTTGAATATGGGGTTTTGTGAAAAACTTCTTAACCCCTACACCAGCATAAGACTAAATGGTTTGACATACGAGAAAGGAAGTGCCTGGAATGTAGGTCTCCCATGGAACCCATTCACTTTCTAAAATCTCAAGCTAGTGACATTACCACCACTCCTTTCCTCCCTGCTTATATATATAGAAGCCCAAAGTCATTTCCCTTCAGAGTGAATGGATTATTTTAAAGTTGTAATCAAGACAAATATATTTACCTTAATGTTGGGTTCATGAGTGAAGTCTGTTTTTTCTTTAACAGAAATTTCTTTCATCCATCCATCTTTCATCTTATCACTCTGTAAGTGGTTTTATAGTTTTTTCATCAAATTCAATAATTAAACTACTATTTCAACTTATTTTAAAGTTTAAGAAAATTGCTTTATAATCTATTAAAATTTTTAAAATGAGTGCATCAACTTTATTTCTTGAGGAATTTATTAGTAAATAAATTACACTAGGCAACAAAGATTTTGTTACAGAAGACCAAATAGGTGCTCCTAGCTAATTTCGGTATGCTGATTTCAAATCTATAATTAGATTTTTTCTATCACGTCTAGATTTTGTGTAAAATGCAAATCACTTAGTAAAATTTTCTACCACGTCCAGATTTTGGTTTTAATCGGCTTAATGCCAGTAATATGAAACTTGCTTTTCAAGTTAAAGCAATTTTTTTTGCCAACTATATACAAATTCGAACAATTTTGATAAATAAAATTTATCCCGAGTCGCTACGTGACAGTCAAGCAGAACGGTTGTTGAAGCTCTCTGCTGATGAGCAAGTGACAGGTTGTGGTGACTTGTGTGTTTTATAGCATTTGTTTTGTACTACGGTGTGTATTTCTTTTTATTTTGCACATAGTAATAATTACTTTCTACGTTTTTTCAGATATTGTATGTAATTCAAAATGGCATCAATAGACGTGCTTGTGTAAATCACCCAGACAACTTCTGCTTTGTCTGTGGACAATATACACCTAAGCCACAACGTAGAAACATAACAACAAAGATTAAACTTGCCTACAAGTGTTATTTTGACTGTAAGTTAGGAGACCAACAGAGGGACTGGGCACCACATATTTGCTGTGCACAGTGCAATACAATGTTAATAGCTTGGATGAATGGTAAAAGAAAAGCTATGCCGTTCTCAGTCCCCATGGTTTGGCGTGAGCCGAAAAATCACTTCAATGATTGTTATTTTTGTTTGACAAAGATTGCTGGTTTCACAAAGAAAAACAAATCAAAGATCACGTACCCAAACTGCGAATCAGCAATGAAACCAGTACCACATGATGAAACAAATCAAACCACCAGTTCCACCAGCAACGATAACAGACAGCAGTTCATCTGAAGATTCTGCTAGTGATATAGAAACAGGGAAAGATGGCATATATGTTCCAGATGCAATATTTCCCCACATTTGTTAAGTCAAGCGGAGTTAAATGACTTAGTGCGCGATTTGGAATTACCAAAAGAAAAGGCAGAGTTGCTTGGTTCAAGACTTCAAGAATTTAATCTTCTCCAACCAAACACCAAAGTTTCCCATTTCCACCATCGCCATTTGCAGTTTTCATCATTTTACTTACAGGAAGAAAACGTTTGTTTCTGCCACGATATCAGTGGTCTGATGCAAGGGATTGCTGTCGCTATGATCCAAAAGAATGGAGACTGTTCATTGACTCTAGTAAAGCTAGCCTTAAAGCTGTATTACTGCACCAACGGCAATGAAAAACCTTCAATACCTGTAGCACATGCCACTGGCCTTAATGAGACTTAGGAATCAATGAAACTGCTGCTAAGACTCATCAAATATAAGGACCACACATGGAATATTTGTGGCGACCTTAAAGTTGTATCATTACTTCTTGGGTTACAGTTGGGCTACACAAAGCATATGTGCTTTTTGTGTCTATGGAACAGCAGAGATGACAAGAACCACTACAAAAAACATGATTGGCCATCTAGAACTGAACATCATGTTGGTAAATACAATGTGAAACACCCAGCACTTATTGACCCTCAGAAAGTACATCTTCCACCACTTCACATTAAACTTGGCCTTATGAAAAATTTCGTGAAGGGTATGGATCATCAAGGTAGTGGTTTCCAATATTTAAAGGATAAATTCAAAGGAATATTGACAGATGCTAAGCTAGAAGCTGGAGTTTTCACTGGACCACAGATCCGCAGTGTCATCCACGACTCATCGTTTCCATCTAACCTAAATGAGAATGAACTAGGAGCATGGACATCTTTCGTTGAAGTTGTCAAAAATTTCTTGGAAACCACAAAGCTGAAAACCACCGTAAACTCTTAGAAAACATGCTTAAATCTTATGAAATAATGGGATGCAGAATGTCTTTGAAAATTCATTTTTTACATTCTCATCTTGACTTCTTCCCGGCCAACCTTGGGGCTGTAAGTGACGAGCATGGCATGGTGAGCGCTTCCACCAACAGATCTCAGTTATGGAAAACAGATACCAAGGTAATTTCAACCCAAATATGATGGGAGATTAGTTGGTTCTGCAGAAGGAGAGCTCGTCATCCTACAAGCGACAAAGGAAGAGGACACACCAAAGTTTCACTTAAGAACAGGAATTTGCCTTTCAGTAGTAACAACAAAATACTAACGCGCTTTGGGTGGATGGTTGGGCGCAGGGGTGGTAACTCCGCCAGCGGAATTCCGCTGTCTGTCTTAAGCCAGAATAAAGGAGGAAAGACATCCCTGTTCACTAATTATTTAAGTATGCTTAACATAAAACGTGGCACGGAAAAGTAGCTTAGACGGCTTTCGTAATAGAAGCGGGTGAGAAAAAAAATGAAAAATAGGGGTTTTCAGTTACACAAAATCTGGACGTGATAGAGAAAGTTTGATATCAGATCTGAAATCAGCATCAACGCTTTAGTAGGAATCAGTAGTTCACGTGTCTGTAACAAAAAAAAAGTTGAAATTTGTTGCCTAGTGTTATCAATCTAACTGAAAAATCTGTATTCATTAACAAATTCAGATAAATTTCAAAAAGGTTCTTTCCTTTGGCAAGAATCACAATCCACTTTAAACTATATTAAACAACCAAGTGTTCATATCTATTCTTTACCTCCCACTCATCATGGATGTTTCTATGACTAATTGTATCTTCTTTGCAACAACTTGTTTCATAGAAATCTACTTCTTCTTTTATATCCAATTCATCTTTAATGTTCCAATATTCTTCTTTCAAATCACATTTACATTCAGCTTCACCTTTTTCCATTTTGAAACTCATGACATCAAATGAGTGATGGAAAAAATTAACTTCAAATAGTTTCCTTTAGTTAACAATTCATTATTCTGAAGGATATGAAATATTATTAACTAAATACTCCACAAGTTATGGTATGGGTTTGCACCTTATATTAAATGAATATCATTATAATCCTTGCTTTTAGGAAAAATAAAATTTTTTGATTAGAAAGATATTTTTTTAGGGAAATAAATTAAAAAACTAATTTAGGTATGATTTTAAAACATTTGAAGACAAAGTTCCACACACAGCTAACCTTATACCAAATCTGAAATTAATGGTTGTCCAGCAGTCATCCAGGTTGTCTGAAACTACTAAGTATTCTAAATTAACCCAGTGATGTTAACTGAATGCCCTTGATGATTGGTTAGGTTAAGTCATGATATTTTCATTAGTTTAAACCAGGGTTGTGGAGTCGGTCCAAAATTTTCCGACTCCGACTCCACACATTGTAAAAATTCGACTCCGACTCCACACGTTGTAAAAAATCTAAAAATCTGACTCTGACTCCTCACATTTTAAATATATGACTCCGACTCCTCTCGTGTTTCACTCTATAATTATCATAATAATAAGACATTTCATCACCACCACACTAAGTGTGAAATTTTATATTTTATATTTAAATAAATATTAATTGTATATTCTGAAAATGTAAAAAAAAATATTAAAAAAACTTAATCTAGGGGCTATCAATGAATAAGGTTTATTGACCAAAAAAACTAAATAACCTAAATGTTAGTATTTAGGATTTAGAAATTAAGGGTGACACAGGACACAGAAATTGGAGTCGGAGTCGGAAGTTTTTTACCGACTCCGCCCTGAAATGTGCGACTCCACGACTCCGACTCCACAACCCTGGTTTAAATGAAAATGATGACAAATTTTTCTAGTCAATTTTGAGTTGTTTTGCGCAAAAGTGATATCCATTTCCTGTGAAAATGTGTAGTTTTTGAGATATCTTTACCTGAAGATAGGTGAAGATATCTCAAAAACTATGCATTTGCACAGGAAACATCACATTTGTGCAAAACAAATCAAAATTGACCATAAAAAAATTTTCTCATCAAAAAACCTGATTGGGAGTAATAACTAATTTTGGATAATATTCGTTTTAACGCCCATTCAAACTTAATATTTTTAGTCAGATATACCTGTAAAGCAGTTCAAATGCTTCACAATGACAGTATTTTTTTTGTTCAGGAAATTTGTTGAAATGTACTTTTTTTAATAAAATATATTCCCTGTTTTGGCTATAATGTACTTTTTTCATAGAATATTTTTCCTGACTGGGCTATTTTTTCACTACTCTGCGACTTAATAAGTTGGTTGGGTTTTGTTCTGGCTATTTTTTTTTTTCAAATTGGATTCAGTTTAGTGGTGTTTGTGATAGAATTATGACGTGCCATTCATGTGATTTTGACTTCGAGAATTTGATTCGTCATGTGCCCTAGATGAAGACAAAGGATTGGATGTTTTTATCAATTACAGCGTTATTCCTTAACTTGCCTGAAATGTGACAATGAGTGCTTAATACGAAAAGATCAGAAGATATTTAGGTGAAATAACCAATATTAACTGGTTAGGTTAATTGAATGCCCAGTTAGGTCAACTATACACCCTTGATGATTGGTTAGGTTAAGTCGTGATATTTTCTTTAGTTTAAATGAAAATGATGAGAGCAAACTTTTCTGGTTAATTTTGAGGTGTTTTGTATGAAATGGCTATCTGTTTCCTGTGCAAATGCGTAGTTTTCAAGATGATGATATCTCGAAAACTACGCATTTCCACAGGAAATGGATGGCAGATTCATGCAAAACACCTCAAAATTGACCAGAAAAGTTTCTCATCATAAAAACAGTGGGCGTTAAAACAAATAATTACCCTAATTTTTAATGAATATACACTATATACGGGGCTCCAATAAACCTTAGCCCCCCCCCCCCCCCCATGGCCTAAACCATTAGAGGTACAGTAAAACTAAACATACCTTACAAAGGAGAATTTAATCCTGCATTTAATGAGAAACAATTAAAACTTGGTGTTCCCACCATTGGCTTCCAAGACAGCCTGAATTCGCTTTGGGTAGCTTGCCAAAAGTGATGTGAATAGATCTTGATCATTACGCAAATTTGCTAAAACAGTTTCAATGTGTTGCGTCATTGTATCCTTCAAAAATCGATTTGCTGCAGGTTCTTGAAACAACAGACATTCAACCTTGTCCTTTATAACTGATCCAATATGTTCACAGATGTTCAGGTCAGGAGAATTTCCTGGCCATTCTTCATTTCCAAAGAAATCGATCTCTGGTTCCGCAACAACTGTTGAGTGGTTAATGCCTTAAAGCAGGGGGCCTTATTGTGCAGAAGTGTGACCTGATCGACATCCATAACATTGTTTGGGTTTCTTAGAAAAGGAATGACATGCTGGGATAGAATAATATCACGAAAATACTGTCCATTCCAACTCTGACCATTTGGCTTCAGCACCCAATGAGCTTCTTTGCAGTGAACAAAACAAACACACGAACACAGTCTGGACTTTTTAATAATTCGCGATAATGTTCATTGTCATCTATTTCATCTGGTGTTGTGACCTACACTCGATCATTTTGGTAGTTAGGCCAACATGTTACGTAAACAAAAAATTCATCGGAGACAGCTAAATGCATGAAATCATCCACATCCCAATCTTCAAGTTGAGTTTTTCTTGGCTTTGGAAGTTCATGCCAAGACTTTAAACCTTGCCTATGACGGTACAGTCGAATGATCTCACCACTAACGATCTTTCTTCTCAACACTTCGATCTCTCTAGAAAGTTTAGCACAGCTGTTTTTCCGCTTACGCGAACCGCTTTCAATGATGTCCTTTGTTTCCTGAGAGAGTGGCAAATTTGGGCGCCCAGATTTGGTTGCATCCATTTCACATTCATCCAAAGTTTTATTCCAATTTCTTTTGACAAAGTCCTCACTTCTTCGCAACTTTTTGGCAACCCATGAACATGTTATAAAGGTGGCTCCAGCATCACAAGCTTCCTGAAATGTTATTGCTTGTATGCGATCTATCACACGTTGCCTCTCCGAATCACCAATTAATTGAGAAGCCATTATATTATCACTATCAGCTAGAGTAATTTTAATACCTGCAATAAATAAAGAATTTTATATATTTTTATAATCACTAAAAACTATTTCCATATAAGTAAACATGTAAGCTGCAAATGGGGGGGCTAAGAGTTTTTGGAACCCCTTACAATCTACAAACACTCTTTCTCTCATGAAAGTGTCTAAATTTTTCTTAAAATTAATGAATGAGTTACTGTTTACCACATCATATGGCAAGTCATTCCAAAAATCTACTACTCTATGACTGAAGAAGTATTTTCGTAGATCAAGTCTCCAAGTCTGTGTTCTAATTTTTTTATTATGCCCACAAGTTATCCCATCAGTATCTAGTTAGAAAAAGTTATGTACATTTAAACTGTCCAAACCTGAAAACATTTTGAACACCTGTATCATATCTCCCATCATAGTCTCTCAAAAACTAAACATTTTAGAGCTAAACCTATTGAAGCTCAATGAAAAACCAAACTGGCACATTTCATTTACAAGTGTAAGAACAAAATCATTAATTTACAATGAGTAAATAGATATTTTGTAACTCAAGAAATCCACTCGTATCACTGTATCAGACCAGAAATAGATCAAAGCTAGTTGTACCTCAATTTAGATTGTCTTCATCTCAAAAACTACCCATTTTCATTGTTTTGAAACTATGAAATGACTTAAATGCCAATATAAAAAATATTGTGAATGTAAATTTGTTTAAAACCAAGTTGAAATCCAGGTTAATAATGGCATACTATAAAAAATCTAGGATTAATGTCCATTACTATTGTTTACTAATTATTAATTTCTCTTGTGTAATCTAATATTAAAAACATATTAAGCTAACCGGGCATTCAGTTATTTAGGTGAGATAACCAATATTAACCTGTTAGATTAATTGAATGCCCAGTTAAGTCAACTGAATGCCCAGTTAGGTCAACTGTACACCCTTGATGATTGGTTAGGTTAAGTTGTGATATTTTCGTTAGTTTAAACAAAAATGATGAGAGCAAAAATACATAATAAACAGTTTGGTAGTCCCGATAATACGTAAGTACCCAAGTATCCTATGTGGAACCTTGTCAAATGCTTTACTAAAATCCAAATAAATAACATCTACATCATTTCTATTATCTACCTGATCAGTTCCAAATTCTAAAAAAATCTAAGAGATTAGACAAACAAGACCTTATGATCTAAATCCATGTTGTGAACTTGAAATAAAATTAAAGTTCTCCAAATGATCTTGAATATTATTCTTTATTCTTTCTAGTACATAGTACATACTGTACTTTTCCCTCCTTAAGTACTACCCTTTTTGTAAATGGGTACCAGGCATGGGGATGAGGCCTGGCCTCTAGCCTCTGGCCTCAAGGCATTGGCTGAGGACATACATTTTTCAAAGGTCTCAAGGTCAAAGCCCAGGCCTTTTTAGGGGAGGCCTCACGAGACCTTAAGATTGTGAAGCTGAAGGTATTTGCACCCACAGGTGTGATATTTGGATGCAAACAACGAATGTAGTATTTGCACCTCTGGGTGCAGATACTCACTTCAAAATCTTTTACAAATAAGCTCCTCCATGCTTTGGAAAGGCTCAACAATCTCGCCTAACCTAGACCTAAAGCTCTTCCAAAGGTAACCTATCATAGCCTCATGCTAATCTGTATCTCTTCTTTTTTGAAATCCATATGGAAAACAAGATTTTACTCAAAATTAATAAATGAAGACAGCTCACTTCACTTACCCTACCTAATAAAAGGGAATTATTAAGCATTAAGCACATTCACCTACCACACACAGCCACACCACAATACTGACAGGCTGCGTGTTTACACTTGCCAGGTCACACAGTCAGACACAGTTGCCAGACAAGATTTCCTGGGCACCATACATTAGCCCAATAACTTTTTATTTCTCATTTCATGCAGTTCTTATTTCTCATTTTAATATACCCACAATATTTCAAGTATTTATGATAACATGGAAAGTTGTGATGTGAAGATCTAGCAAAATATTTCAAGAATGTACAAGCTCACTGAGTATTGATCGTATAATTTCTGAATGGCTACAATTATATTATTAGCGACTCTAGCGAGCACTGCAAAGCTACATTTGGAGATGCCTTATTTTTTTTTAAGTTTTGAATTTTTGTGTATCTTAACAAGAAGAAATTGTGGTCTTAGACTTAAAGTCTACCAAAGATCATTAATGTAAATGTAGCTTGTATTGTATGTGAAAGACGTCTCTGATGTATGATAGGCCTATAGGTATGAAGTTTATATCATGGCATTGCTATATATATATATATATATATACACAATAATATAATAACGATAATATTAAGAATATATTTGCACCTGATATTTCAACATGTTATATAGGGTAGTCTATGTAATTTGGGTCAAAATGCAGAAAGTGACATGGCCTGCCCCGGCAATGGAGACTAAGTTTATATAGGTAATGTAATTTTAGTCGCTCTTTCTTAATATGTTATCTGTTTCCTGTGCAAATGCAAGATTATAGAAAAAATTACAAGTTACATTTTTATAGTGAATCACATCTGAACTGGTAATTTCATGTACCCCTTCATAAGTTTTAGTTCCCTAAAATGTCCACATGTGAAGGTTGTGCTGTTTCATTCTTAAATGCCATAGAATGTTAGTTTAGGTTAAAGTTAAAGTTTTAGTGTCAGTTAAAGTTTTGGTGTCAGTTAAAGTTTTGGTGTCAGTTAAAGTTTTGGTGTCAGTTAAAGTTTTGGTGTCAGTTAAAGTTTTGGTGTCAGTTAAAGTTTTGGTGTCAGTTAAAGTTTTGGTGTCAGTTAAAGTTTTGGTGTCAGTTAAAGTTTTGGTGTCAGTTAAAGTTTTGGTGTCAGTTAAAGTTTTGGTGTCAGTTAAAGTTTTGGTGTCAGTTAAAGTTTTGGTGTCAGTTAAAGTTTTGGTGTCAGTTAAAGTTTTGGTGTCAGTTAAAGTTTTGGTGTCAGTTAAAGTTTTGGTGTCAGTTAAAGTTTTGGTGTCAGTTAAAGTTTTGGTGTCAGTTAAAGTTTTGGTGTCAGTTAAAGTTTTGGTGTCAGTTAAAGTTTTGGTGTCAGTTAAAGTTTTGGTGTCAGTTAAAGTTTTGGTGTCAGTTAAAGTTTTGGTGTCAGTTAAAGTTTTGGTGTCAGTTAAAGTTTTGGTGTCAGTTAAAGTTTTGGTGTCAGTTAAAGTTTTGGTGTCAGTTTAAGTTTAAGTGTTAGTTTAAGTTTAAGTGTTAGTTTAAGTTTAAGTGTTAGTTTAAATTTTTAGTGTTAGTTAAAAGTTTTAGTGTTAGTTAAAAGTTTTAGTGTTAGTTAAAAGTTTTAGTGTTAGTTAAAGTTTTAGTGTTAGTTTAAGTTTGTGTTAGTGTTAGTTTAAGTGTTAGTGTAAGTGTTAGTTTAAGTGTTAGTGTTAGTTTAAGTGTTAGTGTTAGTGTTAGTTTAAGTGTTAGTGTTAGTTTAAGTGTTAGTGTTAGTTTAAGTGTTAGTGTTAGTTTAAGTGTTAGTGTTAGTTTAAGTGTTAGTGTTAGTTACTTTAAGTTTTAGTTACTTTAAGTTTTAGTTACTTTAAGTTTAAGTTTAGTTACTTTAAGTTTAAGTTTAGTTACTTTAAGTTTAAGTTTAGTTAGTCAGTTAAAGTTTAGTTAGTCAGTTAAAGTTTAGTTAGTCAGTTAAAGTTTAGTTAGTCAGTTAAAGTTTAGTTAGTCAGTTAAAGTTTAGTCAGTTTAAGTTACGCAGTCAAAAATACATTTTTCTAGTATATTTTGGTATGCTCTGTTGAAATATAACCTTTATTTCCTGTGCAAATGGAAAATAAATATGATTTTTGATGCATTATTTTAATGTACCAAAAATCATATTTCTTTTCATTTGCACAGGAAATGAAGTTTATATTTGAACAGAGCAAACCAAAATACACTAGAAAAATGTATTTTTGAATTCAACTTCAGGCCATGTCATTTTCTGCATAATGACTGTAATTTGGCTATTTCTTTACCATTACACCAGTCTCCAGTAGAAAGTTTTAAAAACTAGTTTTCAATGTTTTTCAATGTGCTGAATTAAAAAATGATACTCATTTCCATCGCAAATGATTTGTTAGAGAGTTATTGAAGCTTAAACTCTCTAACAGGAAAAGGGTAAAAAAATGGCACTTCCACTGATTTTAATTTGAATCAGTTAGTTTTAGGTTAGGTTAGGTTAGGTTTGCTTTGGTTGTTTTAGGTTTGGCCAATTTTGAAGGTGAAATTTATGTTTTTCAGCATATTGAAAAACATTGAAAACCAGCTTTTAAAACTTTCTACCAGAGACCAGTGTAATAGTAAATATTTACCGTAATTTGATTCAAGAGTATATTTGCACCTGATATTATCCATCAGACATTTTTAAAGTTATAGGTATGTATAATAATACTTTACCTTATCAAAGTAAATGAAAAAGACTGAAAAAATTATTTGCAAACAACCTAACAGTCTACATCTATTATAATGTCGATATTAGGAAAATTATTGTTTGTCTTCAATATTATATATTCATTTCAAATCATATTTTGGCAAAAAACAATGTAATAATCAACTTACACTCCCGTCTCTCCAATTTTCATAAATTATACATCGGTAGCTTCGTTTCTTCATTAGGAATGTGATTTAGAGTGTCTCTAGTAAGGGAAATGCTTCAAAACCTAACCTAACCTAACCTAACCTAACAGCATTTTGAAGTACAGCTTGACTTGCTATAATGCCAACTGTTTTGGGTAAATTTTTACAAGTGTACATTACAGGCTTTGTAAATCAAAACTATGTTTGTTTTTCTGATGGTGTTTGAATGAATATAACCTTCGTTTCTATTGGAAATCACTAGTTTCTGAGAGATTATAGTGGGGGGGGGGGGTGCTAAGGTAGTGATTTGTGATAAAAATGAAGGTTAATTTTGTTCAAACAACATCAAAAACAATCGGAAAACATAGTTTTCATATATAACCTAACATAACATAACCTCCCCTAACATAATAGATCAGGAATATTGGTAACGATTTAGCTACCCTGGTCAAACGGCCACAAAACCAGTGATATTTGTCTTCATGATAGAAACACAGCAATTCACAGTTCAGACACTGATACACTGTGTGAACGTAAGGAGGAGAAAGTTGCAGGATTATTCTTATGAAATTTAGCAATAATCGACCAATAGTCTGCACTACAACCACCACACCCTTTCAGCCATGATGATCAAGTTTCCTGGCGAGCAACACTAAAGTTTGGGCAAGACTAACTGAATTCAAAATATGAACCACACAATTGCACCAATATGCAGCTAAAACAAAGTAAACATGTAATCTCTCACTTATACATAATTTGAGAGAGAAATGTTATAGAAGAAAAATGTCTTAAAATTGACTAAACTATTGATTGCAAAGTAAAATTCCTCAAAAGCCTGTAATGTACTCTTGTTAAAAAATACCATTTTGAGACAACCTAACCTAACCTAACCTTGCATTCACACAGTGTATCAGTGTCTGAACTATGAATTGCTGTGTTTCTATCATGAAGACAAATATCACTGGTTTTGTGGCCATTTGACCAGGGTAGCTAAATCGTTACCAATATTCCTGATCTATTATGTTAGGGGAGGTTATGTTATGTTAGGTTATATATGAAAACTATGTTTTCCGATTGTTTTTGATGTTGTTTGAACAAAATTAACCTTCATTTTTATCACAAATCACTACCTTCTTAGCCCCCCCCCCCCCCCCCCCAACTATAATCTATCTCAGAAACTAGTGATTTCCAATAGAAACGAAGGTTATATTGGTTTTATTTTTTAGATTTCATTTCATACTTTAGACTGGAACTTATTTTCGTACGTTACTCCAAATTTTATAACAGAAGAGCCCAGTAAAGCCTAAAGCTTAAGGGCCAAGTTAAATAAAATAAATAGTCCACCTTCACAATTTTTTATGTCATTGTAAATTGCAAAACCAATTATTTATTTTGCTAACCTCACCCAACAAAAGCTGTACATACATTTCCACAATTAGTGTGGTGGGTAGAGTTGGGCTGCTGCAATGAGGAAGGTAAGCAACCTTTTCTGAGGGTCTGAATAGTTGTCTTAAAACAGTTGGCATTATATCAAGGCAAGCTGTGCTTCAAAATGCTAGGTTAGGTTAGGTTTTGAAGCATTTCCCTTACTTGAGTATCTAAATCGCATTCCTAATGAAGAAACGGGTAATTATTTACAAAATGCCATGACCTGAAGTTGAAGTAAAAAATACATTTTTCTAGTGTATTTTGGTGTGCTCTGTTCAAATATGACCTTCATTTCCTATGCAAATGGAAAGAAATATGATTTTTTGGACATTATTTCAGTCATATTTCTTTCCATGTGCACAGAAAATGAAGGTCATATTTGAACAAAGCACACCAAAATATACTAGAAAAATGTATTTTTGACATCATCTAATCTAACCTAACATAACCTTCCTTTTGCTTGAATCACCATCTAAACTGATATTTACTACCACACCGAAATACACAGAAAAATGTATTTTTTACTTCATCTAACCTAACCGTCCTTTTGCTTGAATCACCATCTAATAAATAGCAAATTTTGCCACGGTTCAATATGAACGTTATCCAGCCAGGTCCCTTTACGAATACTTACGTGAAAGTTACACCATACTGTGTGTTTACTTTTCAGATTCGTCCTTTGCCAGTTGCAATAAAACGATTGCTGGTCTTCACGATAACAACACAGGTTATTGCACTTTGGACACTGTTTTGAAGTTGGAAGAACGCTGTGATCTTGAAAATATTTAATTGAAGCTGAATTATTATGGCCAAAATGTTCAATTGCTCGAATGTACGTCACACCACACCCTTCACACAATGCCATCCTAGAAAAAATAACCCATGAAGATGGGATTGTGGGACATGTGAGTAATGCATAGCAAATTACGTCATATGATGTCATCACTATTTCCCTCTACAAAAATCCCAAAATTATGATTCTTTGCGCAATAATGCATGTATTTATATATATTATCTTATAATAATAATTTTTACCATAAATAAGCATTTGCCCCAGAAATGAGTAGCAAATTTGAATAAAGCAACTAAAACTACCTTATAAAAAATTATTTTCAATCACAGGTTCAGCTCATGGCATTTAGTAAATATTAACCGAAGAAACGAAGCTACCGATGTATAATTTATGAAAATCAGAGAGACAGGAGCTTAAGTAGATTATTACCAAAAACAAAATTATTGATGCTAGTTGCTAGTTATCAGTATACCAGGTGGTATTCTTCTCTAGTTTGGCCTATTTTTTGTTATAGAAATAGATACAGTACAATAGTTTCCACATACAAATAAACATGTAAATTTGCAGTTTCAGCCCCAATTCGTTTTGAACATGAAACTTATGTTTTTTCCTATTTTTTTTTATGCGATTCATTAGTATTTGGTATCCATTTCCATTGCAAATCACTCGTTTTTGAGATACCCCCCACCCCCAGCTAAACAACACATAAAAATTGCTGAGAACCAATTGGGGCCAAAACTGCAATAATACCAGAGAGACATTATATGAGCTCAGTTCAACTGATGACCAACTGATACATTGCTTTCTCACACTAGTTTTGCTATATATTAAGTCAACTGATCTACTGCTGGCTGACTGAATAATATTTATATACCACGACATATATAATATTTATGTACCTGTCACAGTGACCTGTCACCCGACTAGTCACCTATCTGAATATTTATCAAGGTATGCCACCACAAATGGTCACCAGTCAGGTCATGATCCTCATCTAAAGAATATCCTCCCCAAGCGCACCCACCTGAAGAATCTCCACCCCAACACTACCGGGGGTTGAAAATTACAGAACAAAACAAATCGGGGTAAAATTGTCATTTAGCACCCAACTGGTGACCCCAACATCTGTTTTTTGTTTCTAGTGTAATTTTAGCTCCTCTTTCCAAATGTGCAATCGAAATTTGCCGCAAATGAATATTAAAAAAAGTTACAGCTATTTAAAGTTTACCTGACATTTTCATTAAAACTAACGAAAATATCATGACTTAACCTAACCAATCATCAAGGGTGTACAGTTGACCTAAACTGGCACTCAATTGAATTGACCTAACTGGGCATTCATTTGACCTATCCAGGCATTCAAATGCCCTAACCTGGCATTCAATTAAGCAGGGCAACTCAAGTAGATAGATCACAGCACTGCATATCACATGCTCACACTACAACAATAATATTCAAACTAAACTAGGTCTAACCTGGCAACAAATAAGCAGGTAAAATTGTCATTTAGCACCCAACAAATGACCCCCACTTCTGTTTTTTGTTTCTAGTGTAGTTTTAGCTCCTCTTTCCAAATATGTGTGCAATCTTACAACCTTCACACATGATTCAGAATACACTGGACCTTCACATGACATGATTCACAATACAGTGGAACTAAAAACTACCCATGCAACGCTGCCAGACGCAAAATGGTAGTGAAAATTTAAGTACCTGTAACTTTTTAAATATTCATTTGCAACAAATTTTGATTGCACATTTGGAAAGAGGAGCTAAACCTACACTAGAAAAAAAGAAAAAAAAGTGATGGGTCACTAGTTAGGTGTTAAAACAATTTAACCCAAATCGGGATTCCCTAAGGCCTCACAAAAGTCACGAGGCCTTTCCACTTTTCAGCTGGCCTCGAGGCCAAGGCTAGGCCTCAGCCATGTCTGATGGGTACTACATTAGCTTTTTTCCATCCATCTGGTACTTCTGCATAATTAATTGACCTAACAAACAGAATAGTTAGTGCCTCAGATAAGCTTTCTTCCCCTTCTCTGAGAATTCTAGCAAATATATTATCAGGTCCAGCAGCCTTATTTGACTTCAATGTATGAATCCCCTGCCTATCATCATCCTTCTTTATATGAATATGATCAAGAATGTCTGAATTTACAGGATCTAAAGAATTAAAAACAAATTTATTTAAATTTTCTTCAGTAAAAACAGAGCTAAAATAATCATTAAAAACACCAACAATATCCTGATCTTTTTCAAACATCCTATCATCATGTTCTATTGGGCTAATCCTATCATGCTTTTTATTATTATATTTATAAAAGCTAAAGAATTTCTTTGGATCCTTATTGCTATTTCTAGCTAGATTTATTTTGCTATGCCTTTTACTCTTCCTAATCAAACTATTTAGCTAATTTAGTCTACTTTACCATGTTAATTTTCAATATCTTCCAACTTTACTTAAACCAATTGGTATCAATATAGTCTTTAAGTATAATAATACTGTTAAATCACACCTAATAAAGAATAGCCCAGATAATGTGGTTGGTTGTGTGTATTCAATCGGATGCTGGGGCGGATCCAGGATTTGCTGGAGGGGGGTTCAGTACGAGTGCCAAAGGCTTCTAGGGGGGGTCTGGGAGCATGCTCCCCCCATAAAAATTTGAAAATTAAGGCTTTCAGAAATGCAGTTTTAAACAATTTGCGGGGTGTTTGTTCAAGTTTATTAGCTTTTACAACAGGGCTGTGGAGTCGGAGTTGGAAGTGCATAGTTGGATGGAGTCAGAGTCGGTGCAAATCCTTCAACTATAACTATAGCAGCCTAGGCCTAGGCCTAGCTCAATTTTATGAATAAAATAGATTTAACCTAATGTTTTAATATATAATATAAATAATATATAATATATAAATATAATATACAAATATAGTTGTTTATAATTAATAAGGATTATAATTAATTAACAATTAATAATAAGGAAATTAAAAAATTTTGTACTAGCAACCCTAAATCTTCTTCAGATTTTTAGATTTCAATTTGATAAGTAGTGATAACAGTGTAATGTCACATCAAAAGTATAAATCTGCTGTTTTTGAATATTTTCCACTCACTGCTGATGGAAAATATTACATATTACGGATGTTTATAATAATACAAAAACATCTTATTAATTTACTAAACCAATAATAATCTTATTTTGCTTAAGCTTCAATCAGTTTGTATTTTGGGATTTATTGTAATTTTTTAATAAAGAGAGAAAAAAAGCCATTAAGGCATAGTTACAGCCACTAAGTAACCTGATGAGTCATGTGGTGGTGACGAAATGCCTTGTTTATGAATCTCCATTGGCCTAATAAAGGTAATCATAATCAATTTGGCCTTAACATTCCATCAGAGTCAGAGTCGTAATTATACAAGTCAGATTTCTGGAGTTGGAGTTGGATTGTTAAAATTTTTGGAGTCAGAGTTGGAGTTGGCAAATTTTATCACCAACTCCACAGCCCTGTTTTACAACATCTAAGTTATGTACTGATTTGCAAGAAAATTATACAAGGAAAGAAAATTTGTGATAAGTCTTGAAGAAACACTGTTTATGAAAATTTCACAATATCAAAACCTAAATTTCTTTCGAAAATCATACTTTATCATTCTAGATTTGTTCATTAATATAACTGAAGTTATTATATTTCTTGAAAGAGTTTGTGTTGCCTGAGATATCAGTTAATCTCTCAATTCTCAAAGACTAGATCGACGAGCTCCATTCATCGAGGTTGCTGTTCAGCAAACCATTGAACTACAGCTTCGTAATCCACAGGCTTGTCGTAATGAATGCTCATCAACACCAAGCCTGACACTCTCTCTGTGGACATAGTAGTCCTAAGGTACCCCCTTCACAAGTTTCAAGGTACTGTTGGCATGTTCACTGTCAGCAGAAGTGACAGGTAGGCCTATGGTGCAAGCAATTCGCAACAAGCAGTTGATGTTTGGGAATATATCAGCATCGCAAGCCTGGAAAGGAAAAGTGATAAAGTTACAATTAAGCTAGAAAATTTTACACTAAATATTAAATAATTGGAGCATACAAAGACTTGTCACCCCAAGATAGGCATATGAAGAATTATAATCTACCTTTAATGCACATTGAAGCGAATCTGGTTTGGCATTCTCTGACTGCCACTTTCTCCTCCATCGCATATATTCGATGTCAAGAGTCCCATTGCTGGGAAGGTCTGACTCGTACATCACAGAAATCTCAGTAATGTCTGTTGCTGGCTCAATGGTAACTCTGGGAACAAAACCAAGTAACTGAACACCCATCTTCTGAGTGGGACCGAATCTATAACAAAAAGGGTTCATTAATTAGGTGGAGAATGCAGGGGGTGGATCCAGACCAGTTGGCGTTGCCACCATGTTACAGAAAACTGTCAGATTTTTAGAATTTAGAAGTTTGTGTTCTCCAAGGAAGAAATAGAGTACGATGATAATATTTCTCAGGTGTGTCATGAGGAGTATTTGGTGTGTGCTGTTGTCTGGCAGTTGTCCTTGGTACACTGGGTTCAGTACCCACATCAGAACTGATCTGCGCAGCTTGCAAATACCATCCTGTGAACACATCGTCAGCTTTCTCTCTCACTTCCTTCAGTTCTTTCTGTGTGTCGGAGATTATGTTGTAAGCCTTCACGATGTTGTTTGATTTCTTCTGAAGCTTCATGCTTAATGGCTTGGTGATTGCCAAAGTTTTCATGGCAACAGTCAAGGAAATAAAAAATTGAAACAAACAATATGTGTGATGGAAATTGTATGCTTTTTGGAGTCTCTCTCTATTCCAATGTGTTTCAGAACTAGACTGCTGGTACTGTGGTTCATTTGTAATAACTTCTGTTTTAATAATTGTTGGCAGCAAGAGCACAAATGTTTCATATGCTTCATGGCATTCTACCCAACGAGTGCAGCAAAGGTCTCAGATCTTTGATTTTTGAGATTCTGGCTGATCCAAGCTTATTACTTTCTCCAGACACCTCTGTCACTTCAGAGAATAATTGAAAAAGTTAGAAATCTCAGTTATGGTTCCTGCCATATTGCGTACAGATGGTAGGCTACAAGCTTTTACAATGATGATGTTGAGGACATGAGAATTGCAACACACATATTTTGCCTTGGTTTTGTTGAACTATTGTGTTGCACCAGAACATTTTTTAACCTAGTGAGTGGATGACATGAATGTCACCCAGTGAAGAAAATTTGTCGCCCAGTAAATGAAATTTTAGGGTACTGGGCAACAAGGAATTTTCAAAATTTGTAAAAATATAATTGTCTTGGGAGTTGTCTTGGAATGCGCCCTAGATAGTCTCTACTGAAGGAATTACCCGCATTTTAGGGTATTTTGGTTATTATGTATTTTATCACACTCAGTCATTTTACACACCAAAATACATTTTTCTAGTAGTATTTGATGTGATTTGTTCAAATATGACCTCCATTTCCGTCGGAAATGAGATCCAACAAAGTTATAGTACTTTGAAGTTTGGCTCATTTTCAAGGGAAATGGAAGTCAAAATCTAAGCAAAACACATCAAATATTACTAGAAAAATGTATTTTGGTATTAATTAACCTACCTAACCTAACCTAACCTAACCCTGGCTAAACGAGCCTAGAGTATTACCTTAGGTAATTATTCGTTTTAGTGCTTTTCCTCCTTTCTGAACCAAAACACATTTTCCTGGTGTTTTGTGGTGTGATTTGTTCAAATCTGAACTTCGTTTCTTTGGGAAATAAGCCGTTTTTGAGAAATTTTAAAATTGAAAATTTCTCAAAAATGGCTCATTTCCTGAAGAAACGAAGTTCAGATTTGAGCAAATCACACCAAAAAACACCAGAAAAATGTTTTGGTTCAGACCTAACCTAACCTAAACAGACCTAACCTAACCTAAACTGACCTAACCTAAACTGATTGGGTTTTGTTGCCAGACCGTAATATCCAGCTTTTCACGTCTTTCCAACAACGCTCAATATTTTGAATGTGAACAGTGTCTTCCACGAACCGCTGTGAATGGTTGACTGTCCGGTGAATGTAGCCTAGATTTCCAAGTTGAGAATACGCACGCCACTCGTCGGAATAGATTGTAGTCCCAGGCCTAATATGTTGCTGGATCAGGCGAACAAGAGTTGTTGCGTCTCTCTGAGGAACCGCAAACAACAGTAGTTTTTTAGAACTGCGTTCCAAGGTACCAAAAACCCAGGCAATCACAACCTCCGCAAACCAAAATGAAAACCAGACTGAAAAAGCATTCTTAAATGAGTATGCATTATGAGAGATTCAAAATGTACGTCTCTGATTGGTCGGATAAGGTCACGTGAAACAAAAATGATTTTTAATTGGTTGTTTTGACCTATGTTTCCTAATTTTGCCACGAGATGTCTCCCCATAAAACTGGAGAGGGCGACGTTCATTAAAATTTTAACAGCGTTAAAAGCTAAATACTCGGTCAATGGCCTATAATGGCTGCTTTTTACGTCTAAATTTTTTTTAATTTTTTTTTTTTTCCATAAAAAATAATTATTACATTTCCTTGATTTTTATCAGTTTCCCTGAGGTTTCAAGGTGTCCTGAATATGAATTTATATGTCAAATTGTCATAGAATGTCTCCTTCTATCGAAAACGAACAAAGCATTAAAACGAATATTAACCAAACCTTATTAGGGATTGGGTGGTGGATACAGACGAGAGCTCGTTTAGCCAGGGTTAGGCTCGTTTAGCCAGGGTTAGGCTCGTTTAGCCAGGGTTAGGTTAGGTTAGGTAAGGTTAGGTTAGGTTAATTAATACCAAAATACATTTTTCTAGTAATATTTGATGTGTTTTGCTTAGATTTTGACTTCCATTTCCCTTGAAAATGAGCCAAACTTCAAAGTACTATAACTTTGTTGGATCTATTTCCGACGGAAATGGAGGTCATATTTGAACAAATCACATCAAATACTACTAGAAAAATGTATTTTGGTGTGTAAAATGACTGAGTGTGATAAAATACATAATAACCGGTATTTTTTCACACTTATACCCCAAAACAAGCTTTGTGTCCTAACTTAGTTTTGGGCCAGTTCCCTCACTTGAGACTATCCAAATCGCATTCCTGGTGTAATACCAAATCCATTGATCTATAAATTATGAAAATTGAAGAGACCGGAGTGATAGTAAAAAATTACCCCTAATCTAACCTAACCCTAAGATATACCCTATTGGGAAACGTTAAATAAAGTAATTACACGCTATAAATGAAAGTTTTACATCGATTGTTAAGTCAATTTCATAAAATTGAAGTGAGGGGGATGTTGTATACAATTACCATAACTTACATGTTATTACATTATCATTTGTATAATTTAGGTCTCGGGGGTACGGGAGTGGAGCCCCCGTAAAGATGACGCATCACAAAGTGAACCCTATACAGATCAATTTGTGATGCGTGATCTTTACGGGGGCTCCGCCCCCGTACCCCCCGAGACCTAAATTATACAAATGATAATAAAATAACATGTTAAGTTATGCACTTTTTTAATCTTCATCTAGTGCACATGACGAATCAAGTTCTCAAAATCGAAACCACACGTACAGCACGTCATAATTCCATCACAAACACGACCAAACTGAATCCAATTAGAAAAAAAAATAGCCAGAACAAAAACCAACCAAGTAATTAAGTCGCAGAGTAGCGAAAAAATAGCCCAATCAGGAAAAATATTTTATGAAAAAAGTCGCATTTGACGTGACGTCACGTCAAATGGATATCGTTAATTAAAATTTCAGAAGCAAATATCTCAATAAATATGATCGACCAAAAAAAATTTTACTTGAAGGAAAGGTTTTATTTATTATTTTCTACGCATTGCAATAATTTTTATTAGAAACTGAGGTGAGGGGAATATTGTATAAAATTACCCAAGCGATAATTGTTCAAGATTTGCATTGTCTGTCACTTCATCGCAAAGAACTGAAAAAACTTTGCTTCTTTTATCTCCTTGATGATCGAATCCCTAATTTGATCCCCAATTAAACGAATAATTTGGTTTTGATAGCTTCTCTGTTTTTGTGCATTATGTAGGCACGGTGACTTTCATTTTGCACCTGGATACTTTTTACAGGATTTCGACTTGTGGCGAGGAAATTGTCATAAGCGACCATAGCATGTACGTGGTAAAGAGCATTCTCGTGTTGACCGCACACAGTACTTACTTCTGTCCACCGTGTAAATGGACTGTTCACGAGAGCACCAAGGTTTTCTCGTGTAGCAAACAAATAGAATGCATGGGAGACAGAAACCACCATCTCATTCCTTGCTGTACACCAGCCAAGGATAGCGTTGCTGCCAAGAGCTTTGAAAAGACCGATTACAACCATTCATAAACACTTTGGGGAACGAATAATCCTTTCCTGGTTGAAAATGGTTAGTTATGACATTGAACTTTTCAGCTTGTTGCAGAGATCTAACAGGAATTTTTTGACGCAACAGGGCACCAATGTCAATATCATGTACCGATGCATGGCAAGCAGGGTTACCTCCAATAAAAACAAAATGCGGAGCTATTATAATTATATTAAGAAAATGAAATAAGATTTAGCTTACTTTAGTTTTTAGTCTTAACCGTAAAATATATTAAAACAAGAAAAATGGTTTTCTGTGAGTCAGCTTGTCGTACAACAATGGCGCTACTGCGAATCCTCTTTGCAGTCAGAGTAGATTGTCCTTCTTCATTACTGTCAAAACCAGAGACAATGAATTTAATATGAGCAATCGATCAGTAACTAAGTAGTTTTTAAAGTCATTGTTTTAGTTTACAATACAGTTACTAACTCGCCACTGACGTGGGATGGACCAAACTTGATGGACCAAAAAGTCGGTCAATTCTTAATTGCTGTTTAACTCTTCTTGACATTGTAAACCGAAAATTCTATTGAATAAATACTTTGAATGAATATTGCATTTTAGACTTTTGAGTATTAAAGTAAGACACGATCTGAAACAAGTGAAACAAAAGGGTATATTACATGCTTTTTGTGTTGTTTGTAAAATAACTTGTATGTTCAGTCAGTTAGCTTTGGGAGCGTGGCTTTCTGGTTTATGGGGGTTCGACCGAACCTCCCAAACCCCCCCTTGGATCCACCACAGGGATGTACACAATGTAACTCAGTATATATAGGCCAAACGGGTAAAACGTTAGCCATTAGGGTGAAATAGCATAAATGTGCGTGTAGATGTTAAAAAATCTAGAAGAGGAAGAACCATTATTGTCCCAAGGCAATATGATGATTAAACTGATTGATGCAGCATTGCTTGTATATATTAAGTTAAGCTGTGTATATATCAGGGGTGGGGAGTCGACCAAAAACAACCGACTCCCGAGTCGGTATTTTTAAAAACCGACTCCGACTCCCGACTCTTTCCTTATCATGCTGATCTACAACCTTATAAATATTGGGATGTTTGTTTCGTAGATGGCGTTTCAAGTTTGAGGCTCTAGTTGGAGCATTAGCATGTTTCCCAGTGTAAGCACTAATTTTTACATTACACTCTTTACCATCCTTTTCTACTTGACAAATAAAAATACTTTCATCCTCATTTAGCTTAAAATATTGAAAGACTGCTGATTTTCTACTAGGCCTACGACTCATTACTAATAGGGGCTAATTAAATTAATAATTAATATATTGTTAATTTTTATATGGTACCTAGTATCCTAAAATAGAAATATGAAATTCATTTGCTATGATTTATCAGAACAATAAATCAAATGTGGAAATGTGAATCTAGAATTAGTTCAGGAAGATATTTATTTAGGGCAGAGTAGTATTCTGGTAAATTGTTGGCATATAGAAATTGAATCAAAGAGTCGGGAGTCGGTCGTTTTTACCGACTCCCGACTCCGACTCCCGACTCTTCAAAAAAGCCCCGACTCCCGACTCCCGACTCCCCACCTCTGGTATATATCCATCTCATAATTGCAAGGTTAATGAAAAATTCACTTAATTTAGAGCTAGCATTTTTGGGCTCTTGTTGCATCATTGTTTGGGCACTCTTGTGGCATCATTTTTTTTGGGCACTGGCGCGTCCTTCCTACTCATTTGTTGAATGCTGCACTTACAAGGCGTGGTCTTATAGAGAGCGCTCTTGCAATTCAGTTTGGTTGTTTAGATACAAGATTGTTGCATCGTGCAATGGTGCAGGTTGTGTTGTTGTTGCAAGGTTTAGAAAGAAGACCATAAATAGTGCCCCTTTTGTTTTTTATCTTAATTTATGCAACTGAGGCCTAAGGTAGGCCCACATCGAGTCAGCAACCCTGAGGTAGGACCTAATAGGACCTCCAAGTCTAAGTTTTTAGTCTAGCGTAACTTGGGCTATAGGTTAAACTGGCCATTCAGAGCTTGGCCGTTCACGGCTCAGCTGGGATTCTGAACCCAATAAAAAAAAATAAAAAAAAATAACAGTAGAACAGCAAATAATTCTAATGCACTGTTTAACCATATGTATAGATATAATCATAGTATCAAGTGGGATAGTTCTAAACCGCTCGTTAAAAACATATAATTGAAAGGAATATGCTAGAATGTGCATTTATCCATCTTACTAATAATTTCAATAACAAACAAACAAACTTTATTTCAGACTCAACAGGTACAAACATTATACAAGAGGTCCATAGAAGATTAAGAGAGAGTTGTCTGGAGCAATGACTAAGTAGGCCAGTGAATCACTGTGTACAATGAACTTACAATTGCCCACGCCAATGCTTTCAGATTTCAGATTTATAAAATATATCAGAGACCAGTCCACTAACTATGGCTTCTATTATCTTATTGACTGACCTTATTGACCTTATTGACTACAAACAGCATACTGACACTAGAAGGAGCACCATTTACAAATCTTGGAGTCCTTAATAAACTCCTAAAAATATTATTATATGCAACATATAATTTCCTCAAATTATACATCCTATAGTTCCACCACAAATGAGCTGTATACATTGAAGTACAAAAAGTTTTGAACAAAATCAACTTAACATCTAATGTACACACACGAAATTTTCTGACCAAAGTATTTCCCTGAGCATATAATTCTCTACATTGCCTTAGAATATCGCAGTCATCTGAAAGACTATCAGTTAGTGTGTGGCCCAGATACTTAGTCTGGGTTACTCCTGACAGCAGCATACTATTTAATTGAAATTCAGGAAATTTTATATATTTGTAGGCCTTGGTCCTCATAATCACAACGACTTTTAGCAGGATTATATTTTATGTCATTATCTTTCCCATACCTTTCACACACCTTCAAAAGTGTGCTGAGCCCTTTTACAGATGGAGAAATAAGAACTAGATCATCTACATACATCAGATGATTAACAATCATTGTACCAATATAGCAGCCTATTTTACAGATGTTCAGCACAACAGATAGATTATCCATATAAACATTGTGAGGTGACGTGTATATATATATATCTATATATATATATATATATATATGAAAAATTATTTCACGAAAGTGACACGTGAAAAGTATTTATGATGAATAAAACCACGAAGGAAAAAGAAACACAAAGGGGTGCTCAAGCGCTTTCGTCTAATGACATCCTCAGGAACACTGGAGTGAAAGGACAGATCAAGGCAATATATAGGTTACAAAAATAAACATACATACATACACATTCACATATATATACATATATATATATACATATATATATATATAAATATATACATATATATAGTAAGCATAGAAAAAAATTGTGGGAGGAGCCAACATTTATATGGTCACAGAAGAATAAAGAAATAAAAATAAATATAAATATAAATTGAGAAAAAATTAATTACAAAATAGTGCCTTAGTGATATATATGTCACAGCCTAAATAATCATAAAGAAATAAACCGGCAAATAAAAAAAACACATAAATACATATACATACATATATATATATATATACATATATATACACACATATACATATATATATCTATATATAAAGACACTTTTAGCACTTTGGCCGACCTTCCATATAAATTCAAATGGCTTTTTTATGGAACAGGTCACAAAAGAATAAAGAAATAAAAATAAATATAAATATTGTAAGTAGAGTCTACCAATTCAAGCTCAAGAGGGAGGTTTTTACAATCGATTTAATAGATGCTGCCAAAATGATATATAGTCACATTATTAAAAAATAAAAATTGAAAGATAAATTTTAAGAGAGGCACACCAATTTATAAGGGAAAAAATTACCACATATGCATATTATAGTCACAAACGAATACAAAAGTACAAATAAATATAAATATTGGAAAACAAAATGATCCCTAGATAATATATAAAGAACAATAAAATATATATACAACCTATTTACGGTATATATACGAAATATAAACGCAATATATACAGAATATATATATATATATATATATATGCATAAGGGAAAAAAAAATTACCAAATTTGTTTTTATAATTATTGTCTGAGAAAACGGTAGGTCGCAAAAGAATAAAGAAATAAAAATAAATATAACTTGAAAAAATTACAAATAATACACGTACACATATATACCCGCATACCCAAATATATATACATATACACACATATATACAAACACACACACACACACACACACATATATATATATATATATATACAAGCTTGACCTTCACGAAATGAGAAATCATCCCGCAGAACCTTTGTGAGGTTGTAAGGTAAGGTAAGGTACATACACATATACATATATAATATATATTTAACTGCATACATACATACATACATACATATACACACATACATACATACATATACACACATATACATACAAACACATTTAACTGCAATGACCACACACATACACACACACACATACATACATACACATACACTCATACAGCAAAAAATTGAAAAATAAAATTGTAAGGGAAACAACCGACAAAAACAAATTTCTTACCAAAGATTTAACAACCTGCCCTTTTTGTTTAAATCCATTCTGAAGGAATTCAGAGCAACGGGATCAAGTTGAAACAGACCTTTACTCATGTTAAGGTTATTTGTAAGTTGAATTATAGCCGACTCAAGAATATTTCTATTAACAATGTTGCTAGAGTGAAACAAAACTGAAACATTATTCCAATCAATACAATGGGATAACTCTGACAAATGGACAAAAAGGGCACTGGACAACTGTCCCGTTCTAACGGAATATTGATGCTGTTTTACACGCGTTTGCAAATCCTTTCCCGTCTGACCTATGTAAAAGGAATCACATTGCTTACACCCAATTTTATAGATAATGCCTAAATTATTGGTAGGGCTATTTTTTACTATGATGTTTTTCACATATTGTTATATGAAAAAACTACACTGATATCCAAAAGTTTAAGTACATTAGCAATGCCTAAGAAGCCCGGGAAAAATGGAAGTACTAAAATATTCTTTGACAAGGTGCGAGTGTTATTATTCACACGATAGAAGGTTCGTTTAGCCTTATTAAGACAAGATTCCATGAACGCCGATGGGTAACACAATTCACTTCCAATACCGTTGATATTTTCCAATTCGGCATCGATGTATTCAGACTGGCGATCCTAAGAGCGCGGAGAAACATTGAGGAAAATATGGCCTTTTTAATAGGGGTGTCATGTCCAGAGTAAAAGTGTACGTAGGACAAATTGTTTGTTTTTTTCCGATATATACTAAACTTAAAACCCGGGCTATCCCTATGAACACGCACATCCAAAAACGGGATTGAGTTGTCTTGTTCCACTTCTAAAGTAAATTTAATGGAGGGGACTTGGTCATTTAACTGAAGGAGGAAGTCATCCAGGTCACGATTCATGGGCCAGATACACAAAATATCGTCGACGTACCGCAACCAAGGGATGCCAACCCCCAGGATTCTCGGAATGTAAGTAATTTCAAAAAACTCCATATATATTGGAGAGAAGGGGCGACAAAGGGTTGCCCATAGCCATCCCAAAAACTTGTTGATAATGCCCACCATTGAAAGTGAATTTACAATCCTTGATACAAAGCTTAATAAGCTCCAAAACAGTGTGTGCAGGTAATGGTAAATCATAATTATGTAATTCTCTGGCGAGAAAGTCAAGCATATCATCAATCGGAACTTTTGTGAACAATGAACAAACGTCGAAACTGATCAATCTATCGTTGGTATTAATGCGAACATTATTCAATTTTTCAGTGAGATCCATGGAATTTTTTACGTGTGAATCAGAGACAGTTCCAAGAATGGGGACAAAACATTAACAAGCCATTTGGAGAGTTTATAGGTAATAGAGCCCACCGAGCTAATAATAGGGCGCATAGGGTTACCCGGTTTGTGGGTTTTAATAAGACCATAAAGATAAGGCAAAGCAGGTGAAGTGGACAAAAAAAGGGGAATTAAATCCTTATGATCTTTGAGAATGCGTTTCAAGCCACTATTGAAAGATTTGATGACATCATCCTGTGGGTTCTTCCTAAGTTTCACGTATGTGGCGGGGTCCTGAAGCAGCTCATTCATCTTTCCAATGTAATCCACTTTGTCCATAATGACTAAGGTGTTAGCCTTGTCTGCTTTAGTAATATGGAGCTCACTATCTTTTTTTAATTGTGAAAGGCTATTGCGGAAACGTTTAGGAAAGTTATCTTCGTAAGAAATATTCGCAGCACCATAGACCAGGCCTTTAACTATGTTAACTAAAAACTGAGGAAGGTTACACTGTTTTTCAAAACGAGCAAGACTATGACAAATTTGTAAAGCAGTTGGTTTTTTAACAATATAAAAGGACATACCAAATCCAAGGGCACTTTTTGCATCGTCACTAATGTTTTTCGAAGAAAGGTTCAAAACACACTTTGAGCTTGCTTTTTTACTCCACTGACTATTTCGAATGAGACTTTTAATTTTGCGATCCAAAATGTTTCGAAGTGAAGAAGTTCTCCGACGCAACTCGTTGTAAATTTCATCAAACAAAGGTTGGATCCACGGTTGGGGAATAACAGTCAAAACATTACGTTTGGCAATGCCTAAATTTTTGAAGGTGGACCACTCATTTTGTCTGGTGACTTCAATATGTTTCTTTAAAATTACTCTGCTAAAGTTGTTGAACGGATGGTCGTCCATTTCTCTGAGGCGAATCGGAAGGAGGGACTTGGGAAGGACCTGCTTACTATATATATGTATATATTATATATATATATATATATGTATATATATATATATGTAATATATGTGAATGTGTATGTATGTATGTTTATTTTTGTAACCTATATATTGCCTTGATCTGTCCTTTCACTCCAGTGTTCCTGAGGATGTCATTAGACGAAAGCGCTTGAGCACCCCTTTGTGTTTCTTTTTCCTTCGTGGTTTTATTCATCATATATATATATATATATATATATATATATATATAGTCTAAAGTTACTAAGGGGAAAAGTTACTAAAAGAAAGCTGAATGGCAACACAAAGGGATAAATAGAGGAACACGGTCTGTCCGTTTATTGGCCTGAACTAAAGAGCATGTATTTTTGTATCTGACTAAGTTGTTGGTGCTAAGTTTAATTTGGTGATGTTTCTAAGGTGACAAATGGAGTAGAAAGTTGTCAATATATTATATCAGTTAGGGGTAATGTCTATAGCTTCTAAATTAGTAAAGTTAGAGAGTTTAGGTAGACTGCTTTGTGGGATGCAGGAAATCTGTGGTAGGCCCTAAAGAATATCTAATTCAACGCACCGGTAAGTGCCTTTGTTGTTGTTTAGAAACCCAGTAACTTAGCGGAGTCACTAACCTCACGCTATTACATTTGGCGATGAGGATGTTATTTAATTTGGCTCATTGGATTTAATTTGGTTGGTTTTTGTGGATAAGCTACCGTACTATAGCTTAGGTCCCGCCGACCTAACTCTAGTACTAATTCCTACTCAGCCCTAACTTTCTAGTACTAATTCCTACTCAGCCCTAACTCTCTAGTACTAATTCCTACTCAGCCCTAACTCTCTAGTACTAATTTCTACTCAGCCCTAACTCTCTAGTACTAATTCCTACTCAGCCCTAACTCTCTAGTACTAATTCCTACTGCCCTAACTCTCTAGTACTAATTCCTACTCAGCCCTAACTCTCTAGTACTAATTCCTACTCAGCCCTAACTCTCTAGTACTAATTCCTACTCAGCCCTAACTCTCTAGTACTAATTCCTACTCAGCCCTAACTCTCTAGTACTAATTCCTACTCAGCCCTAACTCTCTAGTACTAATTCCTACTCAGCCCTAACTCTCTAGTACTAATTCCAACTCAGCCCTAACTCTCTAGTACTAATTCCTACTCAGCCCTAACTCTTTAGTACTAATTCCTACTCAGCCCTAACTCTTTAGTACTAATTCCTACTCAGCCCTAACTCTTTAGTACTAATTCCTACTCAGCCCTAACTCTTTAGTACTAATTCCTACTCAGCCCTAACTCTTTAGTACTAATTCCTACTCAGCCCTAACTCTTTAGTACTAATTCCTACTCAGCCCTAACTCTTTAGTACTAATTCCTACTCAGCCCTAACTCTTTAGTACTAATTCTTATTCAGCCCTAACTCTTTAGTACTAATTCTTATTCAGCCCTAACTCTTTAGTACTAATTCTTACTCAGCCCTAACTCTTTAGTACTAATTCCTACTCGGCCCTAACTCTTTAGTACTAATTCCTACTCGGCCCTAACTCTTTAGTACTAATTCCTACTCGGCCCTAACTCTTTAGTACTAATTCCCACTCAGCCCTAACTCTAATACAATTTACTATTCAGCCCTAACTGGGCAGTAACTAGATCAAATTTAAAACCAATCTAACCTACTTCACGTTATTTGGCCTAAATCAGTTTTGTTCTAGCATGTAGGTGATTGGCCATATAAACCACTACGAAGACTCTGGGGAGGACTTCGAAGATAATGCCACTAGGGTGAGGTTGTTTTTCGAGGCAAATTCCATTCCTGATGCTAAGAAAGTACCTACCTTTTTAACTATAACAGGCCCTAAAACGTTTGGCTTAGTTGTCGACCTAGTTGCTCCTAAAGCACAGCAGCAGAAACTTGCGCCTATAGTGAATTGGTACAGGCCCTAACCAGTCACTACAAACCCCGAGTAGGTAATTCATAAGAACATACGAAATTTTTATAGTGGGCACACTGGGGGCCACTTCGGCCCATCGAGGTGGCTCCACTATGCAAAAACTGCCTGTACATTGGCAACAACCAGTTTTTATAAAACTAATTAATTATCAATTTAAAACTAAAGATAGAATCTCTGGATCCAAAGGATCAAAGTTATAACAGGCTGCTATCCACAAATATGTTACACTCTATATCCAGGAGATCACAAACATTATTTATAACTGACATGCAAATATATCAGATCCAAAGAATCCAGTCAATTTCATTATGGTACCCATCAATACCAGCAACTTGCCAACCAAGACTATAAACAGCATTACCCACTTTAACAGCAGCATTCACACCTCACACGCGGCTATCTGTCGCAGCCAAAATAATATCCCAACATACACACAACAAGCTAACATTCTAAAGCCAGACACAAGAAAACCTACAGACTCGACACGACCATTACACCCTTCAATACAGACCAGACCACCAAGATCATCAAAAACATTAAGAATTCGAAGGCTACTGGACCAGACAACATATCTAACATACACCTTAAACAATTGGGCCCACAAGGAATACTAGCTCTCACAAATATCAGCACATATTCATACCAACACTGTATTATTCCTGACATATGGAAACAAGGTAAAATTATTACACTACTCAAACCAAACAAAAATCCAACAGAACCAGCTTCCTATAGACCCATTACTTTACTATGCCCACCTTCCAAAGTAACAGAAAGACTAATCTTACAAATCACCAACCCACACATTCCACTATCGCCTACTCAACATGGATTCAGACCTCACCATTCAACCACGACATTACTCACTAACCTCACGCAGCACATCATGGATGGGATCAACTCCAGACGACCAGCTCAACGTACACTATTAGCAACAATAGACATTAGTAAAGCATTTGATGCTATCCCACGCTTCCCTCTCATAAACAAAATACTCAACACAAACATGCACAATAACACCAAAAGGTGGCTGAGCAACTATCTCTCAGGAAGATACTCACATGTCACATTTAATGGCAAGTCATCCAAAAACAAGCTTTTTCCGAACGGGGTCCCTCAAGGCTTTGTTCTCTCACCAACACTCTTCAACTTATACATGCATGACATTCCAACACCCATAGATAACAAGCTTACCTTATCATCATATGCAGATGATATCACTCTAACATCCACCCACAACAACATCGACACCGCTACAAATAACCTACAAACATACATAAACAGTATACAAGACTGGCTCACACACAATAGACTCAAAGTAGCGCCCACAAAATCAACCATCACCTTGCTTACAAGCAACACAAAAGAACACCAGGTAATTCCACAGCTTACACTAAACAACATCAACATTCCACACACTCATAGAACCAAAATACTGGGTGTCACATACAACACATCATTATCTTTTGCAAACCACATTCAGGACATTAAAACCAAATGTATGTCAAGACTTAACACGCTTAGGGTACTAACAGGCACAAACTTTGGACACCAGCAGGAAACATCATCACTCATATACAAACAATATGTTCGCTCAGTTATGGACTATGCTAGCCCATGCTGGGCACCCATTATCTCAAACACACACATAAACACCTTACAAACAATACAAAACAACGCACTTCGTATCATTACAGGATGCACTCAAACAACACCAATAGAACACCTGCACACAGAAACAAAAATACTAAAAGTTAGGGAACATTTAGACATGAGGGGAACACAATTCATGGCAGCAGCAACAACTAACCCACAACACCCTTACCACTACATGGACAATCATGCACCAACACCTCGCACCATTAAGGTAACACCAGAGAGACATTATAACCAAATACTCCATTCCATACCACGCCTCACAGACATCACACAGTACAGAAAACACATACACACACACCTAACCCACAAAGCACTGACACGACTCGGTCCGAATGCGGTCCTAGGTGCGAAGCCGCCACCCATTAACAGGTCAGAGATCAGCCTGAGCAGATCGGATCGAGTTAACTTAGCACGATTCCGATGTGAACATCACCCCAACTTACAGACATATAAACACAGACTAGACAACGCCATAGACGACACCTGCCACCTGTGCCAGGACACACCACAAACAATTGAACACATTATGACAGACTGTACCGCTCTAGCACAACAACGAACACAACACAACATCACTAGTGCGCTGAACCTCTGGTCCACTCCAGAGAGGGCGATCGGTTACCTGCGTGCCGCTGGCTTGCTCGATCAGGGTGGGCTGATCGGCTAAACAACAACAACAACAACAACTTGCCAACCAAAAATAAGTCACGGTCCATATCAATTGCGGACCAAGTCACAATTTACAACCATATACATTACAATATATATATACTTAAGAGGAAAAGTGTAGGTGTGGCTGTAAAGACTGTACAGTAGGGTGGATCGATTTTACATTTTTTTCGATTTCCATATTCTAATAGAGACAAAAACTTGCGCAAGCATGAGAAAATAGCCTCTGCAAAATCTTAGCTTAATAGGTAATCATCTTCTGCCCCCGGCAGAGCGATGAAAATCATATTTTAGTAGTCAAAAACGTATTTTTAAACCCTAGCCTAGATTCATAAAATTTTGCGTGTGTTATTTCATGCCTAAGCAACGATATAAATGCTATGGGAAATATGTAAATGCATTATTTAAGACAAAGAGCCGATCTGAAAATATGTATAATATACATATTTTCAGATCGGCTCTTTGTCTTAAATAATGCATTTATATATTTCCTATAGCATTTATATCGTTGCTTAGGCATGAAATAACACACACGCAAAATTTTATGAATCTAGGCTAGGGATTAAAAATACGTTTTTGACTACTAAAATATGATTTTCATCGCTCTGCCGGGGGCAGAAGATGATTACCTATTAAGCTAAGATTTTGCAAAGGCTATTTTCTCATGCTTGCGCAAGTTTTTGTCTCTATTAGAATATGGAAATCGAAACAAATGTAAAATCGATCCACCCTACTGTACAGTAATGTAGAAATGTGAATTAGATTGTGAATGAAAGCATTGCAGAGTTTGTTGCAGGTATAAAAGCCCATAGCCGTACTTGTAAATTTGGGGATAAATTAGATGAAATGCTAAGAGATAGGTTTGTAATGGGTCTCAAAGAGTAGTCTACCCAGAGAGCCCTATTAGCTATACAGGACCTAACTTTTAGTCAGGCTGTAGAAATAACTGCGGCTAGGGAAGCAGCTGCTAAAGATGTTAGAGCTTTTGGCAGTCACAGTAGTAAAGCCCAACACGTACATAGCTTTAAATCTAGGCCAGGCAGCCCTAATGACTTAAGACTATTGGAAGTACTTTAAGTACTAATAGTCAATTAAGTGGGTGTTCTAAAGCGGCGAACCTCAATTTTTTTCAGTCGCCCAGTTTCCCTTAGATAAGCGAATAAATTAGTGTGCCCCCTTCCTTCTAATAATGTAATTGGTACACAGTTTCGTGAAAGACGATTTAACTTAAAAAAATATATCGAACATTTTAGGTTATATATACAAAAATGAAGTTCATTATATGTGCTGGGCAGCGCAAACGAAAATTCGCTTGCGCAAGCGCAAATGCGCAAACCCAAACCCATACCTTGCGCAAGCGCAAATGCGCAAACTTCTCGAAACTTGCGCTTGCGCAAACGCAAACGCAAACTATTTATATATACAGGGTTTTCCAAAAAAAAATAGGTGCGGTTTTTTTTGGACACCCTGTATAAAATTAAATTTATAGTAAATCAAATCAAATCAAATCAAAAGACTTTATTAACAGACACACGATCCATAGATATATCAATAAAGAATAGATACAAAATTACAATGTTAAATAAATAATAATAAAAAAAAAGAAATTACAATATTACAAAAAACATTCAAAGCTCCTCAGAGTCCTCCTCCAACTCCATCGTGAGCAGGTCCATGTTGCCCTTCAGGAACACAAACCTCTCAAAGTTCTCAGAGGTCAGGCTGGACCTCTTGGGCTTCATGATGTCAGACCCCTGGGAGAACACCCTCTCCACAGCTGCAGAGCTGGGGATAGTGTCTGAGGCTGTCCATGGTTCACTAGTTATAGACAGTAGTTATGACTTATGAAGTTTCTAGAAGTTACTAGAGTAGTTAGTAGTTTGAACTCTGAAATAAAATTAAAATCAACTAATCAAACAAATGTGTTTCACTAGCGTTGTTGGTATACTGAGTGCTCACTGCTGTCTGGCGGCGCCACCTGTCTGGCAGTCACGTGTTTATGAGCTAAATCCACTATTTTTAATATTTGGACTTTTAGTATCATAATAAAAAGTAAAAGCCATTCTTATTTACTAAACTTTTTATTCCGGTGAAAGAGATCAAAATAAGCAATAAATAACTCTCAATAAACAGCTATAATAAAGTATTTATAGTTAATTAATTTTATTTCTTGTCATTCGTTATAAATCTAATAGCGCACCCAACCACCCAGTTTGTGCACCACTGTTCTAAAGCACTTCACAAAAGTAGTTTGGTTTAAGTAAATTATTTTTAATTTTAACTGTGGTAAAAATAGAATTGTAAATTAGCTTCCATTAAAAATTTTATCATAATAACTAATTTTAATTTATTATAAGGAAATGTTTTTAAAATATCCTACTGTACATATATTACTGTTATTAAAAGTAATATCATTGACCACAGGATTTCATGTTGTGTACGACCTTTCCCGTCCTTCCGGATCGAGAGTAGTACGCCTGGAAGCGCGGGGTGTTGCTTGCAGAGTACCCGAAATGCTTGAAATTGACAATGACCAAATTTAGAAAGTCGCAATATCAGCCTTTATCGCCAATGGAGGTGATGGATACTTCGTGGTGAGAGACAAAAAAAAATCAACCATCATTTAACAGGTTTGTTTTGACTCTTGACTTTCATGATCATCGGTTTAGTTTTTTAAACAATCTGCCAACATTTTGCCAATCCTTTCTTTATGAATTGAGAAATTAGTGAAATTTGAATGTTAGAACATGGTACACATAACCTTACGGAACAGTTATGGAATGACGTCTGAAAATGTTTGTCACTTTGACAAAAGTCTCCTCTTATGGAGGCGGGATCAGACCAACTTCGCCTACTATATTATTAACTATCCAATCAGGAGCCTTGTTTAATTTCTTTCAGATATTAACCAGTCAGAAGGAGGAAAAATTTTTACATCTTAAATCACGTACTACTTCGTTGGAATACATACGAAATGTTAAACACGGAATTGAAAATAAAAAAATAGTGTTAAAAGTAGTATATAAACATTTCATTCACAACCCATTACCATCATCGGGTCAGCAAAAATAAACATTTGACAGGAGCATATTATAGCAACTTGATAACTGAGATTTGTTTATAAAAAACCTCTGAACAGTTAGCTACAACAACGTGAAAAAAGTGTTAGCAGCTGACGAGGAAGCTTCTAACAGTGGCTGTATCCTCCAGCGCGGGACACGTTAACGTGAAGAAGAGGCGACGTCAAACCGAAACATCAACGCGCTGGTGGCCAAACTTCCTCAAATCTTCGTGCAGCGGCTGTATACAGTTGGCCAGACTGACAGTTGAAGGCCTGTTGCGTAGCACGGTCAGAGTGCCGATCAGCTCCCGGGGCCGGACCTATTCTCAGCGTGCTATTTTTTCATTTACGGGGAGCACTTGCGTGCTCCCCGGACTACTCTTACTCTCCGGCGACATTAAGACTAATTCAGGCCCCACTACAACTTACACATGTCACCATACACAAAGACAGACACAATAGCACCATGAGACACATACAGAAGTATAATATTAACATATTACAGTACAACGTAGATGGCCTCACAAACAAAATCATGCAGCTTAGGGAATTCATACACAAACAAAACATTCACATAGCACTTATACAAGAAACAAAACTGAAACGCACACACAAAACACCCACCATCCCTGACTTCACAGCGATCCGTCAAGATCGTACTAGGGGTCACGGGGGTGGACTCATCACTTACATACGTAAAAGCATTAGCTACACTGATGCCACCCAAAACATTACAAACACAATCCAAGCAGATAACACGATAGAAATACAGGCAGTTAACATTAAAACACGCGCAAAACACAACACCACACTAATCAACATTTACATCCCACCAGATAGTTCACCTCAGGTGCCAGCCAATTACAATCCACAGTTACACAATCTGGCCTCTCTCACTAATGTCATCTTACGAGGAGACTTCAACGCTAAAGACACTAGTTGGTACCTGCACAACCAAAGCAACACCAGAGGCGCCAACATAGCCATACAACTAAACAACCTCTTCATTCTTAACAATACATAAGAACATACACACATACCACATCAAGCAGGATACTCAAACTCCTCCCCAGATATAACGTTCTGTCCCCCCTCACTAGCAACACATACACACTGGAGAACAGGAAAACAACTGTCATCAGACCACCTGCCATCATCATTACAACACGTTCTACACTCTGCCCAACAGCCTTAGACACACTTACAAAAATTACAAGAAAGCTGATTGGGAACAGTTCAAAATACAGACTGAGGAACAATTCACCACATTAAACAGCACACCCATCATAAACATCAATACAACACTCAAGACACTTAATCAGATCATCAATAATGCAAATAAATACACGCCCAAGGGCAATATTAGGAAATACAACCCAAATTACACTAGAGAAATAGCCCACCTCATAAGGCAACGTAACAACCTCAAACATAACACACAAACACCACACACAGAAGCCATAAAACAGCAGATTCAACAGCTCAACACAGAAATATACAACAAACTCAAAGAAAAACAAACAAATATTTAGGAAATTCATAACAACACTAAACCACTCCACAGATACATCCAGGCTATACAGGACTATAAACAGCATTACCCAATCTAACAGCGACATTCACACCTCACACGCGGCTATCTGTCGCAGCCAAAATAATATCCCAACATATTACAAAAAGCTAACATTCTAGTTAATCACTACGCAAAGATAAGTCACTTAAACAGAGACAACAACCAGAAACACGCAGACAGACAAACAGCCAGACACAAAAAGAAAACCTACAGACTCGACACGACCATTACGCCCTTCAATACAGACCAGACCACCAAGATCATCAAAAACATTAAGAATTCGAAGGCTACTGGACCAGACAACATATCTAACATACACCTTAAACACTTTGGCCCACAGGGAATACTAGCTCTCACAAATATCAGCACATATTCATACCAACACTGTATTATTCCTGACATATGGAAACAAGGTAAAATTATTACACTATTCAAACCAAACAAAACTCCAACAGAACCAGCTTCCTATAGATCCATTACTTTACTATGCACACCTTCCAAAGTAACAGAAAGACTAATCGTACAAATCACCAACCCACACATACCATTATGGCCTACTCAACATGGATTCAGACCTCACCACTCAACCACGACATTACTCACTAACCTCACGCAGGACATCATGGATGGCATCAACTCCAGACGACCAGCTTAACGTACACTATTAGCAATAATAAACATTAGTAAAGCATTTGATGCTATCCCACGCTTCCCTATCATAAACAAAATACTCAACACAAACATGCACAATAACACCAAACGGTGGCTGAGCAACTATCTTTCAGGAAGATACTCACATGTCATATTTAATGGCAAGTCATCCAAAACAAGCTTTTTCCGAACGGGGTTCCTCAAGGCTCTGTTCTCTCACCAACACTGTTCAACTTATACATGCATGACATTCCAACACCCATAGATAACAAGCTTACCTTATCATCATATGCAGATGACATCACTCTAACATGCACTCACAACAACATCGACACCGCTACAAATAACCTACAAACATACATAAACACTATACAAGACTGGCTCACACACAATAGACTCAAAGTAGCGCCCACAAAATCAACCATCACCTTGCTTAAAAGCAATACAAAAGAACACCACATAACTCCACATCATACACTAAACAACACCAACATTCCACACATTCACAGGACCAAAATACTTGGGGTCACATACAACACATCATTATCTTTTGCAAGCCACATTCAGGACAATAAAAACAAATGTACGTCAAGACTTAACACGCTTAGGGTACTAACAGGCACAAACTTTGGACACCAGCAGGAAACAACATCACTCATATACAAACAATATATTCGCTCAGTTATGGACTATGCTAGCCCATGCTGGGCACCCATTATCTCAAACACACACATTTACATTATCGCACATTTACAACAACGCACTTCGTATCATTACAGGATGCACTCAAACACCAATAGAACACCTGCACACAGAAACAAAAAAAAATACTGAAAGTTATGGAACATTTAGACATGAGGGGAACACAATTCATGGCAGCAGCGACAACTAACCCACAACACCCTTGCCACTGCATGTACAATCATGCACCAACACCTCGCACCATTAAGGTAACACCAGAAAGACATTATAACCAAATACTCCATTCCATACCACGCCTCACAGACATCACACAGTACAGAAAAAACGTACACACACACACACACACACCTAACCCCAAAGCACTGACACGACTCGGTCCGAATACGGTTCTAGGTGCGAAGCCGCCACCCATTAACACGTCAGAAATCAGCCTGAGCAGATCGGATCGAGTTAACTTGGCACGATTCCGATGTGGACATCACCCCAACTTACAGACATATAAACAGAGACTAGACAACTCCACAGACGACACCTACCACCTGTGCCAGGACACATCACAAACAATTGAACACATTATGACAGACTGTACCACTCTAGCACAACATAGAACACAACACAACATCACTAGTGCGCTGAACCTCTGGTCCACTCCGGAAAGGACGATCGGTTACCTGCGTGCCGCCGGCTTGCTCGATCAGGGTGGGCTGAGCGGCTAAACAACAACAACAACAACTTGATAACATATCTCCAAATGAGTAGCAATGATCATTAAACAGAAACCATATTCAAACATTTCTATTATGTTTCAGGATTGCTGGATACAGATATCATATCTCAGTACATCCGACTTTTCTCTCCGACCTACCAGGGAGTCAAGAAGAGGATTCTCTTCCGGGATACTTCTGACCCTGATCCGGTTCGAATTTGAATGATAATCCTAAACCAAACGAAGGCCATAACAATTTTATAAATTGTAATCTAGATGGTGGAAGTAATGGGAGTTATTCCTTGCATGGGCTGAAGGGACACAGTATTTACGCTTTGGGCCTACTAGTACATTTGATACTAAGTAAATTTTTCTTAATGGTAGTTCTAGTTTTTAACAATTTGGTTTTTGATAAGAAACTACAATGATGTGCAATTAATTTTATTCACTGACTAACATTAGTTTTCAGCAAATCATATAAATAGGGTGTCCATAAAGTTTAGCATCATAGGCAACGTTTACTGACTATGGTTTGTTTAGTTCTATGATGTTGGACTTTATGGACATCTTGGTGACTTAATAATATGTACTAAATGTTTTTGATTCCTGTTCATATATTATGCACAATATATAATCCAGTATATTATACACAAATAATTTCTTAACTATTATTATTAATAATAATTAAAATAATATACTTATTTATAAAAATTAGGATCACACCTGCAACAATCAACATAATTTTTTTAACATTATTTTCGGTTATCATAGTGACGTTATCCGTCGCTGTTTGTTGAACCAAAACAATGTCCAAGATTAAAGGCTTTATTAAACTCAAAATTTAGCATACAAGAACACATAAACTGCAAAAGAGAAACATAATTAGTTTAGCAACTAATGAGACAACTAATAGCGTACACATAAATTAGCAACTAATATACAGACGATTAGATTACAAAGAAGCAATATAATTATCATAACATTTTTACCTTCTTTCATTTAAAGCGATTTAGCGAATTTTATAGCGTAACATAATGCGCATTATTAATTGGAAATGTTTATAGTTAAGCATCACAAGCTAGAACACTTAATTGTAATAAAATAATACGAATAAAGTAACGATATTTGGAGAGTTGTGTAATGGCGATCGCACTAAGAATTTGCATCGTGATCTAGAGGTTGAGTCTTTGTACGGGTTTCCGAGATCTATTAGATCTTCGTGGCTGTTCATTTTCAGCTTGAGTAGTTGGAGCGGTGTTTACTGTTGTGCCTATATCATTTTCTCTCTTAGAACCGGTCCGTTCATAAGTCGGTTGAGTGGGTGTGCTGGAAGTATCAGTGATAGGAACTTGTGCATCGTTCTCTTGGAGGCTCCGTTTGTTTATTTTCTTCAGGATTTTGAAAATTTTCTTTTAGATGGAAATCGATGTCGCCGCTAGGAGAAAGATCTTTGATAGAAACTGTATCCTCTCTGCCATTCTGAAAGCGTACGTGGGCGTAGTGCAGATTAGCTTCGATGAGTTCCACTGTGTCAACGAGAGGCTCGAACTTCGAATGGCGAACGTGACGTCTCAGTAAGACGGGTCCAGGAGTAGAGAGCCATGTTGGTAGAGCAGTGCCAGTAGATGTTTTCCTTTGGAAAGAGAACAGTCATTCATGTGGCGTCTCGTTCGTGGATGTGCAGAGTTAGGATCGGATAGAGTGAAGAGCATCGGGTAGCACTACCTCCCAATTACGAACATTCAATTTTCGACTTTCCAGAGCGCAGTTGATAGTGTTCCATATGGTAGCGTTATAACGTTCGCATTCAGCGTTTCCCGTGGGATGGTATGGCGGGGTACGACTCGTAGAGATGCCGTGAGAAGTGAGAAAAGTTCGGAGTTCCGCCGACATGAAGGAGGAACCCCTGTCAGAGTGCACATACGATGGCATGCCAAATATCGAGAACAAGTGCGTTAGACAGTTTACTACGGTTGATGCACTGACGTCTTTGCATGGATACGCGAACGGAAACCGAGAGTATTCGTCAATAATGACAAGAAGATATGTATTTTGAGTTGCGCTTGGTAACGGTCCCTTGAAATCGATGTTTAGGCGTTCGAAGGGAGCAATAGCTTTAATTAACTAAACATTATCATGTTTATAAAAGTTAGGCTTGCATCTTGCATACACAGTGCAACGACTGGTAACGCGTCGAACTTCGTCTACTGAGTACGGTAAATTGAAGATACAGACAAAGTGTAGCATACGTTTAGTGCTCGAGCGAGTTCGTTGAACTAGTGCTGAGGCAGTACCTCGACAAAACGTCAGCAGGGACATTTTCACGCCCAGGACGATATCGGATGGTGAATGAGAATGCTGCTAGCTCTATCATCCAACGTAGTATTTTGTCGTTTTTAATACGACTTGCGGCAGTTTGATCGAACATAAAGGAGACACTACGTTGATCAGTCAACAGATAGAAGTGCCTAGTCAGAAAATGTTTCCATTTACGAATGGATTCGACGATTGCGTACGCTTCCTTCTCTACTATGTATAGGCGTCTTTCTGTAGCGTTAAGAGAATGTGAGAAAAACGCTACAGGTCGTTCGTTTTGAGTTAGAGTTGCAGCTATGGCGTTGTCAGAAGCGTCGGTTTCGATAACGAGTGGAATGTCTTCGCGCACTGCTTGGATAACAGCTTTGCAGAGAGTATCTTTCAACGATCGTATAGCGTTTAGTGCCGCCTCTGACAGAGGAAAGCTCGTGGTCTCTAAGAGAGGTTTTACTTTCTGAGAATACTGCGGAATCCATTTTGCATAATATGCAAATAATCCTATGATCTTTTGAAGAGATTTGCTGTTCGTTGGTGTTGCAAGTTCTTGCAGAGGTCGCAAACGGTCCAGATCAGGCCTCAGTTCGTTGTGCGATATCGTGTACCCCAGTAGATTAACGGAAGTAACGGCAAATTTACATTTGTTTTTGTTGAACGTCAAACCTGAGCGTTCCGCTACTTTGAGAAATCTCGCGAGATTGTGATCATGTTCAACGCGGGTATTTCCGCAAATTGTTAAATCGTCTAAATAAGCGTAGGTACTCTGTAATTCGTTGCGAATAATTATATCGTTTATAACACGTTGGAAAACTGCGACTCCGTTTGTGACTCCCATAGGAATTCGTGTGAATTGCTAGAGTTGCCCGCACGCTTGAAATGCAGTATGTCTTGTGTCAGCGCCTATTTCCACTTGGTAGTAAGCTTGTGAGAGGTCGATAGTGCTGAAGTAGTGGTGTTGCGCAACGTTATTTACCAATTCTTCTATGGGGAAGCGGATACGCATCTGGTTGAGTAAATCTGTTTATCGTTTTTGAGAAATCGACGACCATGCGTTTTCTCCGAGATTCAGTCGCGACGACCACTACTTGGGCGCGCCATGGCGAGCTGCTTGGTTCGATTATACCCTCTTTCAGCAAACTGTTGATGTAGTTTTTAATGAATTCATGATCAGTAGAACTGTATTGGCGACTTTTGGTAGCGACTGGGTGACAATCTTTGGTTAGATTACTGAAGAGTTTTGGGGTTTCAATTTTAACCATGGCAAGGTTGCACTTTTTAATTATTTCTAATGGTGGTCTGTTACCATTAAAATCGATGTGCAACTCCTTATGAAGACTGAGAAACGGTAGGCCTAGTATTATCTCTGTACAGAGTCCGGGAATTATTGATAGTTCGACGTGTTCGTATTGCTGTCCGTTAATAGAGATAGTAGCGATACAGTATTCTGTAACTGAAGTGGAGAACGACGATGAGGCCATTGTAATTGTTGCTGTTCGTGGATGTTTTGGCAAATTTAGCAGTTCGACGATGTCTTTTTGAATGAAATTGTCTGAACTTCCAGTGTCGAGAAGAGCGTTACAATTTCTATCATTGATTCGAGCTAGTACAGTTGACGGAGCGAGTCAATTGAATTGAATTGATGCTAATGTAACGTAGGAAGATGACGTAGTGATAGCAGCGCAATCAGTTGATGATTTGCAAACCTTTGACCAGTGTCCTTTCTTGTTACACTTATTGCACACAGAATCTCGTGCAGGGCAACGTGAGCGGGCGTGACGCATTCGACCACAAAAGTAGCAAGTCGTGGAAGTAGCCTTAGTGTTGGACTGTCGAATAATGGCGGCTGATTGTTCGTCACTACTGTTTACGTCATCTACGCAAGCAGTTGGTTCCCTTTGACTAGTATGTTTGATGGTTGCTGCTGCTGTGGGTATGTAGGCATTGCTGTATGATTGCGCATTTCGTTGGGCTTGATCTAAAGCTCTAGCTTGATTCACAGCTTCGTTCAAAGATAACGTCTTATTTTCGAGAAGTCGCGTCCTAATGTTGCCGTCGCGCAGGCCAAGAATAAATGAATCTCTGATATACGAGCACTTATTCTTATCAGCGGACACGCTTTTGAAGCTGCAATCATTAGCTAAGTGATTTAGTGATCGCAAAAATTCATCAACGTCTTCATCATGCATCTGGGAGCGAGTTGAAAGCAGGTGGCGAGCGTAGATTTCGTTAGGAGTTTTAACGTAGGCGGCTTCCAAGAGTCCTACAGCTACGTCGTAGTCGGTGCAGTCTTGGATGATGTCTACAACATTCGGGCCGATGTGAAGAAACAAAAGTTCGAGTTTATCAGGGTTGTGAGCTTCTAGTGTAGTAATGAAATATCAGAAACCTCTGATCCATAGTTTCCAATGCCTGTCACATTGAGGAGAGTTAGGGGCAACGTCAAACTTTTCCGGGCGGATGATCTTGTCCATAACGACCCAAAATTTTTGAGTTTAATAAATTGCTGAGCCAAAACAATGTCCAAGATTAAAGGCTTTATTAAACTCAAAATTTAGCATACAAGAACACATAAACTGCAAAAGAGAAACATAATTAGTTTAGCAACTAATGAGACAACTAATAGCGTACACATAAATTAGCAACTAATATACAGACGATTAGATTACACTCTTGTTATACTTGTTTTTAGAACGATTCTCATATTCTGTAACTTTAGCAATTTACTTTCAGGAATTCGAACGGAGTCCATTTTATCTGCTCTTGACCAGTTGGTTTTGGTGCCTCAGCAGCTGGATGCGTAACTGTTCGCTTTAGTTTGAGAGATTTTTTTTTTCTGTAAAATAACATGACTATTGAGCTATTATGCTTTTACGTACATTTGCTTAATTTTTAATAGGTTAGTATGTACTGTATTTGTAGTACCAAGTTACTAAAATGTGGACCTACTTAAATGTAGTGCCAAATTATTTAAATGTAGAGCAAAGTTGTTATTTAAATGTAGTACCAAGTTAGTTTAAATTAATCTACTACATACCCCAGGCATACTTGATTTTACTTCTAAAGGTATCAAAGGATATTAAGATAAGTGGTCAAAGATGTAATGGCAAGGAAAAGATGAGGATCGGATTAGACATTCAGACCTCAGTTTGTAGTTCAATTAAGTTATATTAGGTTCCAAAGACACTTTCATAACTAATATATTATTGTTATTACATTATTATTGTTATTATTGTTTTATTGTTACTGTTTACTTAGTTTTATTGGTTTACTTATTTATTCACTGTTAAATCAATCGTGAAGTGAAGGGGAGGGATTTTTTTCTGACATTTCCTAGTAATGCGAATTTTTTTTATGCTCAATTAACAATTTCAGCCAAAGCGTATATCCTTAAATAGTTGAACTAAAATAAATGGAATTCATACATTAAAGTTAGTATTTTAAGCTGATATAATGAATGTTGACAAATAGTGTATATTATATATATATGACTTGACTGACTTATGTCCCTTCTGAGGTTTCAGGTAGGATCCCATCTGATATGTCGGTATTGCCTCCACTCGTCTCGATCCCTCGCCAGATCCACCAGCTCTCTGGTCGTTAAACCTTCATTAGCCTCGCCGAACCCTCCGCAGCCATGTCCGTCTAGGTTAGGGGTGGCGAATCTTTTTACAGTCGCGTGCCAAAAAAAACATGTAAACAATAACAAAAAATTCGCGTGCCCACCAAAGTTTATATATATATATTACACCAAATTATGAACATTAGTCTATTATGTTATATTCATTTTTTGGATAATTTCTATACTTAGGCATGCCAGGCAAATTTGATCGCGTGCCAAAATGGACACACGTGCCATAGGTTCGCCACCACTGGTCTAGGTCGTCCTCTCGGGCGGCTTCCGTGTACTCATCCATGCAGCGTCAATCTTGGCCATCTCTCCGCCTCCATCCTCTCAACATGCCCGTACCATCTCCTCTGTGCATCTTGCACTATATTCCGTTCCACTCCAGCCATTTCCCTCACTCTCTGGTTTGTCACCCTATCCTCCCATTTTATATTCAATATTCTCCTCAGACAGTGCATCTCGAATGCCAATAGTTTCTTCTCTTCTCTCATTTTCATTACCCAGCATTCTGATCCATATAAGGTTGCGGGTATCACTATTGTTTTCAGCAGTTGCAGTTTAAGTTTTCGCGTGATGTTTCGGTCTTTCCATACCTTTGTCAACCTTCTGAAGGTAACGTACCCAAGTCCAACTCTATCACTCACCATCTTGAATGTATCTCTGTCTTCCGTGAACCGTACTCCCAAGTATTTGAACGAGTCCACTTGTTCTATCGCTCCTGATGACAACCTTACCTGAATAACTTCTCTTCTTCCTATCTTCATTGCCTTTGTTTTATTTTTGTTAATAGTCATCTTATACTTTGTACATGGTGTTTCTAATCTGTCCACCATTTCGTGTAGTTGCTCCACTGATTCCCCCATCAGCACGATGTCGTCTGCTGCGTATCTCAGGCTATTGATTCTCTGTCCTCCAATCTCCACACCGCCCTCAAATCCCTCCAAGGCTTCTCTCATTACCATCTCAAGGTACAAGTTGAATAAGTGAGGCGAGAGGGGGCATCCCTGAATCACCCCGCTTTCCGTTCTAAAGCTTTCTGTCACTATTGTTCCCTTCCTCACCACTGCTTGTGTCGACTCATTCAATCTTCTGATCAGTTGGCTGACACCATCGTCCAGTCCATAAAACTTCAGCACTGCCGTCAGTGCCTCTCTCCAAACCGAATGAAAAGCCTGTTGAAAATCCACAAACACGCAATATATATCCATGTCTATCTCCCACATCTTCTCCGTGATCTGCGAAAACGTGAACACCTGATCAATCGTCCCTCTACCCGGTCTAAAACCTGCCTGTTCTTCTGTTAGGATTGCCTCCTCTCTGTTGCTAATTCTCTTCTGCAGTATCTTGGCTAGCACCTTGTATGAGTGAGGCAGCAGGCTGATGGGGCGGTAATTCCCACAAACTGTCACAACGCCCTTTTTATGGATCGGTACTACCACTGCCTGTCACCATTCTTCGGGTGTAACTCCCTCTTCCAGTGCTTTCTGGCACAGCTTCAGCAACCATCCAACAACTGCCTCCCCACCAGCCTCCAACTGTCTCTGTAGTTCAGGAAAGTTTTCTAATGTGAACTGTTCTCTAGGCCTCTCGTACAGGCCTCGGAAATGATTCTTCCATGCAGCCCTCACCTCATTCTCACTTGATACCTTTTCATTCCTCTCGTTTCTTACTGCTATAGACTGGTGTCTCCATTCCTTCGTTATCTCCTTCACTGTTTTGTATAATATTGCTGAATTACCGCCTCTGTAAGCGTCTTCACATCTCTCGCATTTCTCTCTGATCCATTTTTCCTTTGCCTCTTTACATCCTCTATCCACTTCCCTTCAGATCTGCCTGTATCTTCTCATATTCTCCTCTGTTGGGTCTTTATTCTTTAATTTCTTGGTCTCTCTCCTTTCATTGCACAGATTCATCACATCTTCGGTCACCCAAGCCTGTCTCATGTTCCTTCTTCGTCCCAGCAAGTTCTCTGCCTCCTGTAGTAAGCAGTCTTTCCCCCTCCTCCATAATGTCTCCACATCCTCTTCCTCTTCAATCAGTGCTACGAGTCTTTCCTCCGTTCTTGTCTTGAATTGATGTTTAGTCTCATGATCTTTAAGCTTTTCTAGGTTATAATCGTTTTGTTCCCTTCCAATTACCGTTTCCTGCGCGAAACTTGATCTTTATGTTTGATAACACCATTTCATGGTCGTATCCAAAATCTGCTCCTCTTGCTACTCTTGTATTCCTGACAGATGTTCTCCATCGTTTTCCCACCAGAATGTAATCGATACAACTCCTGTTTACACCATTTGGATGAGTCCATGTATATTTATGGTTGACCCTATGCTGAAAGTACGTATTGGTTATGCACATTTCCCCAGCCTTACAGAACTCCAGCATTCTTTCTCCTCTTTCATTCCTTTCCCCTATTCCAAATCTGGCCATTATGTCCTCGTATCCGTTGTTGTCACTACCTATTTTACTGTTAAAATCACTTATTATGAATAGTAGATCACCCCTGTTTGTTCTTTCCACTTCGCTATCCAATTGTTCATAAAAATCCTCCAATATATATATATATATATAACTAGCGGAGCCACGCGGCGTTGCCGGGTGGATGTTGAACGATATATATATATATATATATATACACGGTGAACCAAAAGTAGGTGGACAGTAGGTTGAATACGGTTTGTGTTATATTATATTATAACTATGGTGTTCATTATAACTATGGTGTTTGTGTTATATTATATTAAATATTATAACTAAATTTATTTAAATTTTATTTTGTATTATAGTATACAAAAAAATTAAATATGTATTCTCAAAATAAACGTTATCATTTACTGTCCACCTACATTTGGTTCACCCTATATATATAATATATATATATATAAATAAAAGCTATTGACTTCTCCTTAGGGAAACGGAGCTTACAGATGAAAAGAAGGACCAACACAACGGCAAACATTTTCGTTTATTTTTTTGTACTTCAGACGTTTCGACAAAGGTTTTAAGACTTAATTCACTGATGATGACAAAAGATTTGTCGAAACGTCTGAAGTACAAAAAATAACGAAAATGTTTGCCGTTGTGTTGGTCCTTCTATTCATATATATATATATATATATATATAGGTTGTGCACCTGGGTTTTGAAAGCCCGGTTAGATTAATTAAATGCCCGGTTAGGTCAACTGTACGCCCTTGATGATTGGTTAGGTTAAGTCGTGATATTTTCGTTAGCTTTAGATCCAAAATGGAAGCAGTTACAAACATGAAACTTCACACACATATTGATTAGGTCCCGAGGTTGTGCACCTGGGTGTTGAATGCACGGTTAGGTTAATTGAATGCCCGGTTAGTTCAACTGTACGCCCTTGACGATTGGTTAGGTTAAGTCGTGATATTTTCGTTAACTTTAAAGGAAATATCACGACTTAACCTAACCAATCGTCAGGGCGTACAATTAACCTAACCGGGCATTCAATTAACCTACCCGGGTATTCAATTAATCTAATCGGGCATTCAGTTGACCTAACCGAGCATTTAATTAACCTAACCGGACATTCAGTTGACCGGGCATTCAATTAACGTAACCGGGCATTCAATTAACCGAAGCGAGCCTTCATTTGACCAAACCTGGTATTCAGTTAACCTACCCGGGTATTCAATTAATCTAATTGGGCATTCAGTTGACCTAACCGGGCATTTAATTAACCTAATCGGGCATTCAGTTGACCTAACCTGGCATTCAATTAACCTAACCGAGCATTCAGTTAACCTATATATATATATATATATATATATATATATATATATATAGCGTTCAACATCCACCCGGCAACGCCGGGTCGCTCCGCTAGTTATATATATATATACTAGCCGAGCGACCCGGCGTTGCCGGGTGGATGTTGAACGCTATATATATATATGCCCGGTTAGGTCAACTGAATGCCCGGTTAGGTTAATTGAATGCCCGGTTAGGTCAACTGAATGCCCGATTAGGTTAATTAAATGCACAGTTAGGTCAACTCAATGCTCGATTAGATTAATTGAATACCCGGGTAGGTTAATTGAATGCCCGGTTAGGTTAATTGTACGCCCTTGACGATTGGTTAGGTTGAGTCGTGATATTTTCGTTAAAGATAACGAATATATCACGACTTAACCTAACCAATCGTCAAGGGCGCACAGTTGACCTAACCTGGCATTCAATTAACCTAACCGTGCATTCAACACCAAGGTGCACAACTTCGGGACCTAATCAATATGTGTGTGAAGTTTCATGTTTGTAACTGCTTCCATTTTGGACCTAAAGCTAACGAAAATATCACGACTTAACCTAACCAATCATCAAAAGCGTACAGATGACCTAACCGGGCATTGAACACCTAGGTGCACGACCTCTATATATATATATATATATATATATAGCGTTCAACATCCACCCGGCAACGCCGGGTCGCTCTGCTAGTTATATATATATATATATATATATATATATATATATATATATATATATATATATATATATATATACACGTAATGACGTAATGATCTTGATGACGTCATTTAATTTTTTACAATTAATTATTTAATTTATTAACACCCAGGTGCACAACAACGGAACCTAATCAATGTGTGAAGTTTCATGTTTGTAACTACTTCATTTTGGAGTTATGGCTGGAACAGACAGACACACACACACACACGTCCTTTATATATATATTATATAATATATAATATATATATATTATATATATATATATATATATATAATCATGCGGGTTGCTTCTACAGAGCTTCAATTTAATATTAGGAGAAATCCAATGACAAGGAGAAATGTAAATGCCATGAAAAGTCTTCTTTAATGCGCAACGTTTCGAGCAATACGCTCATCTTCAGGCTGTTTAATAACAATGTGAAATTAAAATCAATATTGAATGAAAAACAAAACAGAAAATTTCTATAACCTATTCGTAAAGACAAATTTTAAAAGACTGAGAAAAGAGGGTTAAATTCTAAGTTATACAGATTTACATATAAAAATTAAGAAGTTATTTTTAAATACATGTAGTAAATGTGAAATTAATACACTGGACAAATTACCAATAGTACACTGGAACAATGGAAATATCTACCTTACACTGCAGTATCCGAGGCTGACTAATTTGAGCAGAGACAAAGAACGGGAAACACGAAGGATGGCGAGGGCGATTGGGGAAGGAAGGATTATAAGGAATTGGGGAAGGAGGAGGGATCATAGCAAATTGAGAGGGACGGCCGATGAGTCAACATTCAGACTAGGGGACAATGCTTTAATGAAAAGGGATTCTAAAATTCTTAGTGAGTTGGGACAAGTATTACAACCAAGAATTTTAAAATTGTCTAAAGTGACATCAATTTTACATTTAATGCTGTGTTCACGAATACTCGAGGCTTCTTTAGTTTTTAAAATTTTACCTGTTCGGCCACTTATTCCCATATGCGAATAAAATCTAGCCCTGAGAGAGCGAACAGTGCTGCCGATGTAATTCCCAAGGAGACACCTGGGGCAGGTAAATAAATATACAACACCGCTACGCAACGAGTCAGGGGTTCGATCCTTCGCTGAGAAAAAGCTACCTAAAGACGTTTTATTAATAAATATGATGCGGAAATCAGTATGATAAAAAAATTTCCTTAACAATTTTGTAAATTTAAGCTTAAATTCCTTATTCAAAGGACCCATTTCAGGTACCAAGAAATATTTTATATCCTTCGGCACTGTAATACATGGAAGTTGACTCATCGGCCGTCCCTCTCAATTTGCTATGATCCCTCCTCCTTCCCCAATTCCTTATAATCCCTCCTTCCCCAATCGCCCTCGCCATCCTTCGTGTTTCCCGTTCTTTGTCTCTGCTCAAATTAGTCAGCCTCGGATACTGCAGTGTAAGGTAGATATTTCCATTGTTCCAGTGTACTATTGGTAATTTGTCCAGTGTATTAATTTCACATTTACTACATGTATTTAAAAATAACTTCTTAATTTTTATATGTAAATCTGTATAACTTAGAATTTAACCCTCTTTTCTCAGTCTTTTAAAATTTGTCTTTACGAATAGGTTATAGAAATTTTCTGTTTTGTTTTTCATTCAATATTGATTTTAATTTCACATTGTTATTAAACAGCCTGAAGATGAGCGTATTGCTCGAAACGTTGCGCATTAAAGAAGACTTTTCATGGCATTTACATTTCTCCTTGTCATTGGATTTCTCCTAAATATTATTATATATATATATATATATATATATATATATATATATATATATATATATATATATATATATATATATATACAGGGCGTCCCAAAAAAATGTATACACACTTTAACAGCTGATAGCTCAATTGATGTTTCTTTCTTTCCAAGTTAAACCCATTAGAATTAATAATGGCAGTCAGACTAAGCTTTGAACAAAGGAAATTCATTCTAAAATGCTACTGGAAGTGTGAAAACGCAGTTGAAGTGCAAATACAGTTTAGGAGGGAGTTTCAAACAGATCCACCAACGCGACTTACCATCACTCGAATTAGAGATAAGTTTGAAGCCAATGGAACTGTTCAGAATGTCCACAAGAAGCGTTCCGGAAGACCACGGACATCGACAAGCCCCACAAAGCAAGAAAGAGTACTGGAAACGTATCACCAAAGTCCAAGAAAATCTGTGCGGCAAGCGAGTCGTGAGGTAGGAATTTCAGAATCGTCTGTCCAACGCATTTTGAAGCGCTGTCAATGGAAAAGTTACATTCCAAGATTAGTCCATGCTATTAATGAAGATGATCCGGACCGAAGAGTGGAGTATTGCGAGTGGTACTTGGCACGATGTGGATGTGGATTGGACGAAGGGGTTTCGTAGAATACCCTCCGCGTTCACCAGACCTCACACCACTAGACTTTTTTTATGGGGATACTTAAAAGACAAAGTCTACGCTATAAAACCTGCAACAGTCGCTGAATTGAGAGCAGCCATTGAACGAGAATGCACACAAATACCAAACGAAATGTTTCGTGATGTTTGCGATTCCATTGCTTCGCGTTATCAGCAGTGCCTGGACCAGAACGGACGTCAGTTTGAAAACAGGCGTTGACAAAACAATTAAATAATGTCTGTAGATTCAATTACATTTTGAAAATGAAATGTATTTTAATAAACACTGCCTTTATAATTATTTAAAGTGTGTATACATTTTTTTGGGACGCCCTGTATATATATGGGATGAGTTTCACAATAAAACACGTGAAATGAATGAATGCTGCAAACCCACAAGGAAAAAGAAAAACGATTCCAAGGCCTTTCGTGTATTCAAAGCTACACCCTGACGAGGGCAGCATATATATATATATATATATATATATATATATATATATATATATATATATATGTGTGTGTGTAAAAATGAACAATGAATAATTCCTATGTTCCTATATTTTTATATTCATTCGTGTAATTCTCAGATACATTCGTGTGATTCTTACATATTTATGTTATAATGTTATGATGTTTCAGACCAACAAAGAACCTAGGATCCACTCTTGGCTGGTCTACCTAACCGTGTTTGTAATTGTGTATTGCGCATGTCCTCCGTGGTGGCGGAGGGGACCTACAATTTTACGTTGGTTTCAAACCACAAAAGCCTTAATTTTACTACACCTGAAACTATACCCAATCTCTCAACAAATGCGTCTAATCGATTTTTAAACATGTTTATAGACGTGCTACTAATTACTTCTACCGGCAAACTATTCCAGCTATTTACTATTCTATACGTAAAAAAAGTTTTTGGCAACTGCTGTCTCGAACCTTCTACTTGTCAGTTTACACCTGTTATTTCTAGTTCTACTATATTGTGATATTTCGAAAATCTCTATTTACGTTATCGAACCCATTCATAATTTTAAAAACCTGGATTAGATCACCCCTTAGCTTCCTAGTCTCGAGTGTAGTCAATTTTAACTCCTTTAGCCTATCCTCGTACGACTTTGACCTAAGCGACAGAATCATCTTAGTCGTTCGTCTTTGAACTCTTTCGATTTTGTCTAATCTCTGCGCATATGCGGATTCCAAAATTGGATCGCGTACTCTAAATGGGGTCTAACTAATGATTTATAAAGAGGAACAATAATATCGCGCGATTTGTACTCAAAATTCCTCGCTATAAAACCTAGCACTTTGTTCGCTTTATTGACCGCTGCTGTACTTTGTTTCGCTACTTTTAAATCACCAGTGACTATAACAACTAAATCTTTTCCCTGCTCTACGCTTGCCAACTCCTTCCCTGACATACTATACGCAAAATTACTGTTACACGAACCTATATGTAAAATTCTGCACTTATCGACGTTAAATTTCATTTGCCATGTGACTGACCAATCAACGATTTTATTCAGATCTTCCTGGACTTTACCTATATCTTCGTCATTAATCGCCCTACCACCCAACTTCGTGTCATCCGCAAACTTTGAAACTGTACTGATTAGGCCGACATCTAAATTGTTAATATATATAAGAAAAAACAAGGGGCCCAATACAGAACCCTGAGGAACGCCGCTCGCTACATTAGCCCAAGATGACTGCTCCATCATCGACCACCCTCTGTTTCCTACCTCGCAACCACTCTGCTATCCAATTTAATACTAAATCCCTGATTCCATGAGCCTTAGTTTTTTTCAACGAGTCTTTTGTGCGGTACGGTGTCGAATGCGTTTCGAAAATCTAAATACACTACATCTACCGTCAGATGACTATCGTAAACTTCAACCATGCTTTGAAAAAATTCTAAAAGATTAATTAAGCAAGATTTGTTTCGCCTAAAACTGTGCTGCGTATTTCTAATCAAGTTATGCAATTCTAAGTGTTCGACTACACGACATTTGCTAACTTGAAATTATCTGGTACGAACCCCTCAGAAATAGACGCATTAAAAATCTTTGTTGCGGCACAACAATGCTTTCTTTTAATTCTTTTAGTTGTATGGGATATATGGAATCCGGCCCCATTGACTTACGCATTTTCATTTTATCAATATAGTGCATTACCTCCATTTCACTAACCACAATATTATGTAAAGTATTACCAATATGAAAAGGTATTATGTCTATGACCGTAGGGATATTTGTTACATCTTCTATTGTAAAAACTGACGTAAGAAAATTCGTTTAGCGGGTTAGCCATTTGCTTGTTTTCAGAAACTAGCCGGATTGTGAAGATGTTTAGTTTGTGGAAATGAACGTCTAGTGAGTGATAAAACATTAAAGCCGGTATTGCTTCATGTAGCGGAAAATTTTGTTTGTCGAGGGGCACAAGTGTTCGAACAAGCCTGTACACGCTTCAGCAGTTTATGGTGTGACTCGCTCCCCCCAGCGAGCCGCCCACCCGTGTACCTCACCCCTCCGAAACACACGAGTTCGAACAAACCCGTACACGTTTCATAAGCGTGACGCACTCCGCCCATCGAGCCGATCCGTCCACTTGTGGCTCATAGTCATCTCAGAGCTTGAACCGACTAGACGTGCGAATACGATGGAACTTCCTTTGAGAAGCATTCTCAACACCTCGTACGATGTCTCCGTGACGAAGTCATTGCGCGTGTTCAGGCGTGAAACCGGCACCATTAACTATGAACTTGAAACGATTTGCAGGCAAGCAGACTCTGGTAAACGTAATGTTATTTATTTAAGTGTTGAGGAGATGAATAGAGTCTTCGTGATAGTTGAGAAGTGGGGAGAGGACCACTATAAAATACCTGCAGGTGTAGGTACAAGAGGAGAGCAGATTAGTGACGCCCCCTCATATGCCGTTGTTTGCACGTTGTGTATAAATACGATCAGTCATGCATTGATATACGACTAATGTGGAAGAATGCATCTGATAACGTTCTTGTCCCTACGCGAAACCGTTTCATCCTCGACAGAATGTTTGAAATCGTCGGATTCCGCAAGCTGAAGCCTATATTAGACACTCTTGTTACAGATATGATTTATTTTGACACGGTTCTTGAATACGCATACACCGCTCTACTCGATGGATTTATCGAATGTAGGAATGAACAAGGCGAGAATGGTCTAGAGCTGGATGCATATTTAAAAGGTTTAGATTCTTCGAAATATCCTGAACTTTGGTACAGAGCACTTGAGCAGTACAGGGCAGAGCTTGCCTACATTGTTCACCCTGAAGAGCTGTACCTCTATATAATGAGTAGCTGTCGTTACGACTTGGAAGATTATTTCAATTGCCGCTATGCAGAGTGAAGAAGAATTCACGATTGAAAAGCTCGGGACGTTAAGAAAAAACCCTCGATTGGAAAGGAGTGTTTATAAACTTGTATTTAATAATGATGATGTGGTTAACGATGACCTCTTTGTGCGTGCTTTTGATTGTATTCTAGCCGTGTTTAAAGATAACTTGCCAACCGAATGTAAAGTGGGCACAAAAATAGTATTGAACGATATGAAAGCCATTTATGTCGAGTATAGGCATCCGTATAACTTGAACGGTGAAGTATTGCTTGGACGGTTTTACCGTGTAGTGCAAAGTAATAACGATGTGAATGTAGACTCGATTACGTGTGAGTTTAGCGTTTTGCCCCGTAGAACATAAAGTATTTTGATGTATATTTATTTATTTAATTATTTAATTATATATACCTTACCTTACCTTACAACCTTACAAAGGTTCCGCGCGATAATTTCTCATTTCGCGAAGGTCAAGCTTGTCGCGGCGGCCTAGGGTGGATCGATTTTACATTGTTTTCGATTTCCATATTCTAATAGAGACAAAAACTTGCGCATGCATGAGAAAATAGCCTCTGCAAAATCTTAGCTTAATAGGTAATCATCTTCTGCCCCCGGCAGAGCGATGAAAATCATATTTTAGTAGTCAAAAACGTATTTTTCTTATAATTTTTAAAATATTTCAATATGCATCAAAATTATTCCTAATAACTATAAAGTCGATGAAAAAGACCTCATATGAGCGTTTTTCCAAGCGCGTTGTCCTACGTTAATATCTTTTGCCCCCGGCAACAACGTCAAATGTTGAAAAAATAGGTAATTTATATACATATTTTCAGATCGGCTCTTTGTCTTAAATAATGCATTTATATATTTCCCATAGCATTTATATCGTTGCTTAGGCATGAAATAACACACACGCAAAATTTTATGACTCTAGGCTAGGGTTTAAAGGTCATCTCTGGTGAGTGCTGCCAGCAGCAGCTGCCACTGACGCGCCAGTACGCACTGCGCAGTTCCCTCAGTTGCCTTTTGACAGCGTCGAAGGCAGGTGTGTATTTTGCAGCTGGCTCCTCGAGTCCTCAGTGTGTGTGTGTGTGTGTGTGTGTGTGTGGCTCCTCACTCAGAGTCCTCAGTGTGCTCAATCTCTCTGCTCATATCCTTGTTTGTTTTTCTCATAACTCTGTTTTTTTCGATTTTATTGCGTAACAGAACAATACATTATTCGTTAATCTTTACAGGATGGCTACCGCTACAACTAGAAGATCGGTTACGTGTCCAATATTTGGTGCTGGGAAAGATTTGAATTTGCGATGTTTTCCCACATGTGAAGATGTGATGCAATACTACCATCATGTGAGAACTGAGTTGAGATCATCAAAGAAGGAACCTCCATTCAAAGACATCGCCGCTGTGGTCACGGAGAGACTGGAATACTTGTGGAAATTAGCTTCCATTCCAACAGTTTCGACAGCACGGATAAATCAAATGTTGAAAAGTTATCGTGATAAAATGGCTAACATCATCAAATCACTGAACGCGAAAAAGAAGAACGAATCGTTACAGAAAAATCTTGAGGCCTTCAAGAAATCAACTAAGACCACCTTATTTGACATATCGGCTTGTAAATGCCCTGATTTGACAAAATGCAGCTGCCCTCGTGAACGACGAGTACCACTGAAAGAGCAACAGTTTTTACTCGACCAAAGAAGTGATCGCAAAATGGCAATAGGAACTTTGGATGTTGAAACAACAAATAAAAACGAGATGACTCTTGCAAGAAGATTGGCGATATTGAAACAAGAAAGAATAGCAGAACATCAAGAGCCGTCGACTAGTAAACGACAAGAAACTTCTCAAGAACAACCTTCTTCGTCAGCCTCTAGTGAAACCGAGGATACATCTATAGAATCATCGTCATCGTATGAACTAACACCGAGAGATAAACATGACATGAAGGCAAAAACACGAATGAAACTCCAGGTACTTGCTGAAGCTTGTGATCGTACGGGCGTCTCAGACAGAGCTGCTTCATTTATTGCTTCTTCGTTGTTAGAGGATGTTGGCTGGATACGAGAAGATGATGTCAGTTCAGTGATTGATCGAAATAAGATAAGAAGAGCCAGGAAAAGAGTTCGTTCTGAGCATCAGCAAGATGACAAGATCACGCTACCATTACAGGGCATTTTCTTTGACGGACGTAAAGATAAAACAATGACACAAGAAGAAATAGACAATGTGAAGCACAGAAGGACTGTGGTAGAAGAGCATATAGTTTTAGTTCAAGAACCAGAATCCCAGTACATGGGGCATTTCACTCCTGCATCAGGTTCTGCCACTGCAATAACATCAGGTATCATCAACTTTCTAGAGACTAACAATATTAGCACGGACGACATTGTGGCTATCGGCTGTGATGGTACCGCAGTGAACACGGGTCGAAAGGGTGGAGCCATTCGTATGATTGAAATGAAACTACAAAGGCCAGTTCAGTGGATCATATGCCTATTACACGGTAATGAATTATCACTGCGACACCTCATTCAAGACTTGGACGGCAAAACAACTGGGCCAATGGGCTTTACTGGACCAGTTGGAAAACAACTGAACGACTGCGAAAAATTTCCAATTACAGAATTCGATGCCATTCCATCTCCCGACATTGACATAGATGATGCCGAGTTGAGCACTGACCAAAAATATTTGTTAGGCATCTACAGAGCAGTGTCGAGCGGTAGCTGCTCTTCAGCTCTCGCGGCTCGAAATCCAGGTAAGATGGCACATTCCAGGTGGCTGACAACAGCAAATGCCTCTATATTTCAACCAGTGAACCCTCCAGCACCTTCAACGAAATTGTGCGATTCATTATGACAGTTTACGCACCAATTTGGTTTAAGATAAAGAAAAACTCCAGTTTCACTGAGGGCGCAAAACATTTTTTCGAAATGATGCGTCTCTCTCAGACCATGCCTCAAAGATCTAAGACAATCGCCAACAAAGTCCTCCGTAGAAATTCTTTCTTTGCTCACCCAGAAAATATTTTGATCTCCATGCTACATGCCGATGAGCAACACATAAGAGAATTGGGATGGAGAAGAATATTAAAAGCACGATCAAAACAATCACCAGCGGGGGAAATTCGAGCCTTCGCCATGCCTGAGCTGCTCTACGATAGTCAAAACTATTACGAAATGATCAACTGGCAAACGGCTGAGGTGACCGAACCCCCCGTTACAAAAACAATACCTGATACCCGAATAAAAGAGTTTGTTGAGACGGGAGACCAGCCTGATGGACTGATCCCACTATTCCCTTGTCATACTCAAGCGGTCGAGAGACTCATCAAATTAGTAACCGAAGCCTCTGCCAGTGTAAGTGGAATAGAAGAGAGGGACGGATTCATCCGCTCCCGTCTTCACTCCCGAACAAAAATTCCACGATTTGATTCTAAGAAAGATTACCGTATGTAAATCGACATGCAGCCAAAGGAAGGGTGGTTGGGGCTGGATAGGGTGGAACTCGACGTACAGCCACCTCCTCGTGGTGAGTTCTGGGTTGCTAATTTTATAAAATTAGCAAGCGAGGAGCTGTACTTAGTACTTATCGTACTTATAACATCGCATTAACGTAATTATAATCCACATTTAGACTTTTCTCGGGGACAGAAGATATTACTCTAGAGTCATAAAATTTTGCGTGTGTTATTTCATGCCTAAGCAACGACATAAATGTTATGGGAAATATATAAATGCATTATTTAAGAAAAAGAGCCGATCTGAAAATATGTATATAAATTACCTATTTTTTCAACATTTGACGTTGTTGCCGGGGACAAAAGATATTAACGTAGGACAACGCGCTTGGAAAAACGATCATATGAGGTCTTTTTCATCGACTTTATAGTTATTAGGAATAATTTTGATGCATATTGAAATATTTTAAAAATTATAAGAAAAATACGTTTTTGACTACTAAAATATGATTTTCATCGCTCTGCCGGGGGCAGAAGATGATTACCTATTAAGCTAAGATTTTGCAGAGGCTATTTTCTCATGCATGCGCAAGTTTTCGTCTCTATTAGAATACGGAAATCGAAAACAATGTAAAATCGATCCACCCTATTCAACTGATTAAACAGTTTTGGTCCTCTCACTACAAAACTATTTTCTTTCAGGGTTAAGGATGTTCCCTGTCTCACCTTCAATTTGGGAATACGACACAGTCTACCGCTTCTACTTTCCATCGTTGTTTGGGGAGTTATGGGATTCAGAGTAAGATTAGGGACTAGTTTCTCCATTATTTTCCAAGTGTAAATAATGGTGTATCTCTCTCTTCTCCTTTCCAGTGAATATAGGTCTAGTTCTCGTAACCTTTCCCAGTAATTTAGTTCTTTGCACCCACTGATCTTGGCTGTGAAGCTTCTTTGGATCCCCTCCAGCTGTCTAATGTCTTCTTTTTTATATGGGGAAGTTAGGACCGAGCAGTATTCTAATTTGGGTATGATCAGGGTTTTCAGTAGAGGAATCATTACATTCCTATCCCTTCGTTTAAAGGTTCTCAATATCTGACCCGTTATTCTCTTTGCTCTGTTTACTGCTATCTTATTTTGTGTTTCAAATTTCGCATCATCTGTCATTACAACACCTAAATCTTTTGCTCTGGAATTTCTCTGAATTTCCTGTCCATTTGGGGTATAATATTCCATGGACTTTAGGTCTTCTCTTTTTCCGTACCGTAATAGCTGAAATTTCTCGGTGTTAAACTTCATATTGTTGTCTTCAGTCCACTTGTAGATTTTGTTTATGTCGGTTTGTAGAGATCCTATGTCTTCTGGGTTTCTTATTTTTCTACTGATCTTTGTGTCATCCGCAAAGGATGTTACTGTGCTGTCTCTGGTAACGTCCTCATCTATGTCAGTTAGCATGATTATGAAGAGTAGTGGAGCTAATACTGTTCCTTGTGGTACTGAGCTGAGGACCTCTGATTCTGATGAAGATACTCCTTGTACTGTAACGACTTGCCTCCGCTCACTAAGGAAATTATATATCCATTTCCCTACTTTTCCTGTTATTCCCATATATTTCAGTTTATGTATTATGATTCCGTGGTCACACTTGTCGAACGCTTTAGCAAAGTCTGTGTATAGTACATTATAGTTTTCATTACTTTCAAGTGAATCAATAATAATGTTGTAGTGTTCCATTAGTTGTGATAGGCATGATCTGCCTGATCGAAACCTGTGTTGGTTATCATTGAATTTTTTCTGAGTTTCCAAAAAGTCATAGATTTTCTGTCTAACTATTCTGTCAAATATTTTAGTGAGATGAGATGTAAGCGACACTGGCCTATAGTTTTTGGCCTCGGATCGATCTCCTCCTTTATATATTGGGACTATGTTCGCACTCTTCAGGATGTCCGGTATTTCTCCCATATCTAGTGATCGTCTCCATATCCAGTATAGGGGCTGAGCGATTGCATTCTTGCAGTTTTGATCAGTGTGGCATTCCATTTATCCAGTCCTGCCATTGAGTGTGTTTTTAGTAATATCATCCATCGTAAAGTCGAAATCCATTATACTTTCTCTTGTGGTTCTTCTTCAAAGACCGCGTTTCTATCGCATATCAATTTGTCAGTTTTTGGGATACTGAAAGATGATTCATACTGAGCTTTTAATATTTCAGATACTTGTGTTAGATCATCAGATAAATCACTGTTCTCATTTTTTAAAGGTCCGATAGTCGCTTGGTTTTTCGACTTTCTTTTTGCGAAATTATAGAAGTACTTTGAGTTAACCTTTATCGCTTCTATAGCGTCATCTTCTTCTTTTTCTGTATGGTTCTCGATTTGTTCCTATATGATGACATCGATGCTTTGTAGTTTATCATTTAATATTTTTCTGATGTTGTTATCTTTACAATTACTTAATTTTGCAGTCACTCTTTTTCTCTTTCGGAACAATGCCCTCTTTTGTCTTTCGAACCTGCTTCTCTTTCCTCTTTGTTGTATCTTTGGGACATATTTTTCCACAATTTCTAACGTCTTCTCCTCTAACGTCATTAGCATCTTTTCCGTTGTCTTGGCCTCGAAAATGGTTTTCCAATCTATTACTTCCATGCTGGATGTCACATCTTCCCAGTTTATAGCTTTGGAGTGAAAATTAAAAATTTCGAATTTGCTTCTTTCTGTTGTGCGTGTTCTTTCCTTTCCTGTTGCCTTTATATTAGTTGTTATTTCAATGATATTGTGGTCTGATATCATAGTTGGGGATACTTCTACATTATCAATTAGATTACTGTTGTTTGTGAATACCAAATCTAGGCAGTTGTTTTTTCTTGTGTTTTCTGTTATTTCTTGCGTTAACATAAATTCATCAGCTATATTTTTTCCTATCCTTTTATATTTCATGAATGGGAAATTAAAATCACCGCAGAGAAAAATATTTGGGGTTGGAGAGTGTAGATCTTTTACTAAGTTTCTTACCTCTGTAATGGAATCTGAAAATTTTGAGGTTGGTGTGTTTGGGGGTCTGTACATTACAATTAGTACCATATTTAATTTTTCAATTTTTGCTGCTACACATTCTACGTAGTTGTTTGAGGTACTTATAACCATTTCTGCAATGTGCCTTTCGCGTGTGTAAATAGCACATCCTCCTTTACGTCTCACTGTTCTGTCGGCTCGGAGGATGTTATAGTTGTCAATTTGTATTTCTTTTTTGTCAATACAGGACTCACAATTTTCACAGTTCGCCTGGCAGTCCTTTAGATGAGTTTCCGTGAGGCATGCAAAGTCTGCTCCGGCTTCTTGCATGAGTCCTTTCAGGTATGCAACTTTGTTCGTGGACTGGTTTGATTTAAGGCCCTGTATGTTGGCTAAGATCATTTTTATTTTTTCTCTTTCTTTTTCACATACAGGTGGTTCCGCTTTGTTTTCCAATGGGGGTGCCGGTTTCGTTGCCTTGTGGTCCTCCGAGAATTTACCTCTTTTTATCTTTGTCGGTACCTGTTGTCCCGATAACGCATGAAATGTCTTTGTTCGTACCTTCTGTCCGGCTCTCGGATTTCTATATTTATATTTGTCAGCTGGTTTTGTAATTGCTGGAGAGTATTTAGCAGCTGAAATGTGTCGGCTGCGTCTAAAAAATTGCCACTCTTCTTTGATGTTCGTTTTTTCTGTTCCCTCGTTGCGTTCCTTTGAGGGTGGTGGTATCGGCATTTTTTTTCGTATTTGCAACTCCCATATCTTTCGTAAGTGTTGCAGACCGTAAGATGGTGGAACATGCATTTTTTATCAAACTTGCAGTATCCACTTGTGTAATGCATAATGTGGGATGTGCATATATGCATTGCCCATCCCGATATATGCAGTTTCCTTTCGCGTAGTATTTGCATACGATATTTTCTACGCTTCTGCTTTCTTTCTTATTATTTTCCAAGTTCTTAGTTTTGGTGTTATCATTATTTTTCTTTGGCTGTTTATTTTCTACGTTTTTAGTTATTATCTTTTTATCATTTCGCTCGTTGGACCGTTTGTCTACTTCGCCACTTTTACTTATTTCTTTCCTTTCATCTATGTCTTCCTTCCGTATTATATTGTTTATATCGTTATTTGCTATTAAATTGTTGTTCGTTATTATGCTGTTAATCGTTATTTCGTCTTCTCTCTCATCCACCCTGTTTTTCGTTGGGACCATTTCGGACACATGCGTCCCCATTATTTCATTCTTTTTTGTAACTTTCGAGTCTGCTATCTCCATTTCTTTAAAGACCGCGAAAGAATTTACATATATATATATATATATATATATATATATATATATATATATATGTGTGTTTCCTGCACTAATATGCAATTGATTATACGTTTTGTATATTATTATTTTCAATATATTTAATTATTTAATATAACTGTGTATATATATTTTTTTCCTGTACTAATACAGGGTGTACATAAAGTCAGGATCTATTTTTGTGAAGCACTTGGAAATTATATGGAATTCAATCCTAAAATGATAAAGTGGTAACATTTATTAAATAATTAAGAGTAGGATTCGACGTGACGCCCATCAGTATCCCTGCACAGCTCAAATCGTTCCGCAGCATTTCTAAACACATTCTGGAGCATTTGCGGGGTTATGTTATCTGCAGCAGTTCGTATACGTGTAAGTAAGTTTTCAAGACTCGTAATCTTCGTCTGATAGACGTGCGATTTGATAAAGCCCCATGCAAAGAAATCTAAAGGGGTTAAATCTGGTGATCTCGCTGGCCAAGGTCTGTTGCTTCCGCGTCCGATCCAGCGATTTGAAAAACGTCCATTTAGATAATCCTGAACAATTTTGGCATAGTGACAAGGAGCACCATCATGTTGATAGACGACGGGGATAGGATTGTTAGTACCGTCGTCTATGAACATGATGGTGCTCCTTGTCACTATGCCAAAATTGTTCAGGATTATCTAAATGGACGTTTTCCAAATCGCTGGATCGGACGCGGAAGCAACAGACCTTGGCCAGCGAGATCACCAGATTTAACCCCTTTAGATTTCTTTGCATGGGGTTTTATCAAATCGCACGTCTATCAGACGAAGATTACGAGTCTTGAAAACTTACGTACACGTATACGAACTGCTGCAGATAACATAACCCCGCAAATGCTCCAGAATGTGTTTAGAAATGCTGCGGAACGATTTGAGCTGTGCAGGGATACTGATGGGCGTCACGTCGAATCCTACTCTTAATTATTTAATAAATGTTACCACTTTATCATTTTAGGATTGAATTCCATATAATTTCCAAGTGCTTCACAAAAATAGATCCTGACTTTATGTACACCCTGTATATTGATGGTTATACTACAACGTTTTGTATATTTTTGATTATATATTTCTCGCTCGTATTTCTTATGCTATTATTATTTTTTGATGATATATATTCCATTGTATATTTATTTTGATTATATCAGGTCATCCCATAAGTAATGTCGTTTTTTACGATAGATTAAGTTTAAACTAGTCCTACTCGGTTTAAGCATAAATTTTCCGAAGGTTATATCTAAGAGGAGATCTATCGTGTTTCGCTACATACTTTACAGACCTTGACCAGTGAAGACGTGTGTTTTGCTTTATGTGAACCCCTCATAAACATGGCGATATCAGAAGAGCATATCAGGCATATAATGCTTTACGAGTTCAAAAAAGGGAATAGTGCTACTGAAGCAACGCGAAACATTCAGGACGTTTATGGCAATGATATTCTGCATGTGAGGAAATGTCAAAGATGGTTTCAAAAGTTTAGGAATGGTGACTGCTGTTTGACAGATGCAGCACGCTCTGGACGCCCTGCTGAGTTTGATGATGACCTGCTGTTAACCGCACTTGAAGAAGACTGTTCAACAACTGTCGAAGAATCGGCCCAGAAACTCAATTCATCTCCGTCCACCATCCATCGACATTTGCAACAACTCAGGAAAGTGCCTAAGTTAGGAAAATGGGTGCCACATGAATTACACCAGTACACATTTGAAAACTTGTCGATCGATTTTTACAAACTAGTTGGTGACTCTATATAATTTGAGTGCGCTGATCTCAAAAATATAGTTAGTTTTTCCCTATCACGTATGGTTTTCTTACTACAGGGTGTGTCATAAATCCCCCATTTATCCCCAAATGTGAACCATCTTATCGAGACCAACATTGGATTGCATATGCTAAACCATAAATTTTGTTGTTATAGACTACAGTAACGCTTACATAATGTAGGGTAAATATATATAAAACAACCAGTCCCGTTCCCAGCAAAATACTCTCTCCCCTTCCATCAATGGGTGGTTAACATTTGGGGACAGATGAGGTATTACAACACCTCTTGTAGCACGAAATCTTTAGGTGATAGAGTAAAACCTAATTAAAGCAGAATTAAATAGCTCCTAGCTCTTGGACAGGCATATTGCTTGTTTATGAAAGAATAAAAAAATAACTGAAAGAAACAAAATATATTTACCTTCTTTACTGGCAAACATTTCAGGACTTATTCCAAAGACTTAAGACTACGAAGGTAGATCTGACTAATGACGACTAAACCGGTGCTTCTTTGATGTTTTCTTATGCTGTGCGTTAGGCTGATCTCGTTGCAGACACCAGCAGTAATCCGCCATCATATTTGTATGCCATCTTCCTTGATATCTTCTTTCCATGGTTTTGATGTCCTGGTGAAATCGTTCCCCTTGCTCCTCACTGACATCTCCGAGATTTTCGGGAAAACGGTCAAGATGCGAAAATAATAAGTGAACTTTCAGGCTCATGTTGCAGCCTAAGGCGCAAAACTTTTTAAGCATATTTTCCATCAGTCTTTCATAATTTTGGCTTTTGTAGTTTCCCAAGAAGTTTTCAACAACATCTTTGAAACCAAGCCATGCTCTTTTTCTTTATTGGTCATTGTGTTCAGGAAATGATCGTCTGTCAATAACTTTCTAATCTGAGGACCTATAAAAACACCTTCCTTTATTTTCTCGTAGCTAATCTTTGGATATTTTGAACAAATGTACTTGAAACACTCACCTTCTCTATTCAATGCTTTGACATACTGCTTCATCAAGCCTAACTTAATGTGCAAGGGTGGTAGGAGGATTTTATTTGGTTCAACTAGATGTTCATGTAAAATGTTCTTTGATCCTGGGGTAAGATTCTCTCTAGGAGGCCAAGTTTTCCTCTTCCAGTGCTGGTTACGTGCTCGACTATCCCATTCGCAGATGAAACATGGCATCTTAGTGTATCCTGATTGCTGCCCAAGTAACATGCAAAGGACTTTGAGATCCCCACACAATATCCATCTGTGATTTTGATACTGAATTTTTTCCAGAAGCAGTTTCATGTTATCATAGGTCTCTTTTAAATGAGTAGAATGGGCCACTGGGATTGATGCATATTTGTTACCGTTGTGCAGTAACACTCCTTTTAGACTGGTTTTAGAGGAATCTATAAACAACCTCCAGTCACTGGTTTGGTATTCGATGCCTAGCTTGCACACTAATCCTGTGATGTCCTTGCAAAATACCAAGGGACCATCTTCTTCGAAAAAAGGCACGGTCTTTCTCACGATTTCTGTACCAAGCGAAGTATGTGTCGGATGCCAATAAATTGTTCTCCTGCAATCTAGACCCCAAAAGTTCTACAGAGTCCTTAGGCAGATTCAAATCCCTGACTAAGTCATTTAGTTCGGCTTGGGTTAATGGTTTAGGATCTCGGTCAGCTGTTGGCTGTTCATAAATATCATCATTGTCTGGATTTGGAGCTGAATCAGAATCTGAATTGTATTGATCCAGACTCTCGGGTGGGCGGGGAATAGGAACTTCTGGACCATGGGGTACCGGCCTTATTGCAGATGGAAGACTTGGGTATTGAAGGCTCTCTTTATTCTTTGCATTATAACCTTTAACATTGCAAGAACAGAAGTAGCGGTCGTCGGTATGGTTTTTAGACTCGCGCCATACCATAGGGATCCCAAATGGCAAACTTTTCTTTTTACCTTTGCTCCAATTCCTTAGTGCCGCAACACACGTAAGACAAACCTTGTGTGGAGCCCAACTTTTGTCTTGATCTCCTAATTTAATTCCAAAATAAGCATGATAAGCTCTCTTAATGAAGGTCGTTACATTTGTCCTTTGTTTTACAACAACATACCGACCACAAATATAACAAAATATGTCTGGACTATGGGTACATCCTCTAGAAGCCATTATTAAAATTTTAAAGACGTAATGTTAGAATTATCTATCTGAAAAATATGAAAAAACGAAATTAATTAAAGATAAAAAAGGTAAAAAATTACAAAACGCCCCAAAATTGTTTTGCTAATAACTTTAAAACTGGGTGATAGAAAAAAACTGGTAGCATTTTTTAATTCAGCGCAGCGAACTGCTTCAGAATCACAACTCAAAATAAAGAAATCGATTTTCATGCAGACCGGTGAATTATCGGTCGACAATCTGAGGGTGCGGGTAAACATTAGCACAGCTCTTCATTCCCGTGAACTCCAAGATCCGTTTTTGCACCGTTTACTGACTGGTGATGAAAACTGGATACTGTACCAGAATGTTAAGCGCCGTCGACAGTGGGTTTGTGCCGGAGAACCAGCGACACCGCAGCCAAAACCAAATCTTCACCCTCGGAAGGTGTTGCTTAGTGTTTGGTGGGATAAAGGTGGTGTAATACACTTTGAAACCTTACCACACAACCAAACAATCACCGCTGAAGTCTACTGTCAACAACTGGATCGATTGAACACTGCACTAAAAGAAAAGAGAGCTTCTTTGGTTAATCGGAAAGGAATCGTGTTCCACCACGACAACGCACGTCCTCATACCGCTCGGATCACTTCTGCAAAAATTGAGGAGGTTGGGTGGGGAAAACTTCCACATCCTCCATATTCTCCAGACCTTGCGCCTTCAGATTATCATCTCTTCAGGAGTCTGCAAAACTATCTTGACGAGAAACAGTTTACTTCTTTAGATGACCTGCACACCAGTCTTTGTACGTTTTTTGCCTCAAAACCGCCTGAATTTCATAAACATGGCATTGAAAAGCTTGTAGGACGTTGGCAGAGTGTCATTCATTCCGATGGAAAATATATACTAGATTAAAAAGTTTCAGTTGAGTTTTTTTTGTCCTTCAAATTCCGATCTAAAAAACGACATTACTTATGGGATGACCTGATATATTCATCGTTCGTATTTCTTATGCTATTATTATTTTTGATCATATACTGTATATTCCATTGTATATTTATTTTCTATATATTTCGTGAAATTGAATCCATTAATTCGTGTAAATAATCAGAATGATGTAATGGTGTTTTATTTAATTCTTTTGGTTGTACACGACATTTAATTACAGCAAATGGCTGCCTTCTAAAACGGATTTCTAAACCAACTGCCAAATATATCTGGATATATAATGATGTGCACCTGAACAAGCCAATTACGCCTTCTAAGTCAACTGGCTGGTTAAGTCAGAATATGTGCTTTAATTAAATAAACGCAATCTGGCAACTCAATAATATACACCTGAACAAGCCATTTACGCCTTCTAAGTCAACTGGCTGGTTAAGCCAGAATATATGCTTTAATTAAATAAATAGCGCAATCTTCTGGCAGCTCAGCAAGAAAAGCCAACTGCCTGATTATGAACATATTAAGACAACACCCGCTCGGCTGAAGTCTTAATATGCGCGTGGCTCCTGCCAGGCGAACACCTCTTCCTCTCTCTCCTTCTCTCTTTCTCTTGGGGGATAACTCCGCCTCCAAGTTGCATAACCCTTGTTGATCTTGCAACACCCCCCCCTTTGTTGCATAACCACTTGCAACATTCGCCCTCTCCCTTGTTGCATAACCTTATGCAACGTTGATCAACATTTGCAATTGCACTGCGATCTCTCCTTTTGCACCCATTCTACTCAACTTTTCCGAAAGTTGCTTTCGGAAAAACCGAATTTTCTACATAAGCTTAAATGTACCCTTAAAATATTTTAAAAATGATTAAATTAACTATTTAATTTATATCATAATTCTATATTATAAAAACTTTCTTAAAAACTCCATTCATTTCCACTATTTTAACAAGAAGTGTTAAAATCCCGTCCAAAAATAAAGTCGGAGTAGTCTGAATCTCTTTCAATAATTTTTAAACGATTTTATAATTTCTGGCCAGAAACACCTTTATTTTATTGCTTTGAGCAAAATAATGTCAAATGAAAATTAAAATCTTTTAATACTTTTACAAAAAAGCAAACTTAATAGATTATAGTTTTTTATTTAAGAAAAGTGATATTCAAAATTTCAACTTTTCCGAAAGTTGCTTTTCTCTATGTTTTAAACCGAATTTTCTACATAAGCTTAAATGTACCCTTAAAATATTGTAAAAATGATTAGAATTTACTATTTAATTTATAGCATAATTCTATATTCTAGAAACTTTCTTAAAAAATCCATTCATTTCGACTATTTTAACAAGAAGTATAGAAATCCCGTCCGAAAATAAAATCGGAGAAGGCTGGGGCTCTTTCAATAATTTTTAAACGATATTCTAATTTTTGACAATTTTTTCTTTATTTTATTGTTTTCCACAAAACAATGCCAAATGAAGGATAAAATCTTCTAATACTTTTAATAAAAAAGCAAACTTAATAAATTATATTTTTTCATTTAAGCAAAAGGATATTCAAAATTAAAATTTTCCGAAAGTTGTTTTTCTCTATTTTTTCAACCGAATTTTCTAAATAAGCTTAAATGTACCCTTAAAATATTGTAAAAATGGTTAAGATTTACTCTTTAATTTATATCATAATTCAACAGTGTAGAAACTCTTCAAAAAATTCATTCATTTCGACTATTTTAACAAGAAGTGTTGAAATCCTGTCCAAAAATAAAGTCGGAGAAAGCTGGATCTCTTTCAATAATTTTAAAACGATTTTCTAATTATTAGCAGGAAACAACTTTATTTTATTGTTTTCTACAAAATAATGTCAAATGAAGTATAAAATCTTTTAATACTTTTACTAAAAAAGCAAACTTAATAGATTATAGTTTTTCATTGATGAAAAACGATATTCAAAATTTCAACTTTTCCGAAAGTTGTTTTTATCTATGGTTTAAACCGAATTTTCTCATAAGCTTAAATGTACCCTTAAAATTTTGTAAAAATTATTAGAATTTACTATTTAATTTATATCTAAATTCTATATTATAGAAACTTTCTTAAAAAAATCCTTTCATTTCGACTATTTTAACAAGACATATTGAAATCCCGTCAAAAATGAAGTCGGAGAAGGATGGATCTTTTTCAATAATTTTTAAGCTATTTTCTAATTTTTGGGCAGAAACACCTTTATTTTATTGTTTTGTGCAAATTAATGTCAAATGAAGTATGGAATCATCAAAAACTCTTATTAAAAAAAACAAACGTAATAGGTTATAGTTTTTTATTTAAGAAAAACGATATTCAAAATTTAAAATTTTTCGGAAGTTGCTTTTCTCTGAGGTTTAAACCGAATTTTCTACATAAGCTTAAATGTATCTTTAAAATATTGTAAAAATGATTAGGATTTACTCTTTAATTTATATCATAATTCAATAGTATAGAAAGTTTCTTAAAAAAATCCATTCATTTCGACTATTTTAAAGAGAAGTGTTGAAATCCCGTCCAAGAATAAAGCCAGAGAAGGCTGGATCTCTTTCAATAATTTTGAAACAATTTTCTAATTATTAGCAGGAAACACCTTTATTTTATTGTTTTCTACAAAATAATGTCAAATGAAGTATAAAATCTTCGAATACTTTTACTCAAAAAGGAAACTTAATAGATTATAGTTTTTCATTTAAGAAAAATGATATTCAAAATTTCAACTTTTCCGAAAGTTGCTTTTCTCTATATTTTAAATCGAATTTTTTTCATAAGCTTAAATGTACCCTTAAAATATTGTAAAAATGATTCGAATTTACTATTTAATTTATATCATATTTCAAAAGTATATAAACTTTCTAAAAAATCCATTCATTTCGACTATTTTAACAAGAAGGATTGAAATCCCGTCCAAAAATAAAGGCGGAGAAGGCTGGATCTCTTTCAACAACTTTTTAACGATTTTCTAATTTTTGGGCAGAAACACATTTATTTTATTGTTTTGTACAAAATAGTTGTGAAAAAACTATAGAGGGCTATGGGTTGATTGCCTGATACCCTCGTCCATTGGAAATTTCCAGCAGATCACAGTGGAGAGTTAACGACAAAAGCCCTACGTTTTTCCATTGGGGAGTTATGTATATGTAGGTCTTCAAAAGACCTATTTATGTTTATTTGCCTTCGGTATTTGCGCTGCTTAATGGTAAAGAAGGGAATTGCCTTATTATTTCATTGGGCCTCGCTTCTGTTTCGATGTAGGGTGCGACGATCTTTTTCGATGTAGGGCCGTGGTACGATGGAGTTACACAATGAGTTGATTTGATGTAACTAATATAAGCAGTCACTACACTTAAATACCTGAAGGAATAGGCATATTCTTTTTACAGTTATTATGTTTTATATTATGAGGATTTCACTCAGAACTTATAGGAAGATAAAGTACATCTTCCTTGCTTAAAGCATCGCTGTAACATAAGAAAGCTCCGAGCGAGCCGCTCATATAATCGTTACGAATCTGCTGATTCTTGAAAGTTCGTTGACTTTTCTCTTGATGTAATTTTCATGAGTCAGCAGTGGAAAATTTTGAACGCGAAACAATAAATTTTTCTTGTGGTTGGGTGGGCCCAATGTCTCCATATTGGGTTCTATGTATGTATGGCAATTATTTTCATTCCCAATAGGCTATGTCGCCAATCCCGAGGCAATTTTGTCGATATTTAATTCAATTAATTAATAATTTATACTTAATTAAGAAGTAAAGGTACCACATACGATACCATGTTGTAAGCGTGTATAGTTTTTCCATATACTGGTGGGGGGGCCGGAGAAAAATTTGTATGTTATAGATTAAATTTTTTGACAAAGTGTGTGTTTAAACCATGTAAAATGGATTAAAAAGAATGAAGTAGGAATTTAGGAAGAGAAAGGGTACTCAAGACCTATTTAAATATAAAAGTTCAAGAGGCCAACTTCTCAAGTTTAGTTAAAGTTATGTCAATCAGTTTGACTCCCCTTAGGTAGAGGAAATTTATGGAATTAAAGTAAAGTTATTAAGCATTTTAACTTTGCTCATTACTTGTCTAAGTTTTATAAGTCACAAGTTTTTAAATGCTGGTTTACTAATGTTGTTTTGGAGTTTTGCATGTTTTGTTTTGTTAACGATTTATGTTTCAGAGTGACTTCTACGTTGGTGAGTAAATTGAAATGTATTGTACTTCCATGTTGTGTTGTTTGGTTAAAAGAGTTTGTACTGTATTCAAATCTCCTACTACTTCAGACTAGTCAGTACCCGTAGTTTTAGTAGAGTAAATGTTACTCCTCCACAGGTAGATCTGGAGGGTTTGGGGCTTTGAATCCTGTACTGTTTTTGTGTTGTTTGGTCTCTGGCCAAGGAAGGCCATAAGACCGTTGTTGTTTGGCCCATGGCCAAGGGAGGCCATAAGACCGTTGTTTGGCCCATGGCCAAGGTAGGCCATAAGACCGTTGTAATAGTTTGCCCTATGGCCAAGATAGGCCATAAGGGCCTTGTTGAATAGTTTTGGCTATGGCCAAAGTAGTCCATCAGCCCCTTGTTGAATAATTTGGGCTATGGCTAAGGTAGGCCATCAGCCCCTTGTTGAATAGTTTGGGCTATGGCCAAGATAGTCCATCAGCCCCTTGTTGAATAGTTTGGGCTATACCCAAGGTAGGTCATAAAACCCTTTAGAGTAGTTTGTTTGTATGTGCCACTGTCTAACCATATAATTTTTTGGCACAAAATTATGTGCACAGAATCAGAACGCAGCAATAAAAGCTTTTACTCTCCAATCCTTGGTTATGTTCAGACAGGTTGTTGTGTTTGACACATAGAAAGAGTAGAGTGTGTGTGTGTGTGTGTGTGTATATACAGTATATATTTTTTGCATTCCTCTGAATCCAGTTGGTCTTCAAAACTTGGATTCACCACTCCAGTGAAGTCAATACCCGTAGTTATGATTGAGTAAATGTTATGTGTCCTACAGGTAGGTCTGGAAGGTTTGGGGTTTTGAAGGAATCCAATCTGTTTGCAAAGAATGTATGTGTCTGTTAATGAAATCTGTTGTGTGATTCTTCCTTAAAAGAAGAATTGGATGCTTGAAGTTGTATGTATGTATTTATATACTGTATGTGTGTGTGTGCAAATGTATATTTTGTTGTAGGGTTTTACTTTTGAGTTTTGTATTAGGTTAACTAATGTGGCTGAGTAAAGATCTTCAAATGTTACATTTGAGACCCTTATATGAAGCTTTGTCTGTTTTATGCCTATATGTGAAATAGAACTTAGAATAGGGTTGCGCGACTTGCGCCTATATGTCAAATAGGACTTAGAATAGGTTGCGCCTATATGACAAATAGGACTTAGAATAGGTTGCGCCTATATGTCAAATATGACTTAGAATGTATGTTAGGTGTAGGTTTGAATTCGTGCAATTGCTTTAGGTCTTTGTGATGTTAAAGTTCTGAGTTGAATTTTTTTGATGTTAAAGTTCTGAGTTTAATTTTGCGATGTTACAGGTTCGAGTTTAATTTGTGATGTTAATGAGTCTTATGAGTAAGTTAAATTGTTGAAATAAATTTTATAACCTACACTACAGGTTGAATTAAAAATTTACAATGTTTTTAGTTAGGATAGGCCTTGAGTGTAAAGAGTAGGGCCTACTTTGTGAGGTAGGCTTCTTGTATACTTAATTGCAAATTGTAGTGTTTGAAGTAGGCCTTTAGTGTATGAGTATGTTGGGCCTATTAGGTAATGTACAGTGAAATGGGCCCACTAAATAGGCTTATGTTGAAATTTTGGCCTATTTTTTATAGGACCTAAATTGAATTAAGCCTGTTAAATGAAGAAGGCTTTGTTTTGAGTTTAAAGAGTAGGACCTATTAAATAGGCTTAAAGTGAAGTGGGCCTACTAAATAGGCTTAGGTTGAAAGTGGCCTATTTTTATAGGACCTAAAGTGAATTAAGCCTGTTAAATGAACCAGGCTTTGTTTACGGTTAGTGTAAAGGTAAAGGGAGCTTATGGTTGAAATTGGCTTCAACCCTCGCAGATTGGAAATTATCTTCTAGTTATTTTATAGAGAGTTAATGACAAAAACTCTACGTTTTTCCGTTAGAGAGTTATGTATATGTAGGTCTTCAAAGAACCTCTTTATGTTTATTTGCCTTCGGTATTTGCGCTGCTTAATGGTAAAGAAGGGAATTGCCTTACTTTATTATTTCGTTGGGCCTCGCTTCTGCTTCGATGTAGGGCGCGACGATCTTTTTCGATGTAGGGCCGTGGTACGATGGAGTTACACAATGAGTTGATTTGATGTAACTAATATAAACAGTCACTACACTTAAATACCTGAAGGAATAGGCCTATCCTTTTTACAGTTATTAGGTTTTATATTATGAGGATTTCACTCAGAACTTATAGGAAGATAAAGTACAGCTTCCTTGCTTAAAGCATCGCTGTAACATAAGAAAGCTCCGAGCGAGCCGCTCATATAATCGTTAGGAATCTGCTGATTCTTGAAAGTTCGTTGACTTTTCTCTTCATGTAATTTTCATGAGTCAGCAGTGGAAAATTTTGAACACGAAACAATAAATTTTTCTTGTGGTTGGGTGGGCCCAATGCCTCCATATTGGGTTCTATGTATGTATGGCAATTATTTTCATTCCCAATAGGTTATGTCGCCAATCCCGAGGCAATTTTGTAGATATTTAATTCAATTAATTAATAATTTATATTTAATTAAGAAGTAAAGGTACCACATACAATACCATGTTCTGAGCGTGTATAGTTTTTCCATAATAATGTCGAAAGAAGTATAAAATCTTCTAATACTTTTATGAAAAATGCAAACTTAATAGATTATAGTTTATAATTTCAGAAAAACGACATTCAAAATGTCAACTTTTTCGAAAGTTTCTTTTCTCTATGTTTTAAACCAAATTTTGTACATAATCTTAAATGTATCTTTAAAATATTGTGAAAATGATAAGAATTTTCTTTTTAATTTATATAAAAATTCAATAGTATAGAAACTTTCTTAAAAAATCCATTCATTTCAAATATTTTAACAAGAAGTATTGAAATCCCGTCCAAAAAAAAGTCGGAGAAGGCCTCATCTCTTTCAATAATTTTGTTACGATTTTCTAATTTTTGGCCTGAAACACCTTTATTTATTGTTTTGTACGATATTATTTCAAATGAAGTACAAAATCTTTTAAAACTTTTACTAAACATGAAAACTTAATAGATTATAGTTTTTTCATTTCAGAAAAACGATATTCAACATTTCACCTTTTCCGAAAGTTGCTTTTTTTTATGTTTTTAAACCGAATGTTACTCAAAACTTTAAATGTACCCTTAAAATATTGTAAAGATGATTAGATTTTTCTGTTTATTTTATATCATAATTCAAAAATAAAGTTGGAGATGATTTAATCTCATTCAATAACTTTTTAACGATTTTCTAATTTTTGGCTAAAAACACCTTTATTTTAGTTTTGTACAAAATAATGTCAAATGAAGATTAAAATCTTCAAAAGCTTTTACTAAAACGCAAACTTAATAGATTATAGTTTTTCATTGAAGAAAAATGTTATTCAAAATTTCAGCTTTTCCGAAAGTTGCTTTTCTCTATGTTTTAAACCGAATTTTCTCCATAACCTTAAATGTACGCTTAAGATATTGAAAAAATTATTTGAATTTACTCTTTGATTTACAATTATATCATAATTCAATAGTATAGAAACTTTCATAAAAAAATCCTTTCATTTCGACTATTTTAACAAGGCTTGAACTCTTTCAATAACTTTTTAATGATTTTCTAATTTTCGGCCATAAACATCTTTATTTTATTATTTTGTACAAAATATTTTCAAATGTAGTATAAAATCTTGAAAAACTTTTACTAAAAAAAGCAAACTTATTAGATTATAGTTTTTCTTTTAAGAAAAACGATATTAAAAATTTTAACTTTTCCGAAAGTTGCTTTCCTCTATGTTTTGAACCGAATTTTTAAAATACCCTTAAATGTACCCTTAAATTATTTTGAAAATGATTAGAATTTACTATTTATTTTATCATAATTAAATAGTCTAGAAATTTTTTTAATAAAAATCCATTCATTTCGACTATTTTAACAAGAAGTATTGAAATCCCGTGCAAAAATATAGTCGGAGACGGCTGGATCTCTTTCAATAATTTTGTGACGATTTTTTAATTTTTGGACAGAAACACACTTATTTTATTGTTTTTTACAAAATAATGTCAAATGATGTATAAAATCTTCAAATTCTTTTACGTAAAAAGCATACTTAATAGATTATATTTTTTTTTCAAAAAAACGATATTCGAAATTTCAACTTTTCCGAAAGTTGCTTTTGTCTATGTTTTAAACGGAATTTTTAAGAAAATCTTAAATGTACCCTAAAAAATATTGTAAAAATGTTTACAATTTACTATTTAATTTACATCATAATTCAATAGTATAGAAACTTTCTGAAAATATTCATTCATTTCGACTATTTTAAGAAGTACTCAAATCCAATCGAAAAATAAAGGTGAAGGCTGGATCTCTTTCAATAATTTTTCAACGATTTTCAAATTTTTGGCCAGAAACACCGTTATTTTATTGTTTTGTACAAAATAATGTCAAATGAAGTATAAAATTTTCTAATACTTTTACTGAAAACGCAAACTTATTAGATTATAGTTTTTCATTTAAGAAAAACGATATTCAAAATTTCAACTTTTCTGAAAGTTGCTTTTCTCTGTTTTAAACCGAATTTTTTATATAAACTTAAATGTACTCTTAAAATATTGTAAAAATGATTAGAATTTACTATTTAATTTGTATCATAACTCAATAGTATAGAAGCTTTCTTAAAAAAATCCATTCATTTTGACTATTCTAACAAGAAGTATTCAATCCCTTCGAAAACCTAAGTCGGAGAAGGTTGGATCTTTTTCAATAATTTTGCAACGATTTTCTAATTTTTTACCAGAAACACCTTTATTTTATTGTTTTCTAAAAAATAATTTCAAATGAAGTATAAAATCTTCAAAACTTTTTTCTAAAAACGCAAACTTAATAGATTATAGTTTTTCATTTAAGATAAACGATACTCAAAATTTCAACTTTTCCGAAAGTTGCTTTTCTCTATGATTTAAAACGAATTTTTTACATAACCTTAACTATACCCTTAGAATATTGTAAAAGTGATTAGAATTTACTATTTAATTTAAATCATAATTCAATAGTATAGAAACTTTCTGAAAAAATCCATTCATTTCGACTATTTTCCCAAGAAGTATTGAAATCCCGTCCAAAAATAAATGCTGAGAAGGCTGGATCTCTTTCAATAATTTTTTAACGATTTTATAATTTTCGACCAGAAACACCTTATTTTATTGTTTTGTACAAAATAATTTCAAATGAAGTATAAAAATTTCAAAAACTTTTACCAAAAACGCAAACTTTATAGATTATAATTTTTCATTTAAAAAAAACGTTATTCAAAATTTAAACTTTTCGAAAGTTGCTTTTCTCTATGTTTTAAACCGAATTTTCTGAATAGATCAAATGTACGCTAAAAATATTGAAAAAATGATTGGAATTTATTATTTAATTTATAGCTTAATTAAATAGTATAGAAACTTTCTTTAAAAAATCCATTCTTTTCGACTATTTTAACATGAAGTATTGAAATCCCGTTCTAATAAAATATAGTCGAAGAAGGCTGGATCTCTTTCAATAATTCTATGACGATTTTCTAATTTTTGGATAGAAACACATTTAATTTAGTGTTTTGTACAAAATAATGTCAAATGAAGTACAAAATCTTCAAAAACTTTTACTAAAAACGCAAACTTAATAGATTATAGTTTTTCATTCAAGAAAAACTTTATTCAAAATTTCAGCTTTTCCGAAAATTGCTTTTCTCTATGTTTTAAAACGAATTTTCTCCATAACCTTAAATGTACGCTTACGATATTGAAAAAATTATTTGAATTTACTCTTTGATTTACAAGTATATCATAATTCAATAGTATAGAAACTTTCATAAAAAAATCCTTTCATTTCGACTATTTTAACAAGGCTTGAACTCTTTCAATAATTTTTTAATGATTTTCTAATTTTCGGCCATAAACATCTTTATTTTATTTTTTGTACAAAATAATTTCAAATGTAGTATAAAATCTTGTAAAACTTTTACTAAAAAAAGCAAACTTATTAGATTATAATTTTTCTTTTAAGAAAAACGATATTAAAAATTTTAACTTTTCCGAAAGTTGCTTTCCTCTATGTTTTAAACCGAATTTTTAACGTACCCTTGAATGTACCCTTAAATTATTTTAAAAATGATTAGAATTTACTATTTAATTTATCATAATTAAATAGTATATAATTTTTTTTAATAAAATCCAATCATTTCGACTATTTTAACAAGAAGTATTGAAATCCCGTGCAAAAATATAGTCGGAGACGGCTGGATCTCTTTCAATAATTTTTTGACGATTTTTTAATTTTTGGACAGAAACACACTTATTTTATTGTTTTGTACAAAATAATGTCAAATGATGTATAAACTCTTCAAATTCTTTTACGTAAAAAGCAAACTGAATAGATTATATTTTTTTTTTCAAAAAAACGATATTCGAAATTTCAACTTTTCCGAAAGTTGTTTTTGTCTTTGTTTTAAACCGAATTTTTAAGAAAATCTTGAATGTACCCTAAAAAATATTGTAAAAATGTTTACAATTTAGTATTTAATTTACATCATAATTCAATAGTATAGAAAGTTTCTGAAAATATTCATTCATTTTGACTATTTTAAGAAGTACTCAAATCCCATCGAAAAATAAAGGTGAAGGCTGGATCTCTTTCAATAATTCTGCAACGATTTTAAAATTTTTGGCCAGAAACACCGTTATTTTATTGTTTTGTACAAAATAATTTCAAATGTAGTATAAAATCTTGAAAAACATTTTACTAAAAAAAGCAAACTTATTAGATTATAATTTTTCTTTTAAGAAAAACGATATTCAAAATTTTAACTTTTCCGAAAGTTGCTTTTCTCTATGTTTTAAAAGCATTAATGTCACTATCTGACGCTGAGGACTGGTATTTATTTTATCAAAATAATAAGGGCAAAAAACTGGCTCTTTAGTTTGGAATATTTGAAATAAATGGAACATTTTATTTCAAATCAAAAGAATAACATTTTATTTCAAAAGAAAGCTCCTTCAGACATGATGAGCAAGTAGTTTAAACTACAGGGTGTCCCATAAGTCCGGCATCATATGAGAAATTAATATTTTTCTATTTCTAATTCATATTTTTCTTATGCTCGGGATGCCAATTTCCCGTCCACCATTCTGTTCAGTGACGAGGCTGTTTTTTATGGAAATGGTGAGGTAAATCGACAGAACACCCGCTACTGGTCTCAAAACAACCCTCACTGGTATACCTCTTCAAAGGAACAAGGTGCATCTCGGGTGATGGTATGATGTGGCATTTGGAAGGATCGCATCATAGGCCCCCTCTTTTTCGATGAACATGTCACTGGAGGCACCTACCTACGTATGCTCAAGGAAGAAGCATTTCCAAGTGTCTTGAACGAAGAAAGAAATTTCCCAACATGGTTCCAGCAAGACGGCGCTCCTGCACATTACAGCATCCAAGTAAGGGAATACCTGTACCAACAATTCCCTGGTCATTGGATAGGACGTCGAGGGCCTGTGGAATGGCCAGCTAGAAGCCCGGATCTCACGCCACTAGATTTTTATCTCTGGGACCACTTGAAAGCGCTGTCTACGCAGAGAAAATTAGGAGTGTTGAACATTTGCGGCAGCGCATTATTGGGGCATGTAACACCATTACTCCTGACATCATTCACCGTGTGCTTGCTGACTGGGTATCACGTCTGAATTTGTGTATTGAAAACAATGGTGGACATATTGAGCACGTTCTGTAAATAAAAGCTTTTGTTTTGCCTTTTTTTATTATTTTTCCTATTTATGCCGGACTTATGGGACACCCTGTATAAGTATGACTCAATCTGCTTGAGAGGCCGAAAAAACAATGTAATTGAAAGTAATTGATTGTAATTGTATCAGTTACCTTCGTTTCCCAATGTAATTAATAATAATTACAATTACAGTTTAGGGACTCAATTACAATTACCTACCAATTCCATGAAAAAATTTAGTTAACTACAATCAATTACAATTACAAATTACAATTACTCCATCCCTGATATATATATATATATATATACACACAGCGTGCTTCTAAAAAATGTTACCACTTATTTGGCGCTGATATGTCATTGCTTACCACTTATAGTATATGTGGCTTTTTTGTTTATGTAAGTATTTGTGTTTGTTTGTTTGTTTTTTAAAATAAATAATAAATACTGTGTAATAAATAAACAGTATTAAAATATATTTTCGAAGCACCCCTTTACTAAGTGGTAACATTTTTTTGAGGCACCCTGTATATATATATATATATATATATATATATATATATATAAAATCACACACAACTTCCAGTTTGCTTTCACGTGACTGCGAAGTCCTTTATATTTCTCATCTGTTCTCACGCCAGCGAGAGTTGCATTTTCCTTTTCGCAATAAAAATGGGCTTCTCGTCAGGGCAATCTCTCTTTGGAGAATCTGAAGCAGGACCCAGAGATGGGGTGGTAACGGATCGGACATGAACTTCCTTTAGAGAAGAAACAACAATTAAAGCATAAAAATTAAAATTTTCCCTTTAAATTCATGACGATACAAAATACAAAATTTTGTTTTCGAATTTTAATCAGTGTTTATATGAAATCCAATCACTGTTTGTGACAATGATGGTGTTAATGACGTCCAGCGATGGATTATATTCCGAATATTCAATGATGAAGGGCCAATACATTTCACGCAAAAAGATTGAATGTACACTGTACAGTGTGATGGAAGTCACTGTGTAGTATGATCACCTCTCTATGGTCGTGGTGACCAGTGACTTTTCCATCAGTCTTTATCGAGAGAGAGATAGAGATAGATAGATTGATAGATATAGATATAGAGATAGATAGATAGGATTGAGAGAATATTTTCTTATCAGATTTATCATCAGCATTTGCCAGATAAGCTTCGGAAAGCCACACAAAGATCAGAAACAATTTGTAGGTCATTTTATATCACTGACTTTTTATATCTGTTAAAAATTAGTAAATAAAATTAACATAAACATCTTATATTCTACACGGAAATATATAGGGTAGAGCGGGTCACTACCGGATGCGTACACCTCCAGACAGTGACGATCCAAGGCTTAGGTTAATGTATATGCATCTGAAATTCTGGATTTTGTTATCGATGCTTCCACAAGTATGAAACAAACGACAGCCGAGTGTTCTCCTTCGTCTGATTTTAGGTGACCTTTTAATTTTTTGAGTTTGTTGATAATGATTTAAATATAATTTTGGTGAGCTTTTGTGTGTCGTGTAACGTTGATTTAAAAGAAACGACAATTGTATTAGAAAGTGTTATTTATTGTTTATAATTTAGATGAATATTTTATACCTACTGACAATGCTTGCTTCACACTCATGATTTGAATATAATATGGTGGATGTTTACACCTTCAAACACGTTGATTTAAAAGCGTCCGGAGGTGTATAATGTCGACTATTCATGGAAGATCTTAAAGTGTTGATAGATGAAGAAAGTAACGAAATTGAATGTGCCAATCTCGTCATGGATAATTCTTCCGAATACTCAGATGAATTTGAAGAAACTACTTCTTCGAAGTTTCAGGAGAAATGCCCAGCAAAGGATGACTTTGTTCTGGTATAACTGGAAGGCGAGAGAAGCTCCAAAATTTGCTATGTTGGCCAACTACTGACAGGCAGAGATCCTGACAATAATAGTTATACAGTCTCTTACTTACGGATCACGAATAAATGTGGCACTTTTACATTCCCTAAAAATTTAGACACATCTTCCGTAGATCTTAAAGACATCATTGGGGTTCTACCACTACCGATTAGGCAGCAGACTAAACGGCAAGATGGTCTTCTCAAACTTGGAATTGGCTTTCAAGGCTACACACTATGGGTTGAAAATTTTGAAGTATTGTTCTTTTATTGAATTTTGTAACTGGGAAGTGTTTATTTGTGACAATTATTTTGTCTCTTTTCACATTCAGTAAGTGTACGAGTAAATGTGTCAATGTAACAAATTATACATTTCTTAAATAAAATGTGGTTTAGATAACTTCAAAATTATGTTTAGGCAAGCTTACTTTGTAAATATTTGGCTCCAGTATCAGTTGATCCGGAGGTGGACACGGCTTGTCCGTCGGTATCCCGCAAATGGGGCATCTCCGGACAAAGGAGACATTCATAGTTTTGCCTTTTAATGATTCACCCACAAACATAAAGGCTGCCAAAAACACTTTGTTTTGAATAGTTTTCTTCATAAGATGGTACCATCAAATGTAATTTATCTTAATTGGTCTATTTTTATTAAATATTTTTTTTAAATCGTCCGGAAGTGCCCCCTCTACTCTGTAGAGAACGTAACCTAAAACAAATAACTCTGTGTGTAAAAACCTGGGTACAATATTAGCCGAGTTAACTGAATATCGACATTTTTGGATTAAAAACTTAACGATGGGGAAATTCGAAAGAGCGAATTCCACCCTCTCTTATTATTCGATGGACAATCACTCATTTGCCATCCTTATTAGAGTCTTTTGTTACAACAATGTCTTTCAACCTTTCATCACAATGTCCTAATATCTTCCCTATTAATCCGTAATAACATTAATATCTAATTAATATCTAATTAATATCTAATTAAAATTTTTCTCGCTCTTTCAGCCAAAAAAAACTCTCCAACAACTTTACTTCTTCTTTCCCTCCTCTTTTCCATTCTGACTGCTCATTTGTCGTTTCTTCTCCTGTTAAAGCTGAACTATTCCCTCGAACTTTCGCCTCCAACTCAACCGTGGACGATTCCGGTGCTGTTCCTCCATCTGCTCCCTCTGACTTAATTATGTCTGAAACTAGAATATCTTCGAAAGATTTGTAGAGGCCAACTGGACCTGATAGAGACGTATTCCAAAACACCTTAGCAACATGCCATCAACAATGCGATATATTATAAGTCATCAAACCAAACTCGACAAAGATGACGTCATAACAAGCAAGACTATGACGTCACATCGCGAGAATTCACTCAAGGCATGAGGACATGCCTTGTCTATCGCCCTTCAACTTCGTTACAGGGACACCAGGACACCTCCACCTTCAGCTCTCTCTGAAAACCATTTAGTGACCCACGCATTACCATCATGTAAAATCATTCGTGCAAGGCCTCATTGGCCTTTTAATGTCACTCAATTAACTTTATATAAAGACTAATCATTACCTCGCGCGTTATTAATTGTCAAACCATTATATATTGAATGCATTAATTCAAGTGTACACATTATTTCCAATGTAATCAATCAACAATTCAGTCATTCATAAATCAACTTATATTTTGTGTGATAAAGGAAGAAAACTCAATCTATCAATCAACCTAATTAATAACTTAATTAAAAACATCCTTTGATCCAGAAGATCTGGTAACCTCGGCCAAAGCATTCATTAATAACATTCACTTATAACCATTATCAATTAACGTAATTATCATCATTAATTATAGTGTAACCCATCGCGCTATAGATTTTTTCATTTTTTTATATTTTAAATTGTTTGTACATTTTAACTTAATTGTCTTATTACCAAGCGTCATTGCTCAACAAATTTTTATGAATGTCAAATTTAATTTTTGCATTGTAATTTGTTTAGTGTTAAACTGGTACTTTTTTGTTATATCCCCACAATTTCTTCTTTCCTGGTTATGTTAACTGTACGCCCTTGACAATTGGTTAGGTTAAGTCGTGATATTTTCGTTAGTATTTCGTTAACATATTCGTCAGTTTTAACGAAAATATCATTACTATCACGAAGGTACGGGGAAACCTAATTAACGTTGTGTTTTCATTTAAAAAAACAAAAAACAAAAGTTAATAATACATTAAGTAAAAATTATATGAGACTGTCCCATAATACTTACAAACTGAGATGAAACTAGTTTCTTCTAAAATTCAATATTAAGCGGACGTTCATCCACTTATACGAAGCTTCATAAACCACAAAAAGTTCTTCTCGTCTTTCGCCCGACAAAGACCGCCGATAAAGAAGCAGACGAACGAGATGTCATCAACAAAACTTAATTCTTTACATTAGTACAACACGAAAATGCGAAAAGTAACCAACCATCGAGGTTTTTGTTTATAATGGAAGAGCGAGTGAGTTAAAATGATGCGAACACCAAACAGGAAAGATATTTATAGATCGTCAGAGAAGTTGTAGTGATGTCAGAACGACATACCACGGATGGTAATGAAGTATAAAAATCATAAAAAAGGAAATTCATAATGAAAACTAGTGAACGTTTATCATTTAATTTATCATTCGAAATAATTTATGCAATTATTCACATTAATTTTAGCGTTAATTAGCCAGTAAGGGAAAATTGATTAAATGATTGTCATCGAGGGCTTATACAGATCTAGTGGTGCCATTTCCGAGGAACAAGCGGGGCAGTTGCCTCCCCCCAAGACTCTGTTTATATATATAGGTAGCTAGATAGATAGATAGATAGATAGCATAGATAGATAGATAGATTTAGATATATAGATAGATATAGATATATAGATAGATATATCTATATATATCTATCTATATATATATATATACTGTAGATATATACACACACACACATAGATTATATATATATATATATATATATAGATGGATAGATAAAATGATACAGACAGACCGTGCATGGAACAAGGAACTCTTCTGGGAAAATTAAATCCACTATAGTCCGAGTCAATAATGGTAAATGACAAACACTATAGTTTTTCCTTTTTCATGATGTTTGCCCGACATGGGCAACGGGTCACTCGCAAAGAGGCCCCAAAAATAGCTTCCCGCACCAGCTATCTGCAAAGCAAATAAGATCCACTTTAGCACAGGATCTTGGGTTTAAAGCAGCCTAGCCCCACTATAGTTAGAACCTCAATATAAGTAAAAGACTCTTTGCATTCACGTCGGATTGAATGCATCAAAGAAAAAAGGGTAACTTGTAGTTTTCTTTATTTTAAAACTATTTAGAAATAGCTTGTATTCCGAGAGTCTTGGGCATCCCATGGTTGCAGTACGTCGACGATATTTTGTGTATCTGGCCCATGGAGCGTGATCTGGATGACTTCCTCCTTCAGTTAAAAAATAAAATCTCCTCCATTAAGTTTACTTTAGAAGTGGAACAAAACAACTCAATCCTGTTTTTGGACGTGCATGTACATAGGGAAAGCCCAGGTTTTAAGTTTAGTATTTATCGGAAAAAACAAACAATTTGTCCTACGTACACTTTTACTCCAGACATGACACCCCCTTCAAGAAAGCCATATTTTCTTCAATGTTTCTCCGCGCTCTTAGGATCGCCAGTCCGGAATACATGGATGCCGAATTAGAAAAAATCAACAGTACGTACTGGAAGTGATTTGTGTTACCTACCTGCTTTTTTGGAATCTTGTCTTAACAAGGCAAAATGAACTTTCTATCGTGTGAATAATAACCCTCGCACTTTGTCGAAGAATATTTTAGTACTTCCATTTTTCCCAGGCTTTTTAGGCATTGATAATGTACTTAAACCTTTGAACATTAATGTAGTATTATAATATGATAATATTGCGAAAAATATTATAGTAAAGAATAGTCCTACCAATAATTCAGTCATTATCTTTAAAATTGGTTGCAAACGATGTCATTCCTTATACATTGGACAGACGGGAAAGGATTGGCATACGCTTGTAAAACAGCATCAATATTCATTAGAACGGGACAGTTGTCCAGTGTCCTTTTCGTCCATTTGTCAGAGTTATCCCACTGTATTGATTGGAATAATGCTTCAATTTTGTTTCACTCAAGCAACATTGTTAATAGAAATATTCTTGAGTCTGCCATTATTCAACTTACAAATAATTTCAACATTAGCCAGGGCCTTTTTTCGCTTGATCCTGTTGTTTTGAATTCGTTCAGAACGGAATTAGACAAGAGGGGCAAAGTGCTAAAACTCTGGTAGCTTTTCCTTATAAATTTGTATGCTTCTCCTGCAATTTTTTTTGTGTGACCTATATACTGTATAGTCTCGAACTTGTTATTTATTTCAGTGTTCCTGAGGATGTCATTAGACGAAAGCGTGTTAGAATTAAAATTTTGTTTTAACCCAACACAATATTTGAATACTAAACTATTAATTTATTAACACTAAATTACGACTATGAATTATTTCCCGAATAATAAATTAAATCCTGACTAATATTATTGATTCCCGCTGATAGAAATTTTATGCTATCAGAGGGTTAAACTTGATTATAGTTAAACACCCTCTTTAGTTGGTAGTAATTGTCCTATTCTAAGAAAACAAAATAGACCATTACCTTAGTAGTTTTAATTGTAAACACTTTACCTTGATAATCCTTGAATATATAGAAGATTGATTACCTGTTTTCTGAAAAGGAAATGTTATACCTAACTGCCTTATAACAGCCTAATTTGAAATAGATGATTGAACTTGAAAAAGGAATGCAATTTAATGCACTTTACTATGAAACATTGCTCAAACCTGAAAAGAAATCAGCAACACAGCTAGCTAAAAAGATTTGAAACACAATCATAATCCTATAGCCTCACTATTCAGAGCTTTGAAAAGAAAAACAGTCCAACAACTTCACTCTCGAGTCTCTTTCTAAAACAAAAAAGCAGCAGATTTATTTCATGAGGCAGCCGGTACGGTTTATGGTTGTGGTGGTTTGAAAATACGGAAGATAATTATATATCTGTACAAAACTTGAACCAACCGTTTGTTAAATAATATAATTAATGAAGGATTGAATATAATGAGAAATAATAAATAATTAAGTAAGGAGGAAAATAAGTCTAATAACCTTCCGACGGAGAAACTGCAATTTAAAATCTAAAATTGCAGTCTAAATCTTAAAATTTGATATATGACACCCACCACCAAATATTTTTTTTGTATTTTTATCATCTTTTTTGAACCCATAACCATCTTAAATCTAATCTTAATCCTAATCGTCTTCCCTATTTAGTAGGTCCTTGAGCCTTTATTTGCAATGAATTGTAGCTTTCCTAGAGGGTCTTAGATTAGGTTTTTCTCTTGGAACATCTTTGGAATTAGGAAGGTCTTGACGAGCACCATTATGAGTAATCGCGATTTCTAATGGATCCAGGTGATAAATAGGATAATTTAAAACTTGGTTATCTGATCTCTTTAGTTGAACACTTCTGACTGTCATCATCGCCTACAAACAAATACAGGATGCGTCCCATCTGCAAAAGGGTCTGGTTTTAGTAGTTGATTTAATCAAGACCACATCGCGAACTTTGATGCGATTAACCCAGTCTGATTCGTATAAATCTCGACTATGTTCTCGAAGACTCGACAGGTACTCCTCATACCACCATTGTCTAAATTGAGAATACTTTTTGTTCAACAATTCAAACGATTTGTTTAGTTCGTTATGAGTACGGGGATTTTGTGACTATAAAGGATCATTATCGGTTTCAAACTTGAATCCAAAGATTCCTTTTTGTGTTTAAGGAATGAATTAAGAAAGTTATCCCAGGAAACGGGTGTCTCCAGAAGATCCATTCGACGAATTCTTACAACAAATCGTTTCCACCCCTACAAAAGAGTTCTGCCAGTGGTTTCTACAACATCGACAGCTTCAACGAAGGATCATGTTCAGCGACGAAGCGATATTTCACCTCAGCGGTCGTGTCAAAAGGCATAATGCACGCTATTGGGCTAATGAGAATCCCCACTGGATGGAGGAAGGACATGTGCAATTCGATCCACGAATTATGGTGTGTGCTGCGCTCTGAGGCAATCGGTTAATTGGTCCGTACTTTTTCGAGCAATACAACAGGTGAAACATATCTGCATATGCTGCAAACATTTCTAATGCCCATACTGGACGACATTCCATTGGCAGAACGGGCGGAGATGTGGTTTCAGCAGGATGGTGCACCACCACATTTCGCAACCATCGTCCGGAGCTTTTTAGATAAAACATTCCTAAGCAAGTGGATCGGACGGCGAGGGCCCGTCGAATGGCCACCTAGGTCTCCAGACCTCACACCTCTTGACTTTTTCTTATGGGGCCATCTCAAGTCGGTAGTCTATGCTGATCGACCGAGAACCATACGTTCTTTAAAGGCTAAAATCACATCTGAGTGTGCCAAAACCAGTACCAATGTGTTAAGGATTGTTCAAACATCATGCATTCAACGCGTCAGAAAGTGTCTCCAAGTGGAAGACCACTAATTCGAAATTTATTATAATTTAATAAAATGTGCCTATGGTTCCTGACTTTTGCGCCATCCTGTATATATATATATATATACACCTTATGAACCTTATGTTGTTTCGTGCGTTGGTCTCTCTTCACACGGAGGTCAAGCTGGTGGCCACGCCTCTATATATATATATATATATATATATATATATATATATATATATATATATATATGAAGTGAAAAGAATATCGTAACATAAATGTTTATTCCAGTTAGGCTTCATAAAATACATGTCTACATGTCAACTTTGTTTCGCTGCTCCTCTGAGTTTTTAGTATATCTTTCTGCATGTCACACACATTGGTAGTATCCATTATACATGTACAGTATACTTCATGCAAGTTGATATTACATAAGACTAATTACAAAAGGGAACTTCACTTGGTTTCAATTGTTTTTTTTTTGTAAAAATTGTAAAATAAAGGGAACATACAATGAATCTATATTATTTCATAATTTCATAAAAAGAGCTCCTTCGCTAGGTTGGTGGTTGGAGATTGGACTCAAATTTCCGAAAGCTCGGGTTCGAACCCCACTGCCACCGCAGTTGGAGTGATATCAGCCACCTTCTCTCCACTTTATATCTACCGATATTCACATTTGGATCCCCGTATCTTTTGCATTAATTTGATTCTCCTTCATTCGTTTTAGTATAAAATATATATTTGTAGCGACAGAGATGCCTTCAGATACTTTCGCGATTTCCACACAACCACAACCAAGATGACGTCACATCGCGAGTCATACTCAAGGCATTTGCCTCTGCCCTGAACGTCACATCTCAACTTCATTATAAGGAGTCTTTGGCACGACGCCTCAATCGCATCACTTCTCTCCTCTGAAGAAATTCTCCAGTGACACACGAGATCTCATCATGTAAACGAAGTTGTAGCAGATCCCACTGGCCTAGTATCATTCACCTAACTTTATATAAAGACTTATTATTACGATAATAAAACCCCACTCTAATAAACAGAGTTTATTTCCACAACAGTTTCGATGCCCACTGGCATCCTCTTCGGGTGGATACAGAAAAACGTTTTTCTGTATCTACCGGAAGAGGATGCTAGTGGGCATCGAAACTGTTGTGGAAATAAACTCTGTCTATTAGAGTGGGTTTTTATTATCATATTTTGACCTCCACGTAGAAAAGTGAAGTTTTTTGCATTTATCAGCTCCAATGTTGACTTTTAATTATTGGCAGGCATCACGCAAGCTGAATATTTCTTTTCAATCGTTATTATTATTATTAAGTCTATATATACAGTAAATAATTATAGCAAATTATATCGTAAATGAAATATTAGTTTCAATATAATTTCATTCGTATTAACTATATTTTTTTTTCTAATTTGAAGTTTTTGGAGAATATTTAATTGAAATTTAAACTTCAAACTTCAAACTTTTATTCAAAAAAGAATAAAAGTGACAGAGTTTTACAACTTTCAGATATTTGTTATGACATTAATATATTCACAGTACAGTACTCTTATCTGAATATGCCCTTGGAAGTATGGATGCTTTTTAAGCAAAATTAATGGCATTTACCTTATTTATTACATAAAAGTAGTGAAAGTAGCAAGTAATAATAATAGAGACAACAGAAACTACTACTACTACTACTACTAATAATAATAAACACTATAAAGTTTACAAAATGTTACATGATTTGAAATTAAATGATTTATTGTATATTTAGTAGAAAATATTACATAAAATAGTGAAAGTGGCAAGTAATAGTAATAGTGACAACAAAAAATGATAATAACAGCAATAATAATAGTAAATGTTGAATAGTGAACAACTTTTATTGATAAAATAAATGCAGTACTTTTACAATAACATAAATAATTGTGAAACTTTACTATTTACTTTTTCAGAGTTGAAAAATGTTTCATAACTTTAAATTAAATGATTTATTGTATATTGAGTAGAAAATAAATGCTACTTAATAATAATAATAATAATAATAATAATAATAAAAGGAATAAATTACGAAATTAAAGGTGGTTAATGAAATTAGCATATTTTGAATAATCGATTACATTGATAAAAATGACAGTGGTGAACTTATACATCAGTAAGAGCTAATGAAGTGCTTTTTTAGTGAGTTGCGAAATACATTTAGTGATAACGCCTCCCTGATATTTATGGGAATTACATTCCATACATCTGCTGCTATGAAAAAGAGCGCATTTCCTGCAGTTTCTATTGTATAGTTAGGTTTGTGTATAAAATCGCTGGGCAGTCTGGTGTTATAATGATGGTGTATTTGATGGGGGGGTGATTGCTCTTTGAATGGGTGATGTATGTCGATTTTTGTTGATAGCTTTGAACATATTGACAGCGACATTCAACTTGTATAAGTCATTTTAGTTTTAAAATATTTAGCTCTTTAAACATTGGAGAAGTGTAACTTTGTCTGTTCTCATTATTCGAGAGAGTTCGCAGACATTTCTATGAATTACTTCCAAAGGATATTTTAGATATTTCTTGGAGCTACCCCATATATGTTGTGAAAGCGGAAATAACCATTCTGAATCATTCCCAATTCTGAACTACTTTCACTTTCATACATAATGAGTTCGCTCCAAGAGCGAATGTCCCTTAATCTCGTCCTTAATCGAAACGCAACCATGAGTAATCACCCTTTCAGATCGCTTAGCTTACATCAGAGTTATTCCCATTTTCTCCATTTCCCATCTGTAATGAAATTAATGGTATTAATTGTTTTTTTTATGCAGGAAGTATGGGCAAGGGCGAATGCCTGCAAAAAACACTCCCACATAGAGGAAGAAGAGAGCCATAATCAAGGTCCAAGGTTTTCGAGATGCCTGAACACTCTGCATTTGAAAGATTGGATGTCATAGACAAGGGAAAGATAGATTGAGGATGACTGTTCCAGAGTTCACTAGTTGAGTAGATGTAATATTGAAAATACCGATTAACCCTTGCGTTAGAGTGCTGGACAGAAAAGGAATGAGAATGTGTCGAAAGTCTGGTACTGCGTGCTCTCCTTAAAGGAGGAGGTATGCAGTTAGAGAATCCAGAAGAGCAGTGTCCGTTATAACAGTGATAGTAAAGAGAGAGTGAGGCAATAATGCGGTGAAGAGAGAGAGGGATTGAAGACAGTCAGTAAGAGGCAGAAATTGATGAGACGAAAAGCTTTTGTTTCCATCCGGTCAAATAAAGCTGTGTGGTTAAGCCACCCCACACATGAAAAACGTACTCCATACAGGGGTGGGAAAGACCCCTTGTACAGAGACAGCGACTGAGTTGGGGCGAAGAAACAGCAGAGTTGGTACAACACAACTAACCTTTTAGAAGCTGTTTTAGAAATATTTTTAGAGAGAGAGTGTATGTGATCTTTCCAGGAAAGATTACGAGAAAAGGAAACACCAAGAATGTTAAGAGAAAAGGAAGGATTGAGTTGTGTATTGTTGAAGATAAGGAGATAGTCGTGTGGAAAAATGTGACGAGTAGACAGATGAATGTACTGGATTTTTGTGGCATTGAAAACCACGATCAGAGATATACTAGAAAGGCCAGCGGTGAGGTGCGCTCTATAGTGGGCCGGCCAAAAATTGAAGTCGTCTAGAAAAAACTTAACGGCGTTTTTTGTTAATAGCAGGCACCCACCTTAGATAAGTAGTATTGGGGATGCCAAACAAGATGGTGGATGCCACTCTCAATTTTGGGTTTGGAGGTCCTATACAAGGTTACAAAAGTGAAATTCTGAAAAATTCCGAATTTTTGCATTTCAGCGGTGGTTCTATGTAACAACGTGTTTAAAGGTGTATCATTAGCACATAAAGCATATTTTTGTGATTTTATGGGTAATAATTGAATGTAACTATGACTCTGGATGTCTTTATTTCCATTAAAACTACATTTAGCATGCTGAGTGAGGTGCGTATGTGCCTACCTACCACTACCATAGTACAAGTAATAGCATACTTTCACATGTTGAATATTTTCAATGCACTGGCTGGCCAGACATTGATTTGGTAAATGCAATTAAGAGAGTGCAGACAGTGCCAGGTGGTAAAATAATAATAATAATAATAATACTGCTAAAGGATAGGTATGTTTCGAATTGTTTCAATATATCTGTGGCTACTACATACTGCGATTCCCACTTGTCTTTGCGGATGGGGAGCTCATCAGCAATGGACCCTGTAGCTGTCATCAAGCGCAAGAGCAGACGTCAGGATGTCAGTGAGGATTGTTGCTTCTTCTGCCAAAGCAGCGCTGGTGACCTGCGCAGAGCATCAGCAGAAGGAAAAGCAAGAACTATGACTGTGGGCAATGAGAGAAAGAACCTGGGAGATACCTACTAACTTGATGTTTTACAAAGACTGGAAAATCATTCCAAGGCTGATTTCAATGCATTGGAACTCAAGTGGCATAAATCATACTACTCTTTATTCACCTCTGAAGGCAAACTCAAAAGGCTGCGAAGTCGGCAGCAGACCATGGGTGCATCGGCGACCACAAAAAGTGCAGGCTCTCAGGTTTTTCCTCCAAAGCGTAGACGTTCAACACCAGTGATTGACTGGACCCTCTGCATGTTTTGCCAAAAGAAGACCACAAAGAAACTGCACAGGGTGGAGACAATGGAGAAGTCAGATGACTTGATCCGGCGTGCCAAACACGACCCTGTCATGAGCATACCGTTGTCAGCGGTGAGTGATGTGATTGCAGTTGAAGGCTGCTATTATCTGGCATGTTTGGTGACATTTGAGAGACGTGCTAGAAAACAAGCGGTATCAGAGGAGCAGCAAGGGCCTGAAAATGAGTGCATGACGAAGCTGTGCAAAGACTTGACAGTAGGCTTGTCTCGTGGTCAAGTATACGACATGGGAGACGTTTGGGACAGATACGAGAGTATGTGTAATGACACCGGCATCACCGTGAAATACTCCAGGAGAACAACGTTCTACGAAGATGTTCAAAGGCTGCTTGGATCAAACGCCAGCTATGTACGTCTATTGTCAAGGGGCCCGCTGCTGATTTACTCTGGAGAGAGCTCAGATTTCATCATCTCCAAAGCACTGGCTATGTCTTGTGAACAAGGTCCTGTCACCTCTGAGTCAGAGTCTACTGAAGATGAAGATGCTGATGTCGGCATGTGTGCTACTTGCAGCATATTCCAAGATATGGTACACGTGGCTCTGAAGGTTCGACAAGATCTTCTTGAAACTCCTGGACACTCCGAGACATGGCAAGGTCTTGATCAGGAACAGGTTGATCGCGTCATACCCGACAGTCTGTACCTGTTTCTACGATTGCTCTTTGGGAGAATGGATGCTGTAGATGAGGGAAGTGAAGAGGACCAGAAAGTGAATCAGAGTATGTGTAGCATTGCCCAGGACATAGTATATGCAGTAGGGTGGCCCACTTTTCAATTTTTTTTTTAAAGTATAGGTTATCGTAGTTTTTCCCATTATTTGGCACTATACTAGCACATTGGTACCATTTTTACAAAAATTGATCAATATTTAGGGGGTCTCGCATCGACCTTGAAATTACGAGTTTTTTTTTAAAATGCGCACTTTTTAACTTTTTAACTTTTTACTGAATCAAGATAAATCATTAAGTAGGGATGTTTTCTGAATCCTCTTGATGAGAGAAGTCGTTTGGTGTGCCTTCCAATGTCATACGACTAACGGTTTAAAAGTTGTGCCTGTATACAGGTAATACCAATGTGCTAGTATTGTGCCAAATAATGGGAAAAACCACGATCACCTATACTTTTCAAAAAATCAGCAAATAGCAGACAAATAAGGAAGAAAGAAACAATAACTTAAACAATCACTTTTGCATTGTATTGACCACTATCACACGTCACTGGCTGCAACGTTGTCCCTCTGTGCTTGTCATCGTGGCGAGTGATGACTTCTTGAAGTCGCCGAGCTCTTTCCGGTTCTTTTCCACCACTTGCAGAAGATCCTGCAGCTGTGCCTCGTCCTTTGTGACAGTGTTCGCATAGTCTTGTATCAGTTGGACTCCTCTTTCAGCGACGTCATTGGTGACCTGGAGATTAGAGATCACATCCTTCAGACGACAAAAGTCCTCGTTCTCGTCCCACTTATCAGTTGGCAGGGTGAGCCACGAAGACCCATACATCTTCAGACCTGCAAATAAGAACCAGGAGGACTCGTCGATCAGGTCGGGGAGTAGCGTCATCTCGTCGACTGAGACGTTCTCGTATGTGAAGTGTGAAGTCTTTGGGTACAGGGAGGTGGGACAGCTTCTCTGCCATCTGTTGCTTCACAGTGCCATCCACCTTGTTGCTGCATAGAGCGAAGATGACGGTCTTTCGAGATGCTGAACTGATTGAGGTCTGCTGGTGGATCCGCCGAACGTGTGACAGCAGCCACAATGCTTACTACCTATGTAGAGAATGGAAAGTGGAAAGGAAACTGTCAAGAATACATGTGGGTTACGGGACACTTTAAAACTGACGCTATCGATGAATACTATACACAATACGCACCTGATTATTGGACATGCGGAAACGATCAGCCACTTCCATGACATCAGGTGCATTAAGGATGCGGCGAGGAAGATTGACAGACACACTTGGCTCTTTCGGCAGGGGGAACGCTAGTTCTGTCTCCGACTCTCCTGACATGCCAGTATCATCATTCTCCATGGCCTCATCTCCGGTTTCGTATGCACACTTTGAGGTTTGCGGCTCCTGGCGAGGACGTTTTCTTCCTTCCTGTAGCTTTCTTTTTACAGCGAAAACTTTATCGTTCCCGCTCATCGTTGCCACCCGAGGACCACGTTGATCGAGGTAGAAGTCAATGTCTTCTTTCTTGTCCTTGTCGGACAGCAGTCGATTCTTCTTTATATCTTCGACAGCGTCAGATGTTCCGATATCCCACAGCTTGTCCACACTGTCCGAAAACTTCTGCCGTTTTCTTCCGGCGTCAGTTTCTCGTTTTCTGCTCTTTTGGAGTAAGTGCCATTCTTTCCACAATGCCTCTAGCTTCCGTTCGCAGTTGAGCTTTGTGATTGTTTTAATGCGGGCCATGTTCCAAAACTTTAAGACGTTGTTTACGGTTTCTTTGAATGCGTCTTTCCTGTTAGCAGTGTACTGGATAACACTGAAGAAGTATTGCAAAACCTGCCGTGTTGTTGGCAATTTGCTACCACTGATGCAGGACGACGGTTGGCCAACTAAAAAAATTTCCGAGGCCGATCTTAGAGAAGGTAGAGATGTTATTTTCGCCTTTCCTTTTGATGACTCTCTATTTGTAGCTTCAAGAGTTCTTCCAGTTATGGTTGCCATCGATTTGTCCATGACAAAGGATGAGGAACTCAAACAGAATTTCAAAATGTTATGATCTGCAAAAAAAGAAATAGGTTAGGTACCTGGCACAGGCATAGTGCATTTTCTAATTACCTATATACATTATACATTCCGCCCGGGTATGGTGACTCATTTTTTTGAAAAGTATAGGTGATCGTGGTTTTTCCCATTATTTGGCACTATACTAGCACATTGGTATTACCTGTATACAGGCACAATCTTTAAACCGTTAGTCGTATGACATTGGCAGGCACACCAAACGACTTCTCTCATTAAGAGGATTCAGAAAACATCCCTACTTAATGATTTATCTTGATTCAGTAAAAAGTTAAAAAGTACGCATTTAAAAAAAAAAAAATAGTAATTTCAAGGTCGATGCGAGACCCCTAAATATTGATAAATTTTTGTAAAAATGGTACCAATGTGCTAGTATAGTGCCAAATAATGGGAAAAACCACGATCTCCAAATACTTTAAAAAAAAAATTGAAAAGTGGGCCACCCTAATATGCAGTCTCCAACCGACGAAAGTTGACACCAAAGCATGTGGGCTTGGATCTTACTCTGCACCAAGCCACCCGCTCAGAAACACTCCTAGATCTGTTCCACGCGGCAAGTCACACTATTGGTATCGACACTGTAAGAAGGATAGACACCACCATCGCTCAGAACATCCTGGAGAGGTATGCTGAGAATGGATGTGTCTACATCCCTGACACCATCGTCAAGAAGAAGAGAGATTCACTGCTCTTGTGACAACATAGATGTCTTGGAGTCAACCTTAGACGGGAAGAACACCTTCCACAGCACTCAACTGATGGTATGGCAGAGAGGCCCCCCTCCACAGCAGAGTCATGGCCAAAAGGGTGGCAAGCACAAGAGATCGAAATCTATCAAACCTGATGACCTACAGGAGTTCCAAAGGCTGGACCAGGCTACCCTCCCATCTGGCAAGAGGCCATCTCCTCCTGGCTACGACACTGACATAGACGACTTGTCACATGAACCTGAGAGGGACCGGGCACGTGCCAAGGACTTGGCCTGGGTGGTGTCACGCATCCATGATGAAGCGATGTCCGTTCCAAGCTGGGGAGCATTCAATCAATCTGTCAGCACTGCGGATCCACCAGTAACGACCGCCGGGATGTTGCCAATCCTGCAGGCACCAGCAGATGACAATGACACCATGACCACCGTCATCAATCGCTTCATGGCCATTTCTGAGTATGTCAGCCAGAAGTACACCATCATCACTGCTGATCAGCCTCTGTACAGCAGGGGTAAGGAACTAGTCTGGGCAAACTCGAAATTTGCCAACGTGGTCTTGCTCATGGGAGGCCTCCATATCTGCTTCAACTTTCTGAAAGCCATTGGTCAACACATGGAAAGTGTGGGACTTGATGACTTATGGACAGAGGCAGGTGTGTACGCGGCTAACACCACTGAGACAATGCTGGACGGCAAGGCCTACTACCGAGCTGTGAGAGGTCACCAGCTGACGTATGAGGCACTGTGGCGCATCAAGTGGCAGATGTTTGAGTCATGGCTGGCTGCAACTGGCAACGGAGATGAGAACGTCAAACAGCTTGCCCTCAATGTTGCTTCGCTTTTCAAAGACAGAGCTGACATAGATGAGATGCGCGATGCTGTTGACAACTTCTCAGACGTTTTGGCAGATGAGAAATTCCACAGTCTCATGGAGGAATTCAATGACCAGCACTCTGAAAATCCCAACTTCATGCTGTGGTCATCCTACATGGAAATGGTAGAGATCCTACTGGCCTTCATCAGAGCTCAGAGAGATGGCATGTGGAGTCTCCACATAGAAGCCTTTGCTGCAATGCTGCCTTGGCTAACTATCTATGACCACACAAACTATGCACGTTGGGGGCCGGTCTACTTGGCTGATATGAGAGGTCTTGAGAAGTCAGCACCAGAAGTTCATGCAGAGTTCTGTAATGGGAACTTTGTCGTCAAGACGGCGAAGCGCTTCAACCAAGTTCCAGCTGATCAGGCAACCGAATGGATAAATCGTACATGCAAGATGCACAATGGTATCATCGGCATCACAAAGAATGACCAAGCAAGAGACAGGTTCTGCATCACATGGTCAGAGCGGTCACGCATCTCTCAAGACACAAGATGCCTCTTCAATCTTCAAGATGATGATGGGGAAGCCACCTTCACTCGGGTTGACAGTCTGCCTTCTCGCACTAGGCGTGACGCTCATGATGTCATGAAGCTAGTTCAGCAGTTGAAGCAGTTTGACGTCTTCAGAGTTCACGTGAGTGAAGCAGGAGATACAGATGCCGCCACTAACATCCCACTTGTTTCACTGGCAACCAAAGACACTGCACCCACAGATGTTGTGGAGAACCTGCTGACAGCTCAGGATCGAGGAAAGCAGCATGTAATCGGCTTCATGAAGGAGAGACTGATTGAACAGATAGTAGGCTTCCATGAAACGATGAAGAAACATCGGTCGAAAACCTTCGCTGATGTGTACAAAGCTACAGTTTCCACCAAGCAGAACATGCAGAAGACCATCAAAGCTGACAGAAAGCTACTACAGTGGCTCCTGAATGCCGCGACCGCAGGTTGCATGGTGGAGATGGTCAACTGTCCCCAGTCCCATTTAGTCTGGCGAAGGCAGGATGAGAGATGAATTCGACATCGAAGTCTGAGCTGATGAACATCCTGATGGCTCAGCAGACCATAAGCTCAGAGGTTCCAACCTCTGATCTGAAGACCTGTGTGATGATAGATGGCCATGCACTCATCCAAGTTCTTGGCAAGCCTCGCGGCTGTCGGACATTCGGCGACTATGCTGAAGTGTTCTTCAAGGCCGTGACGAGTTATTTCAATGAACACACAACAAGAGTTGGTGTCATCTTTGATCGGTACGCAGGGGAAGGATCGATCAAAGCAGTTACCATGACAAAGCGTGCAAGCAAGAAGAAACCGATTCGGAAAGTCATTGATGGCCCACAAGTTCCACTGCCTGAAGTGTGGAAAAACTTCATGGCCTTGGATACAGACAAGGCTGACCTAACCTTGTTTCTGTCTAACGTCATCACTGAGAAGGGCAGAGAGCTTCAAGAAAGATGTCAGCTGGTGACAGGGAGTGGCTTCTCTGAAGCCACTGAAGTACGGTCAACCAGGCGACATGACGTTCCACTGCATAGCACCCATGAAGAGGCGGACACCAGGCTCATCCTTCACTCATGTGATGCAGCGTCCCAGGGCTATGAACGAATACTGGTAGTGTGCAGAGATACTGATGTAATGGTGCTGCTGATTCACTTCGTTTGCACCAAGGTCGCTGAAGTGTGGATGCTGTGCAGAACGGCCAAGAACCGAAAATGCTACATCGTGCACGATGTATTCAAGAGTTTGTCGCCCCCAGTCAGGGACAACCTGGTCCGCTTCCACCTTCAGTGGTCATGGAAAAAAGAAGTGTTGGAAGGTGTTCAGTGACCACCCACTCCTGCTGCACGCCATTGGTCGAGATGGGGATATCGTAGATGTTGAGAAGTTTGTGTGTTATTTGTATGGCACCCCGGAACAACACAGTTGATGACGCCAGAGTTCACCTTTTTGGGAAGGCCAAGAAGACTTTGGAAATGCTCCCACCGACAAAGGATGCCCTGGAGCTCAACGCCAAGCGGGCAAACTATCAGGCCAAAATATGGCTCCAGGCTGACAAAGATCACGTAGATGTTGAAGATCCGGTGGACACTTCAGCCTGGAAGTTGGAAGATAGGAGCCTCCTATCAGTGTGGACAAGACTTCCAATCCCTGAAGCCTGCCTGGAGCTTGTTGCTTGTGGTTGCAAGAAAAAGTGCAAGACAGCTAGATGCAACTGCTTCAGGAAAAGGATGAAGTGTACGACAGCTTGTGGTTGCGAAGACAGCGGTTGCTGTAACCCAACTGGACAGTAGATCTATGTCTCTCTCTCCCGGGCTGAAATCGAGAGAAGCTGGAATGTGTTGTAAGGAACTAATAACTGTTCTTAAGTGATTGCAATCCACACAATTGTGACTGTCAGTACAGCATTTCGGTGCTGTTCATCAAGAAACGTGAACTTGTAGATGTTACTAGTGTAAACTGTATAGTTATGGTGCTATATTTACTGCTTTGTGATTTAGTTGTGATAATTCTGTTACTGTGAGTGCTTAATTCATGCCATCAAACTTATTAGGCACTAATCATGTTAAAATAAATTGTTTTGACAAACAGACATGATCAATGTTTTTTTCGCCAATTAAAATAAAAAAATCACAAATTTTTAGCACAATTTCGGTCGTGATTAACTTGAATTTGACCTTGAGTTGGTAATTCAGGTGGAATAAGCGTGTCAGCATACTTCTTTATCACTAATTGTGACAAAATGAAACATTTGGTCAAACCAATTGGCTCAGAATACTTTTTTAAAAATTAAAATTAGAAAATATAATTTTTTGCACAGCTTGACCTCGAAATTGACCTTCAAAGCCAAAAGCAAGAGTGACATCCACCTGCATTTTATTCCTCACCCACAGGTACATTGATTTAGCATGGGTGCCAGCTATTAACAAAAAACGCTGTTGAAAGTCGATTTTTGAATTTTGGCTGGTCCACTAATAGCCGTCTTTCGCGAAGCAAAGAATGACTGTGAGGGGCGCAATTGTGAAGCGGGTGGAAGGGTGAAGAATGGAAACATCGGCATAGGAATAGATAGGACATGAAGTGCGACTTCAAAGGTCATTATTAATAAATAAAAGGAAGATAGCGGGTGAGAGGATTGAACCCTGAGGAAGACTACTATTAATAGCTTTAGGAAAAGAATGCTACATCCGTAGCTATAAATTGGCCAAAAAACGAAATTAGAGATGAAAGTAACGTAAGTAAACAACCTTACGTTCCATTTGTTTGTTATTTTTAGCATAAATCATAACAACTATACTTTTGTTGTGTTTATACTCTACATTATTTTTATATCTGGGTAACTATTTTATTTTGTAAACAAAGTGATAAACATCTATAAAAACATGGTATGGTGTGAATGATTTAAACATAATTAATGATTCAGTCAAACAATACTGTAACGCATTAACAAGGCCTCATTTTTAATATATTCTATGATAATTATATCTTTTAAGCTTATTTGTAAACCATATCGGGCTGAAGAATTCCCTGCTTATATTCATGTTTTAAATAAAGAACAGAACTTTTCATAGGACGTACTTTGAAATTCCTCTTCTCTCAAATAAGTTAAGAATGTCCTTCGATAATACTTTCAAATTAACGTGAGAAGAAAGGACAACTGTTTGTAGGCTGACAGTCATTTATTAATTACTATATGTACGATGAAAGGATATCTCTCAGCGTAATCAAATCCAGTTAATTAATTTAGGTTCATTGGTCAAGAAGCCGTTGGTTTCAAAATAGATAAATTGTCTAAAGCCGCATCACTTTATATCAAAAGATACCATTTTTCTGTCCCTGAAAGGTAAGTATCATTCAATTTATAATATGAGATCCTTGGAAACTCGCAAGGAATTTCACTACATGGGGAGAGAACCACGATCAAAGCTTATAAAGAATAAACCCTTTGGTTTTAACAATAATGATCTTAAAACGACTTACTTACTTACTGGTCAATCCCTAAATATATCGTAATGATGACATGTGGAAAGTCCTTCAGTATGAACTTCAATTTAGAATTTGATTGTTGTTGAGAGACCTTTAACTTTTAAAGCAGGAATTCCTAACCTCTGATGCAGGTACGCGGAACTCTTTCAGATGGTACGTAAAAGAATTTGAATATAAAGTTTGCTAATTGGTAATTACTTCAGTGATAATGCATTTAGAAAGTAAGATTAATTATAAATCAACAACCGGCAACTTTTCCGACGGGTATGTCGAATTAAAAAGGTTGGGAACCCCTGCTTTAAAGGATTTTTGTTTGGAACCTCGTAAGATTCCCCGTGTGTGAACGAGCAATTTATCACTGCCTTTATTAAATTTTGTAGTTAAAAAAATCCTGTTTTTAAGCAACTTAAAGCCTAAAAGATAACATCTGGGATATGCAGACCTTCAACCTCCCGATACAAGACATTTAAAAATATCATAATGACAATTTAGAATTCAGAATTTCGTGAAAGAAACAAACTTATCAAAATATAAAATATAAAATTAAAAATGGCATTGCAATTTGGCCTGAATGTACACCTAGCTTAGAGTTCATTGCAGTGTACGTTGATAATTTTTATTGCAAGCTGTCATTTGTTAATTTGCCACAAATCCATGAAGTCACGTATCAGAATTCTTATTTCACATTAGTTACGTCTATATGTTAAATAAATCATTTATTTTATGTATGTTTATATATTAAAGAAATATAAAAAATATAATATTGCTGCACATGCTTATTTCGTTAATTCGTGTCTGATGCGTGACTGTGAATGATGAATTTCTGAAAAGAACGCGAGTGGAATAACTCCTTCTGTTCCATCGTTTCGATGTGGCGTCATAGTTTATGTTTTAAATTTTGTTCAAATTTTCATGAACGAAATTAAATTTTATCCGGAAAAGGTTCCGGGAGTCCAGACGTGAAATTTTCTCTGAAGAAAAGGCCAGTGAATAACATCTTTTTGTCACATTTACAGAGAAATTAACAAAGTTTTATTTTATGCAAGAAGGAGGGGCAAAAGCGGTCCCCCACAATAGAAGAAAAAGAGAGCCAAATTGAAGGTCCAGGGTTTATGAGATGCCTGGACACTCTGCGTTTAAAAGATTGGAGGTCATAGACAGGGGGAAAGATGGATTGAGGAAGATTGTTACAGGGTTCACCAGTTGAGTAGATGAAAGATTGAAAATACCGATTAACATAATCTTGGGAGATTAAACGCTGTATAGTATCTACAGATCTACAGAAGCTAAGGCTAACAAAGACCCTAAGATCCACTCTAAGGTAAGCCCGAGAGAAAGGAAAGAGTAGGGGGTTAAGAGAAGAGAAGAGAATAAGGGGTTAAGTAAGGAGCAACACCTATCATTCGTGGGTTAACATTCATTCAGAAAAAGAGAAAAAAGACTCACCATCATCATCCGCCGGCCACTGCCGACAAGTCAGAAAAATAGTCGGAGAGAATAGGAGAGGGGTGAAAGATGAAAAAAGTGAAATAAGAACGCTTACAAACCATGCAAACACAGTCTTAACTCTCAGTCATACCATGCAAACTACAAACATGCAAGAAAAGATAGTTACAGACATGCAAAGTATAAAAGTATTTAAAGTTAAACAAAAAGTGGGTTAGTTTACGCTACGAGCTACGTCTACGTTCATGTTAGTCTATTTTTTTTTTTTTGCTGGCATCACACGCTGGCATGTCACAAGCTGGCATTCATCGTCAACAGACTCATCCTCGAGCACCACCACCAGAGCTCCAGTTGCTAACTTTTTTTTTACTTTAAACAACGTTAACTTTTTTAAAATGTCTGTCAAGACGGTTCTTAAACATATTAACGCTCGTAGAATGAACGACTGACGCGGGAAGATTATTCCATTCATCAATTACTTTAAACGTAAAGAAGTTTTTAGCGATATTAGTAATGAAACGTCTGCCACGCAACTTAAATCCGTTATTACGAGTATTACTATTATCGAAAGTGAATAATTTATCAAAATTTACGTTATCGATGTTATTAACGATTTTGAAAACTTCAATAAGCTCCCCCCTTAATCTCCTAGTTTCGAGTGAATACAGGTCTAACTCTTTAATCCTATCTTCATAAGGCTTATTGCGCAATGACGGAATTAGTTTCGTGGCACGACGTTGAACCCTTTATAACCTATCAATATCCTCACGCAAGTATGGACACCAAAACTGAACTGCATATTCCAAATGAGGCCTGACTAGGGACTTGTAAAGGGGCAATATAATATCCTTTGATTTTAAATTCGAAATTACGCGCTATGAAGCCTAACATCCTATTAGCTTTTGCGCAAGACTCCAGGCACTGGTTCCTAACCTTTAAATCCTTAGATACGCGTACGCCTAAATCTACTTCCTCGTCAACGCTCGCTAACTCCCTATCATCCATCGTGTACGTGTAATTATTGCTGCGAGAACCTACTGTATATGCAAAACTTTACATTTGTCTACGTTAAATTGCATCTGCCACTTATCTGTCCACTCCATAATCCTATTTACATCGTCTTGGATCCTATTACTATCGTCCTCGTTAACAACCTTACCGCCTATTTTAGTATCGTCCGCGAATTTTGACACGTTACTAGTCAATCCTACATCTATGTCGTTAATGTAAATTACGAATAGCAATGGGCCTAACACTGAACCCTGTGGGACACCACTACCTACATCTAACCACCCCGATTCACTATCATTAACTACGACCCTCTGTCTCCTAGCACGAAGCCATTCTTCTAACCAGTTAGCTACCTGACCGCGTATACCGTGCGCTTTGACCTTCGCAATTAGTCTCCTATGCGGAACTGTATCGAACGACTTTTTAAAATCTAAATAAGTAACGTCAGCTGCTCTATGCCTATCGTATTCGCGCACTATTTCGTTATAAAATTCTAACAAATTAGTTAAACAAGACCTATGGCGTCGAAACCCATGCTGACTACTATTAATCAAATCTCTACTTTCTAAGTGATCGATGATACGATCCCTAACTACGGATTCCAAAAGTTTACCAACAATTGACGTTAAGCTAATGGGCCTATAATTGCTAGCTACTGCGCGGTCGCCTTTTTTAAAAATAGGCGTGACGTTAGCTAATTTGAAGTCTTCAGGAATAATCCCCGTTTCGAGTGACTGATTAAAAATCTTCGTTAAGGGGCCTACGATAACGTCTTTCAAATCTTTCAAATGTCTGGGATAAAAAGCGTCAGGGCCTGGAGCCTTGCTAACTTTTAGCCTATCGATATAATGCGCAGTCTCAGCCTCGTAAACAGTTATTTCATCCAAAATAGTCTCGCTACTAAATGGAACGATATCGTCCACGTCGGGGACATTATTTACGTCTTCTATGGTAAAAACTGTCGCAAAAAAGTTATTGAAAATACCCGCCACCGCCTGAGCGTCAGAAGCCAAAGCGCCATTAACATCCACTAGAGGGCCTATGTTATCTTTCACCGGCTTACGATTATTAACGTATTCAAAAAACTTTTTTGGATTATGTTTACTATCCGCAGCTATAAGTATCTCTAAATTACGCTTGGCATTCCTAACTGATCTTTTAACCTGACGCCTAAGCTCGATATATCTATTAAAGTTAGCTGCCGTGCCATTGCGCTTACTAAGTCTATACGCTCTATTACGCTCGTTTATGAACTCGCCTATTTCCCTGATCCACCACTTCGGCCTACCACGATTTCTAGCGCGCTTAGGCCTACGAGGAATAAACTCCTTCAATATTCCTAAAACTTTCTTTAAACGCCACCCAATGCACATTTGTGTCATTGCCCATAAATAAATTATCCCAGTCCACTACTCTCATCCTATCAGCAAAACTATCAAAATTAGCCCTACGAAAATCAGGGACTTCTATTACGTTACTCTCCTTAGTGTTTTTCATCGCTAACTTGGTTCGGTAACTATCTGCCGTAAAAAGTTATCGTCCATAAACTCAACCAATCTCAAACCCTCCTCATTACCAGTAAAATTCTCGTAATTAACATTAGGGAAGTTAAAGTCTTCAACAATTATACTATTCCGATTGTCAATAAAATTACCAAGAAGTGAGTAAAATCTAGTATCTGTATCGAGGGGTTGAACGGGAGGTCTATAAACAACAACAAAATTAAAACTAATACTACGCGCCCTAACTTCAACACATATCGCATTAATTGCTGCCGGAAAATCTAACTTAACCTCGATAGCCCTAAGGGAATTACGAATGTACAGCAAAACGCCGCCACCAAACCTATGTAACCTATCATTAGTAGAGAGTTTAAAACCCGGTATATCAAGTTCCCCAACAAGTCCCGAGTCACGGTATTTAACAAAGTTTCAGTGATAGCAACTATATCATAGTTGCCGGAATAAATTATCGCCTTAAATTCATTTAATTTATTTCTAACACTACGCGCGTTACAATAAAAGACGTTTAAGTTATTTTTTACCACGGGCCGGCGTTTTAAACTATTTATCACGTCGGGCCCGCGTTTCCCGGACCCACAACGTTTAAAGAAGGCTTCGACCTATACAGCTTTCGCACGTTTTCGTCTATTAACCTACCTAGCCTAGCATTACCTATTTCATTAAAATGCACCCCATCTTTTATAAAAAGGCTAGGATCACTGAATTCGGACCACAGCTTTACGAAGGGTACATTTTCCTCAGCACAAATCTCTTCTAATTTGTTATTAAAAAATATTGTTTTTGACGTAATTCTAAGACCCAACCCGTGCCTAGGGGTAATACCTAGAACTAAAGACCTATCTGACCTCGCCTTCAGGGACCTAATTAACCCCCTATATCTCTCCAAAAGGTCAGGCACTCTCGTATCGGGCCTATACGAGTCGTTGCCTCCTACCATCGTCACCAACATTGAGTGACGGGAGGCAACGTCAATCCTATCCACTTCATCTCTAACTCTGTCAACCCTGGCCCCTGGGAGACAGACCCTCCTCCTCTTGGTTGGATGCCGTTTAACGAACTCTTTGTCAATGTGGCGCACTAAAGAGTCCCCGATTATAATAGTTTCCCCCTCATTCACGTCCCTTTTCAAATGGGCGAAAGGGTTCGAAACCTCGATAGGGGGGGGATTCCTATTACCTAACGTACGCGGCCTAGCTCCACCCTTAACCTCTAAATCCCTCGCTATCTCCTACTTTCGGACTAACCTTAACCTCTTCTTCAACTCTATCTAACCTTCCCGACAAGCTACCTAAACTAGAAACTAGGTTACGCACCTCACCCTTCAAATTACTAAAGTCTTCAAAGTTAGTATTGGTTCGGCTTCCGTCAACCGTAGCCCTACCCCTGCCCTCATCAAGCGTTGCAAGTCTTTCCGCTACCTCACCAACACTACGTTTTATGTCAACTAATTCCTCCATGAACTCACAAAAGAAACAAACTGATCTATCGGTAATCGCCATAGGACCGCCGTTATAATCCTTAAATTCCGAATACCACCGGTTAACCCTACACCTAACACACGACGCTTTCTGCGACGGCATCGCGCAGTTAAAAATTAGTTTAAACCGTCACAGGTATAAGTTAAATTAAGCCGGCACGCTATGAAACTTCTAAATCGCTAAAAACCACTAATATTCAATTACTTAACTATAACAACGTGAATATAAACGCAAGTATATAAAATTCAAATCTGTCCAAAAGTAAAATTCTCAGCAATATACAAAAGTAGATGCAATATCAGAGAGCTCAGGAAATGCGTACGTTCAGTACAGAGTCTGGCTGACTCCAGTATGTCCAGTAAGGTACTGTCTTTGATAGCTGTAAGTCTATTGAGGCATGCTTGAGTGCAGTGTGACTCCTGGAATCAAAGAAAGTACCTTGCTATTCACATATACAGGTCTAAATATGTGAAGATGGATGCTAAACACTTCAGTAACATCAAATGGCGGAAAATCAAATAATTGCGATTTTTAAGTAAAGGAATGAGAATGTGTCGAAGGTCTGGTGCTGCGTGCTCTCCTTAAAGGAGGCGGCATGCAGTTAGAGAGTTCAGAAGAACAGTGTTCATTATGATAGTGATAGTAAGGAGAGAGTGAGGCAACATTGCGGCGAAGAGAGATACTGAAGACACTCAGTAAGAGGCAGGGAATTGATGAGACGAAAAGCCTTTGATTCCGTCCGGTCAAGTAGAGCTGTGTGGGTTGAGCCACCCCATACATGAGAAGCACACTCCATACAGGGCGGACAAGATCCCTGTATAGAGAGAGCAACTGAGCTGGGGTGAAGAAAATGCGGAACCGGTACAGCATACCTAACCTCTTAGAAGCTCTTTTGGAAAGAGAATATATGTATATGTCAAAAGTGTTAAGAGAAGAGGAAAGATGGGGTTGTCTGTTGTTGAAGGTAAGGGAATAGTCGTGTGGAAGATTGTGATGAGCAGACAGATGGAGGGATTGAGTTTCTGAGGCATTGAAAGTCACAAGGTTTTCTCTGCCCCAATCAGAAATAGCAGAAAGATCAGAGGTCAGGTGTACCATAGTCGTTCTACGCGAATCATGGAGTGACTGTTAAGAGGGACGCTTTGTGAAGCGGGTGGAGAAGTGAAGAGAGGAATCATCGGCATAGGAGTGGAGAGGAGAGGAAGTGCGACTTAATAGATCATTGATAAATAAAAGGAAAAGAGTGGGTGACAGGAGAGAATCCTGAGGAATACTACTGTTAATAGCTTTAGAAGAACAGTGGCCATCTACAACCGCAGCTATAGATCGGCTAGAAAGGAAATTAGAGATGAAGGCACAGATAGAAAGATAGAAACCGAAGGAGGGCAGTTTCGAAATTAAAGAGTTGTGCCAGACTTTATCAAAAGCTTTAAATATGTCCAGCGCGATTGCAAAAATTTTACAGAAATCCCGAAAGGAAGATGACTAAGAGTCAGAGAGATATACAAGAAGATCGTCAGTAGAGCGTCTCTTGCGGAACCCATACTGACGATCTGCAAGAAGATTGTGAGAAGAGAGGTGTTTAAGAATCTTCCTATTAAGGATACATTTAAAAACTTTAGAAAGGCAAGAAATCAAAGCAACTGGACGATAGTTGGAGGGTTGAGAGCGGTCACCCTCGTTTGGGACAGCCTGAATGAAAGCGAACTTCCAGCAGAAAGGAAAACTACCAAATGAAATACGAAGACGAAAGAGCTTGCCTGGGCACAGTGTCAGCACAGACACAGATAAAATGCATGGTGAACAATTTACCAATCAACCTAGAGTGTTAGCAACCATGCCCCGTTTACACTAACCATGCTAATTTTTTCTTGTAACAAAATTAAATGGTTAATTTATTTATGTCATGCTTGTTTTAACTCTCTAAATTGATTGTAAATTGACCATGGATTTGGCTGTTATAACCAAGCATACGGCGGTTATAATCCCCCCTCCCCGATTTGGGGAGGAATTATTGTAAACGCACTCCAAAAATTCATATCCTTTAATTAATTAACTAATACCGATGCGTTTAAAATTCACTAAAATAAATTAAAATAATGAACCATATTAAAAGATCAATTATTGAAAATTCTCTCAACTTTTAAATGGTAACAAAAACCTTTGATTAAAATTTAAAAACTTCTAATGTCTTTCAATTTAGATTAATTCAATAAAATGTGAGAGATTTTACGATCTTAACTGCCTGAACTGACTTTTTTCCCTTCTTTTAAATGAAAATGAAAATAAAATCATCCACATAATATACCATAAATAAGAGAAATAACAATAAAAGTAAGATAGTCTCCACTGGTGATAACGTTGCTTGAATATGAACACTGTGTACAGTTGATCCTGTACTGATTGGTTATGCGCAGGTCATACATAGCAAGATAGCTAAATGGACATAGGATTACAAACACAATTACTTTCTTAATAATTTTGATTTTTAATATGTTAATATTACATTATCATCAACACGCAAATAAGTCTATTGAGCGTCAATTATATAGTCCAATAAAATTATATGTTTATACATTTTTTATTAAAGTGTATGGGAGTGTTTCATTATGTAGGGGAACATGGGGTATAACGGAACCCTGAAGCAAGATGACATTTTTAGACTTCATAGCAATTTTCTTTTTAAAATTATTTATTGCTCTGTGTTCTTCGATTTCGATTTTCTTTTAAGAGAAACACGTTATGTGAACTTAAAACGGACAATGCAATTTTTGAAGAAACAAAAGTTGGGGGCATGACGCAACCCTGGGTTTCGTTTTGCCCCAATATATGAAGTGTAAAGTGACTTTCACCTATCTGACCTGACTTGGGGCCAGGTAAGTACAGACATATTGACCTTTTCTTGTGTGCATCAGGAACTAGAAGTGTGTAGCTACATTTTGGTGTAGGTTTCGTTTTTCTAACTTATTGCAATCAGAAGTTAGAAGGGGGGGGGTCAAGTTGACACCCCGACTGGGCGAGGGTGTAAAAATCGGCCGGAACGGCGAGGATTAAACGCTTTATAGTATGTCCAGTAAGGCACTTTCTTTGATAGCTGTAAGCCTATTGAAGCGTGCTTGAGTGCATTGTGACTCCTGGAATCAAAGAAAGTACCTTGCTATTCACACATACAGTTCTAAATATGTGAAGATGGATGCTAAACACTTCAGTAACATCAAATGGCGGAAAATCAAATAATTGCGGTTTTTAAGTAAACGCTGATAAACAAACACCCAATTGCGATGCCAGGCGGCAACTGAGCTTTTATCACGTCAGACCGAACTGGATGAAAGCAGGTGACAGCACTAGTACCGGCTACAGAGGGAGGGTTCCTTTGTGCCCTGGGGTTCTGTTATACCCTATGTTCCCCTACAGAATCTAAATAACTGTACGACTATTTTTTCCATTTTTCTTTTTCATGAAAGAGGATTTTCAAAGGTACGTATAAGGAAAATGACAATTTATTCTAAAGCGCCCAGAAATAAGAATTGACCTAATCGCTAGTACTGTTAAAGATGTGCTGCCGATGGACGCATGAAGAACATCACTGCTCCAAGCTGAAATTATAATTATAAAATTTACTTTAAATGTAACAAAACTTGTCTCATTGTTAAATATTATTTATTTAATATTACTAAGAACCACACTTTCTGGGGAGGTTTCACAATGACAGTGAGGTGATATCAGATATACATAAGGGTTTTTTCAAAGCAATAAGACTAAACGGTACAATAACTGAATACATGCAAATGTTTACTCTATTATTTAGAAGCCAAACCAGGTTAAATAGCAATATTTCTGTGCTATACTTTAGCGCATCTGAAAGTCCTTGTGGCAATCTGAGAAAACTGTTGAATAAGAGCATCACGTCTATTACAAACTCTCTACTCTAAAATGTACTGAGATCGTCTGATATACTGATATAACCTCCGATAAAATAATTAGTCTAGGAGTGGCAAATATTTCGTATGCCGAACATTCATACGATATACGGCCTGTATAGCATCCTGATTATTATGCTGAACACAATACTATTTGTATGTTGAGAGACTTAAAACATCTAAAATTTAGCAGAATTTCAACTTACTCAATCGTTCAATTCAGGTAAACAAAGTTGAAAGCGTAAATTATACAAAAACTCACCGCATAATACTCCTTTGTTTGGCCCTTTTAGGGCGCACTTAGTCCTTGGAGGAGCAAGCTGTGCAAGCCTTCTTATTTTTGGCATAAAACTTATTGTTCGCCAGATCAGCTGCAGCAAAGTGGCAGTACACGTAATGAGTCAATACTTTTTTTGCCTTCGAAAAACGATAATTTTCGCAGCCAACAAACCGTGTTTTTCCCGTACAGGACGAGAGTTAGGTCTTTTGTTTATATACCCTGAATATATGAACAATTGGTCAATGTTAGTTTTAACATTTAACGTCACATAATGTGCGATTAAATTATGTATTCCATTTTATAGTTCAAGAATTATAAGGGTTTAATGGGGATATTTAGAAGATAATTACAGTATATCTAACCTAGTACATGTAAGCAAACCATTAGTTCATTTCAGACCTACGAAGAAATTTGATTTTTAAAACTGATGTAGGACATCTTCGCAGCAAATAGTCATGGTTCAGTTTGTGCTAACCATCTTGGTTCTGTTTTATCTTACATTTCATCACTTACTTCTTGGTAGTCGTGTATGGTTCCATTTGTTTCAGCTCATCCTTCTTCCAGGTCCGGAAACTTTTCCCAGAAATCGCCATCCGTCATGTTATCAGTGTCGTACATCGCACTGATTAAGTCATTTACTACCGTCATGTTTTCTGATGAATAAAATAAACTGGTTATATACAGTGTCCCCCCCCCCAAAGTGTCCCTATTTTTATTTGCCCGTTGTTTAATAATGGATGTATATTTTATTATTGGGGTTTCTTCTTCATAAAGGATAAAGGTAACAGATTGAGGTTTTTATTCCGCATATACCTATACACTTCTAATCTTTCATTACTTAACTAATAAATATTGTACAGTGGCGCTCGTAAGTATTCGTAGAGAGAAATATTTCAGATATATTCGTCTATCTTTTGTACCATATATAGGATAGTCGTGAAACGTTTACGTTCCTTTGAAAAAATTTACAAAAACTTCAGCATTTTAACTTTCTTATTTTTCCTAAATTCTTTGATGTTTTACATTATATATTTTTTATTATTTTTTTTTTTTGTTAAATTTTTCCAACGTTAAACTTTACTATCGTTCGTATGCGTGGTACAAAAGATAAGGACGAATATAACTGAACTATTTCTCTCTACGAATACTTATGACCGCCACTGGGTACCCGGTCGATTCGCCGACAGACACACGTTTCAACAAAAAAAAAATTTAGTGACCATGTCAAATTTAGACATTAAAATCGGTACAGAACTAAATACATTATTAAGTGTGTTTTAAAATCGTTACAGAAGAAAATATTTATTTTCTGAGCATTAAAACCATTAAAGACTAAAATTTTTAAAAACGAATTTTATAGATTGTGAGCAATTGCTCTTAAGTAAGCTGAACCTTCATAGTTAATATAATTGTCTACCAGCTTACTCAACCTTTCATTGGCCGCTTCATACTTCTTGACATCCCTTGGCATAATTCCTGCTAAAGCCTGTTCGATGGTTATATCCCATTCATTTTGTTCTCTACGAAGCCTTCCAATTAGGCGGCACAAGTTTGGATGGGTGATGGCTACTCTTAGTTGGAACCCGCGATGCCATCCTTCTAATGAATTATTAGTGCGTGGTAAACCAGCTGTTGTGCGTTCCGTTACATTCCACATCGTAATGTCGAACTGTGGCCGCCTTCGCCTTCCCCTTTGCACAACCCCTAACCATGTAGCCTCAAAATAGGCGAGAAATTCACTAAGAATTTCATCAGTTTCATCTTCAATTGAAGCCATTAGGTCGTTGAACTTGCCAATAACGTCGTTGGTAGGAACAAATGCCAAAGCTTGAAGGCTTTTAATCATAAGTGTTCTTGGGTTCATTATACCAATTCTGCAGTCCGCAGGACTGGATTTGTCTCCAAAGACACTGTCCGAAGTGGAAAAAGCATCCAAAGATATGGGCATCAGGAAAGTTCTGCTTAACGCTGTTGATTGCGGCTCGCTCAAAGTCAACAGTGACTGACATTGGTTGCAACTGGCGTGCCGTCTTAAGTTGTGAAAAAATTGTCATATGTATCTTGATTTTTTTTTTGTTTAGTGATGCAATATACCAAAGGGACATTGTGATTTTTTCCGAGCAAGACATGGATCGAGTATAGTTGATGACCCAATGGTGCGCTATCAAATGTACCATCACAAAACCAATGTTGACTCCTTGCTAGTAAATCAAGGTTTTTGTCCGTTGCCATAATAATGCCTTCGTTTTCATACAAGATAAACCGTTCTCCCCTGAATGACACCCTAAGTTCATCTGTTAGCTTGTTGCCATCAGGAACTTTCCTTTGTCTCCTTATCATTCTGCCGAGACTTTCCTTTTTGGGAAGAGCACCAGCTGCCTCTAAGGGAAAGTCAGATGTGCATGTTTGCTTGATAGTACGAGTGACCTCTTCCGTGTCAGTAGCCCTTTCTTTCATGCGTTGCAGCGTCTTAAGCACAACGGCGCGGTTTGCATCAGGGGAATGAGAATGGGCAACTGGTTCTTCTTGAAGAACATCATTCAAGGTCGTAAGACGTCCTCCACATTTGCCTATTTGTTCACATCTCCAATACGTCACCTCACCCCTTTGCCTGTCAATGACGTAGGCATATCTACCGTAAAGCAATTTCCTTGCGCCACGTTTTGTCAAAGTGAATTCCATGGTTTAAAACGAAAGTTTTAAATTATACAATATACACCGAGAAAAATAAAGATATATATACATACATTTTATATAGTATTATCGATATAAATTTATTTAAAAAAGGTATCTATGTTTTTACGTCAAGCGTCTATAACCGTCAATTTAACATAATTTAATATTTTAACAAAATAATTCAATAACATTTAATAATAACCTTTAATAACATAACATAAAAGTTTAATAACAATACAAATTACAACACTTACAATGACTTACCTGAACTGAATGATGAGTGAATCCAAACATAAAAAATCTGGGCATAAGCGAACAAAGAAAGTTACAGCTGCACGAGTAGTTGGTTGGTAAAAACAAAACTATTACGTTACTTGGTTGATAAACTTATTGTGAGAATAGTGTAAACAATTTGACATGTTCACTTAAATAATTTTTTTTTGTTGAAACGTGTGTATTTTGTCATAGAAATATTAATGACAGTCCATTCGGCGAATCGTCCGTTCGGCGAATCGTCCGTTCGGCGAATCGTCCGTTCGGCGAATCGTCCGTTCGGCGAAACAGCCGTCGGCGAATCGTCCGTTCGGCGAAACAGCCGTCGGCGAATCGTCCGTTCGGCGAAACGTCCGTCGGCAAAATGTCTGTCGGCAAAACGTCCGTCGGCGAATCGACCGGCCACGCCGCCACTGTACATCAAAACCGTTCCTTCACAATTTCATACTTAAAGCAATGACATTTCCTAATCTCTACGAAATTAGAAAAAGACGATACCGCTACCAATAGACTAATAAGGACATAGCGGCATTACTCCACATTCACAGAGGTTTCAGCATGATGGAGCACCACCACACACTGCTTGTGAAGCTCGCAACTTTTTGAGGAAACATTTTCCGGGCGACTAATCTCCCTTCATGAGTCAGTGATGGCCCTCATACTCACCTAACCTCACATCCCTTCATTTTTTTGCGTGTGCTTACATAAAAGACAGGATGTATTCTACCAAGCCTAAAACACTTGGAGACATAAAGACCAAAGTCTATGAGATAATCAACAACATTCCAGCTGGACTAATTCCAAAAACTATGTCAGATATTTATGTAAGGTTAGATATTGTGTTAGAAAAAAATAGCGATTACACTTCACATGTTGTTTACTTAAGGTTAATAAACTGCTATGTTTTACGTACCTGTTGCGTTTGTCTTTGAGTCTACATCGCCTTTTTTTAGTTTAGAACATTTATTTAGGTATAAGTACTCCCTGACCTGATTAAAACCTTCGCAGTAAAATATAATTTCAGAATTAAATGCAAGTAAATTCTAAATTCTTAAATACATATTATTTAAGATATCTTTTAAACCTTATCTTATCCAGGGCAAGCTTCCATAGCTCAGTTGGTAACACCGTTTCCCTATTAGCAATCTGAAGGCACTGAGATCGGGAGTGGGGTGGTTTGAACCCCGATAGTTGGCCTGAGCGGTGTGCCATTTTGTAGCCCTATTAGATTATTATTATTATTATTATCTTTCTTAGGTAATTGTATTACTAAAGTTTTTTATTCGGACACGAACGTTCTTTTATAGTATGCAAATAATTATAAAGCCAATGATTGATGTATGTTACGCGTTAATCATTGTAAAGATTTGTTAAGATCAAAATACGGTATGAACATATTGGCAGGATCGAATTTACAGTTTAATTATAAAATACAGAGTTTATAAAATGGTAACGAATAATAGAACAAACAATTACAAGGAAGAGGGGGGGGGCATTTATACTATTCCATGTATGGATTGTATCTTGAGTTATGTTGGAGAAATGGTAAAACCTATGGCATAAGGAAAGGTATGCTGTGTCTTCGTTTTTTCACTCGCATGAAAACATCACGAGCAATATGGTAGCAATGAGTATGAATAACCTTGCTAAAGGTACGTGTAATACGAAAATTATTGTTAGGAACATTAATTGCATGCTAGAAGTGTCATAAATATAATATTAATAATCATTTAGCATTGCTTGATACTGGTTTAATTAATAACAGTATTAGCAATAATTAACTATCGTAATCATCCGCTTTTATTTAGTATTAGAGTATTATGGATGTGTTGCTGTCTTTTATCTATACTAATAACACTATGAATGACTTAACGATGTACTCATAACCAGAACTGTCTTGCCTGGAAGGGCTACCAACCAACCTACTTAAGGAAACAGGAATAGCCAGCCAAAGATTATTTCCTTTAATATTTATAACCTATCCTTTTCAAAATAAGAGGTGCAGTCAATAAATGCCCGGAATTATTTAATTAAAAAGCAGTCAATAAAATCTGCGCATTTATTGACTGCGCCTCGTAAGTTTCAATGAAAGTTGACAATTTCTGTGAGGAAATAATAATAATAATAATAATAATAATAACTAAAAACAATTGTTTCTTACCTAGAACTCTTTCTTCCCGTTTAGGAGGATCAGCTTTACAAAGTCTAGCGTAATTCTGAGCCGATTTTTCCAGATTGTACTTCCATTCCTTTAAATAAATTATAAAAAAGCAGTGGCGGACTGAGTCCCATTAGGGTGCATTTGCATTTTAGAGGGAGCTTGCCTTAATTATGGAGGTGAGTCTTATTGGGACACCTAAACTCAAAAATCAACAAATGATGGGTGAAATAACAACATACAAACTGATTTTTGGATCAATGCAACACGAACAAGAGAGAATGAGAGCACGTCCGTCCAGCACGGGATCTAGTTTATAACTAACTGTACGAACTTGGTATTGAGACATTGGTATTTAATTGGTATCCTTCTTTTCTGTGAAAAAATTAATCCTTTTTAATTTATACGAGGGTACTTCAATAAGTATCCACACTTTTTATTTTAGTGGTAATATAGTATATATAATATATACTCGTAATAACGAGCGAAACTGAGATCTATAGGCTTATTTAGGCTACTCGTAGCTGTCACATCGTACGAGTAGTGAGCATGGCTGCGCCGCTTTCAATTTATACTCAGGAAGAACAGAGATCCGTGGTTCGTTTTTTGTGGACAGAAGGTGTGAAAGGAGCTGAAATTCACACGCGTTTATGTGCTCAGTATGGGAATAATGCGTTACCACGGCGAAGTGTGTACGAGTGGATTCAAATGTTCAAGGAAGGTCGGACATGTGTGACAGATGCTCAGCGCTCAGGACGACCGTCAACATCAACCAGTGGTGACAAGCAGGAAGAAGCCAGAGCCATGATTTTCGATGACAGAAGATTAACAATAAAAGAAATTGCATCTTCATTAGACATTAGTGAAGGGTCAGCCTACTCGATAGTTCATGACATTTTTGGCTTTCACAAGGTTTGTGCAAGATGGGTGCCCAAACAGTTGACAGAAGAGCACAAGCGTAATCGTATGGATGTCTACTCTCGTCTTTTGGCGCGGTATCATAATGAAGGTGAAAACATTTTGGAACGCATTATCACTGGAGATGAAATCTGGATCCATCACTATGAACCAGAAAGCAAACGACAGAGCATGCAATGCAAGTTTTCCTTTTCCATGATGAAGGTCCAACGTGGGCAACGGGTCACTCGCAAAGAGGCCCCAAAATATAACTTCCCTCACTAGCTATCTGATTAGCTTAGCTTCCCTCACTAGCTCTCTGATTAGCTTAGCTTTCCCCACCAGCTATCTGCTTAGCTTAGCTTCCCTCATCAGCTCTCTGGTGAGGATGTTCAGTATTTCAGGATGTTCGGTATTTCCATTTGATCGGGTCTGCAGGTGAATATTTCATTTGTCCTATAGGCTATAGCTCGGGCTATATCTTCTGGGGTAAAATCAAAATCTGTTTTACACTCTTCTTCAAAGAATATATACCTGTCAAGTACCAACCACTCTGTAACGTTTTGGGTTACTGAAAACTGATTCGTACTGGGCTCTCAGTGTTTCAGATATTTCTTTTAAATCGTCGATTAGTTCATTATTTCTTTTCCTTTCGAGCCCGATAGTGTCGCACCTTCTCTCCCTTTCGCATTCTTTTTCCTTTTCGTATAGCTATAGAAGTATTTTGGGTTCTCCTTTATTACTTCTACCGCATTTTCTCTTCCCTCTCTGTATAATCCTTAATTAGGGCTTCTATTGCCCTATCGATACTCTCCAGTTTTTCTTGTATTACTTCCTTGGTATTGTTGTCTGTGCAATTAATTAACTTCGCAGCTACTATCTTTCCTTTGCAGAATATTGTTCACTTTTGCTTCTCGAAAAAATTCCTCTTCCTTTTTGGTTTTCAAATTTTTTTTTTAATTTCCAGCGTATATATATATATATATAATATTATATATATATATATATATATATATATATATATATATATATATATATATATATATATAATAACAAATACAAAATTTATAACCACTTCGATTTTTCTTAAAAATAAGAAAATAACGGAAAATTTCGATGGAACTTTATTATTTCATAATTTAATAAAGAGAGGGAATAAATATTATCGAAAATGGTTGAACTATAACTGAAGGCTTTTATCTCATACACAGTATTTTGTATGTCTCCCTTTCGCAGCAAATATAACAGCTGCTCCTCGTAGTACTGATTCCATCAATTTAGCGATGGTATCTTGGGTGATGTTGTTCCAGCATCGTTGTTTCACTTTCCATAGATTGGTAAGTTTGTTTGGAATGTGCTTTTCATTTTCATATTTAAACAGTGTCAATAAATTCTCAATTCGATTTAGATCGTATAATTGTGGAGACCATTCTGTAATTATGAACATAATATGGTCTTTATACTTCAGAATTAGATTTGCGTTGTGGTTCATTATCTTGTCGGAAAATAGAGTTTTGACTCACTAGGCGTTAATCACATGATAGTGCATGATGAATTAAGATGGAATGGTATTAGTCTTCATGGTACTAATGATTTTCAGAACGTCTCTGTTGTTGTTGTTGTTGTTGTTGTTGTTGTTGTAAGTGGGGAAATGGGAAATATAGGTGAAGAGTTGATAGGACCTCGGGCTCACCAAGGATGCGCAGGGTTTTTTTTAAATTCGGAGGGGGAGGGGGTAAGGTGAGGTGATAGGCGATTCATCTTCCTTGCGCGTTCGAGCTTTTGTGGGGTGCTTGTCTTGTTTGCTTAGAATTTGGGTTTTCTACCTCTTTTTTTTTATCTTCTGTCGGGTACAAATAGTGCCGTTGGTTGGGGTTTCTGCTGCGGGGTAGACTTCTCTTGAAGAGGGAGTATTCTCTCCCGCGGCGTGGTCTAATATCGAGTTCTGCATAGGTCTGTGACGATGTGTTTCGTACCTTCCTCCAAGTTTTCTCTGCCCTGTTGTGCAGGAGCACATTGAGGGTAGGTAGTTGGCTTGATGGTGCAGGACCTGGGATGAGATTCTGTCACTGATTCGCTTGCCCAGGATGAATCTTGTTCCAGTGTTTTGTATACCCACTCAAACAACCCCATACCGTTACGGAGTTCCAACATGCTTCACAAAATTTTATACAGTGTAGAGCCAATTCATCATCGAGTCTACGTCTGATTTACTGCATTATCCTTTATGTGTGTACCAAACAAATCCAATTCGGACTCATCCGTAAAGCGAACTATTTGCTTGCTTTCAGGAGTAAAATTCTTGTATTCTTTGGATCACTTAAGTTGTTTTTAATGGTTTCCTTCCTTAAGAAGGTTTCCTTTTAATACAATGAAATAAAAAATTAAACTAAGTGGTTTTAATTAATGAAAGAAGCAATGATAAAGTCCTCAGAAGCAACAGTAGTATGGTGGCAATGAGTGCGAGTGCACACGCGTACATACCTACACGTGTGCTGGTACTGGCACTGAGGGAAAAAGTGTTCTTCTTCTTTCGCAGCTTATTACCCCATCTTTACATGGGGTCGCTGTTTTTGGTTCGTCTTCTCCACTCTCCTCTGTCGTATACCGCGTCCTCCTCCAAGTCCTTCTCCCTGATGTCCGCCACCACACAGTCCCTCCATCTCGTCTTCGGTCTTCCTCTTCTCCGTCCCGGCAACTCCATCTCCAGCACTCTGCGCCCCACATACTCCTCCTCTCTTCTCCTGACGTGTCCATACCACCTCAGCCTGGCCTCCTGCACCTTCTTAGATGCTTCCGCCACCTTCACTGTTCCCCTTATATGCTCATTTCTGACCCTATCCCTCCTCGTCACTCCACACATCCATCTCAACATCTTCATTTCAGCCACATCGATTTTTCTTTCATTGCTCTTCTTCATTGGCACAGTCTCCATTCCATACAACATTGCCGGCCTCACCACTGTTTTGAATACCTTTCCCTTCAGTTTCACTGGGACCCTCTTGCAAATAAAAAAAGGAGCAGAGGGGAAAAAGAGGAAAAAGCGGAAAACAAAACGGTGAGTAAGGGTAGGCGTTGGAAACGGCTGGATGTAGAAATCTTTACCATAAAAGAAATCTCTCCAAACCTCAGAGTTGGTTTTTTTCGTCCCTTTTATCGTAGTTTAATTTTTGCAATGAAAGGCAGAGAAAATCATGGGAACTGATTTAATCTTTGTGAGAAAAGAAATGGAATTTTCTTCTGTGTACCATATATATATATATATATATACACCCAGGGTGGCGTAGTATCGCGATACATTTTCTGTATCATGTATCGTATCGAGATACAAATAAGTGTCAGTAACACGATACTCTCTTTTCTTCAAAGAGAAACAGAATGTTTGATGAATTGCTTGGAAAGTCACTGGTTGTAAAATTCAATAAAAATAGAAACTACAATAATTCAGTTGTTTCATAATAATATGTCAGATATGATGTATATATTTATATATATTATATATTATATATATATATATATCGTAAAGAACGACGCTTGTATAGGAGAACATTCCGCGCAAGATGAGAAGAGAGAACGAACAAATGAAAAAATGAGGTAACCACCCGGGAATCGAACCCGGGATCTTCCGATTGCCGGTCAGATATGATAACCACTACACCATGGTCCTCACTCAATCAGAAGTCGTAATTCCTCTACATACGCGCAGAAACCATCTCTCTTCTCATCTTGCGCGGAATGTTCTCCTATACAAGCGTCGTTCTTTACGTTATTTATACTGCGTGTTCTTTACAGTTGAAATGTATATATACTGTTATATATATATATATATATATATATATATATATATATATATATATGTGTGTGTGTGTGTGTGTGTGTGTGTGTGTGTAAACATGAACAATGAATAATTCCTACATAATCAAATATTCTTTTTTACATAAGAACCAAAGTCGCCTAACGCGAGTTTGGATTAAATTTTTATTTTTTGCTTTCTATTTTTGCAGTCACAACCATGCTACCTACCATTTCTATGGTTAAGTCGTATCCATGTTTGTGTCATTCGAGGTTCGTTGTGAGAAGCGAATGTCCCTTAATTTCATTCCCTTAAAGTACAAACAAGACACTCGACGGTTTAGATCGTTTAACATTTCCATCACAATATTACCCATATCTCCATTTTCCATCTATTATAGACTTTATGATAATTAATTATTGTTGTCTTGCATCTAACCCTCATCCCTACACATTGCATGTGACATGATGTGAACCCTTGTTTGTACTTCTTCATTCATTTACTTAATTCTTACTCCAATGTACCCAATTCCTTAATAATGGCTATAAACCTTTCATTACTATATTGCTCTAATTCATCTCTTCTAAATTCTCTCAATAATGACTTGTACTGCACGTATGAATTAAATAACTATGGCATATTAATTATGAATTGACGTATGGCATAACACTGAGTAACAAAATTTGAAAAACTTTTCTGTTTATTGTGATTTTTCTGTCGTTTCTTAATAATTTCGGGGCGCTGATTCCAAAAATCACACTTTTCATACGGCAAAGTATATAAAGAAGGCTAACAAATATTTTCTGAAAATAAAAATACTATTGGAAATTAATGATCATTGAGCCAAAATCGTTTGACAAACCCAAAAGGATGCAGAGGATATAATATATATCATGAGGAGAACCGATAAGAAAATAACAAGCCTCGTTATGTAGTGTGCGTTCCTTAAAAATGCACTAAAGAACGCGACTTCCGCGTATGAACATTCTTATCCTTTCTGATCAGCGACCATACGTAGTCTCCCATCATGGAAGCATCCCAATGGCCCTGGTACCTTTTCTCCATCGTTTAAATATCTTGATGGAATCTTTCGCCATTTTTCTTCACTCACATCGCCCAGGTTATCACGAAAAAAGTCTAGATGTGAATGCAGATAGTGTAATTTTAAAGACATACGGCGCCCCATTTTGTCATCTTGGCTTCAAGGTTCTTTGAATTCAACAGCGCCTTGACTTGTGGTCCTACAAAGATGCCAGCCTTGACTTTGGCCTCAGAGAGTTTAGGGAACATGACCCGAATCTGTTGAAAAACTTCCCCTCCAAAATCTAACGCAGTTACAAACTGCTTAATTAGACCCAACTTAATATGGAGAGGTGGTAGCAGAACTATGTCAGGCTTCACAAGAGGTTCCCTGAGTACATTGTACTTTCCTGGTTGCAGTCCTTCACGTGGAGGCCACTGAACTGTTTTATAGTGCTCAGTTGAAGCTCTGCTATCCCACAGGCAAAGAATGAATATTTAGTAAACCCTCCTTGTAAACCTAACAGGAAACCAATAATTTTGAAATCACCACACACGTCCCAGTTATATTGTTCATACCTGATTTGAGTGAGCAGTTGTTCGACATTTCCACAGTCCTCTTTCATTTGAACAGAATGTGCAACTGGTATAGATGGATATTTGTTCCCATTGTGGAGTAGAATAGCTTTTAAACTCCGAGTTGAACTTTCAATAAACAGGCGCCACTCTGAGGGTATATGTGTTAACCCAATAGCTGTGAATAGACCATTAACCTCGCTGCGATAACAGAGAGAGCCATTGACATCGTAGAACCTTGCAAACTCTTCATGCCGCTTTCGGTATACAGTGCTTTTGCAGTCTTCTCCAAGCAAATTCCACTCTTTGAGTCTGGAGGTCAGAAGCTCAGACCCTGATTTCGTCAGACCCAAATCTCTAATTAAGTCGTCCAATTCCCTCTGATTTGGAAAGTGAGGGTTTGTACTGAAAGTTACTGTATATTCTTCATCATGACTGTCCTCACCAGCCGACATCTCAGATGAGCTAGTTGCATCCTCATTTTCAACCTGCAAAGCAAAGAAACAAAATATAGGCATAGCTATATACTTATGTAGAAGAGCATCAGCACTAAGAAAAATCGACACATAATGACCCACAGTCTGTAATACAGAAGGTAAAGTAATGGATAGATACCTGTTCTGGTGGACGTGGTATTGGAAGACCTTCGCCATGTGGTACAGGAGCTATGGACGACGCTATGCTTGGATACTGAAGAGTCTGCCTTCCTTTAACTTTCATGTACTTAGAAACATCTACCATGCAGTAGTAGCAATCGTCGTGGTGGCTCTTTGGTTCTCTCCATATTCTGGGTACCGCAAAGGGCATTGCCTTGCGTACTCTCGACAGCCACCCTTCAAGTGTGGAGCGGCAGCTTCCACAGATCACACGCATGGGCTGCCCGGGGCTTATCTTGGTCACCCATAGGCATACCAAAATAGGGCCGATACGCGATCCAGAACTTGGTGCCTTTCACAATCTTGTGCGATACTTGCTTGGGGCCTATGTAATACCCACAAACGTAGCAGAATATATCCGGCGAGTGTTTACAAGCTCTAGTTGCCATTCTCTTTACCAAACTGTACTACATTAATCATAACCTGCAGATATAGAGAGAAGAGTTATTAAATCTGGAACAGATTCCAGATTCCAGAAAAATGATGTATTCACAACACTGAAATAATGTTCGCAATAAAAAAGGATCGACAACACTCAAATCGTCACCACAGAGAAACACAGAAACACTACCTCAGTGCTGGTAACCATCAGACAAACAACCTGCTTTCTTTTTGTGCTCACACTCACTGACTTCTCAGACTCTGCGCTCTTCTTTATATAGCACAGTGGAAGTTTCGGGCAATTTCTAGAGCAAGAAACTGTCAACGAACATCCGAATTGTTCTCAACAATTCCTGATTATTCTGATATTGCTGCGCCTATAATAACATTATACTGGTAAAACATGAAAAATGGATTATCTCTGAAACCATTGATGATACACACAAACCAAGGCCGGATTTGGACTCAGCGCCCACAAATGCATATAAAAACATAAAAAATTCTATATAAACAGAATCAGTGTTACACAGTGTAATTTGAATAACTATGACGTCATAAAGTAACTTAATTCTCTTCACGTTTTCCATACCTTGAATACTGAATCACGTGTTTAGTATGTGGATATCTTTCGTATTCAATGTATGGTAAATTCTTTAACATAATAATAAAAACTTTACACTTTATACGTCATTATGTATATGTTGTTCATTCATACATCCATATCTTATCTTGACCGTTAACTTTTATTAATTGTATTAATTATTCATTCATCGACCTACCTATTGTGAACCAATTGTGCGACTACCAATATGTGTACAATACTTTGAGCATTCGTACATGTCCCCTGATGATCATGATTACGTACATAGTTACGTACATGTACATACGTTCACATGTATTCTTTTTATTTCTTTTCTTTAAATTAATTAATTTCTCGCAATACTTATAAATGCATATACAAGTGTTCAAATTCCGCTGACAGCAGCGAAAGCGAAAGTTTCTGAGGTGAAAATCTCCTCTCGCTTGCTTCTAATTTATAAAACATTATTTTGTGTGTTGTATATATATATATATATATATATATATATATATATACACACACACACACACACACACACATATATATAATATATATATATACACCGTATGCGCCCATGTATTTTGTGTTATATTCCTAACATCTTAATTGTCTATAAATATGAAACACTGTAAAAACAAACAAAGCTATAGTTAACTGTTTAATAGTAATTAACTGTAATATTTTAATATAATGTAATTGATATACTTTAATGAAACTATAATTAACGATAATAATTTAATATAATGTAATTAATGTACTGTAATGTAACTGTAATTAACAAAAATAAGCGAATGTGAATTAATTGGTAATTATAATCAAAATTGTAATAAACCAGAATTACAACGTACTCAGTGATGTACTTGGGATTGTACTCAATGTACGACCCGACATTATGTCGCCATTTAGGAATGTATACGCAGCGATATTGTTATTATTCTTTTTATTATTATTTTTTCGTTGGGATAAATTTTGATGTGCTTTCTACTTTGCCAAATAATTGGTGACTTGTTGTTTTTAAAATTTCTTAATCATTTTTAGATTTAGCTTAATAATGAATCCTGAGTAACTTTTTGCAATGTTCATGTTTTGTAACATTCTCTCTTCGTTATAAAAGATGAAGTCATGTCTTACCTAAGCATTTAATTGTAAAACTTAAACCTTTAATTTTTGCTCATATGCATATCTTAGTATAAAGATGCATAGTTCAATTTCCACTTCTAATTAACTCGGCGGATCAGGAAAACATCAGATCTGAAAATACGCAGTTTAAGATAAAAATATGGCTTCCTCTTCCAATATCCTGTTTATCTGTTTAAACATTGTCACAGCAAAAAGTTTACTTTATTTTTAACTATTGTGCAAAAATAATACAGCCTTTTCAACATTTAATAATAATGATGTTAGCAGAATAGGGGTATATAAACCCCCATAATTTCTTCCATGTTCATTCTGATTTAGACTACGAGGCTGAGCATTCCCTGTAACATTTTAGCAGTAAATTATAGTAAGAAAAAGTCTTTATCTTCTCCTTCGAGCCGTGCTCTCTTCAGAGAACTTAGTCATTAAAATCTCCCGATACGTTACAAGAAGAATCGGGGGGACCCCTCAGAGAATTTAATAAGCCAATAGACCAATGTTCTATAGGCACTTTGTGCACAACACGTTCCTTTTATCACATCTACCACTTCCGTCAATGTAAAAATTCTAAACTCTAAACATACTAATATTGAATTTACTTCTAAACCGGATTAAACCGAACACCTCATTTTTTGATCTAAAGAAACCCCTTATTGGTGATCACTTAACCCAATTGGCTTCTCCCAAGGTACTCGACGGTCCTTCACATGGGCCGCTGTTGGATGAATCATTTTGGGGAATTTCCCTATGGCGACGCGCTTTGTGCACCCGCAAAGAAAGCAAAACACAACATGGAGCCCCCCTCGTCCCCCTAGCCCTCATAGTTCAGTTCCAACGTATCAGTCATTGTATTTTCCCATTCCCCCGTAATTTGAGCAACTGTATTGTTAATTCCTGCTGAACTTTTACGCTTTTATTTTCAGTAACAGAAAAAGCCGTGACCTATTATTCCTTTTCATCAACTGGTACATCGGTACCTGATGACGGCATTTCAGACTAATTAACTATTCTATTAACTGCTTCTGCAATCTACCATAGTTATAAATAAGGTAGCTCGATAAAGCCTCAGTAAAGCTGTCTTTATAATACGAAGGAATACAAATAGATACAAAGGCCAACAAACCATAACGAGGTTATGTTTAAGAAGAGAGGTTAAGAGAAGAGAAGAAATTTTAAGGATAAATTAAAATTTTAAAGCAAAGCAAAGAAGGGAGATTAAAGGAAGAGAAGTAAATTTAAACACAAGTGAAAATTTAAAAGCAAAGAGGGGAAAGACAGAATGAAAATTCTACAATTAAATTATGCGCTAACAAATGCTTCTAACTGGCAAGATAAGCACTAGTCCCTTTTTAAAGGAATCGACCGAATTACTTTTAATTATGTTGGCTCGCAATTCATTCCATAATTAACTATACGAATGAAAAAATAATGCTTAACTTCGTTAGAATTAAAGTGTTTGCCCACTATCTTTACTATGAGTTCTATCTGTATTTTCGAAGGTGAAATATTTTTCAGCGTCGCTATTATCAAAACCTTTAATCATTTTAAATACCTGGATTAAATCTCTTCGAATGCGTCTTTTTACAAGTGAGAATTAATTTAATATTTCTAAACGGGCAATGTATGATTTGTTACTAAACCTGGACATCAAATTAGTAGCCAATCTGTCTACGTCTGTCGTAAATATGAGGACGAGAACTGAACATAGCATTCCAGGTGGGGCATACTGAGGAATTATATAATGTTAGCATTGTTTTCTCAGACATAATTTCAAATGATCTACCAATAAATCCTAAGATTCTATTTTCTTTTCTCACCGTTTCGATACACTGCGTACTCAATTTAAGAGTTTCGGCAACAATAATTAATACCTAAATCCTTCTCTTTCGTAACACTCGTTAGTGTCTTGTCGCGTATTAAATACTTTTCATTGACATTGTTTCTACTGATATGCACCATTTTACATTTGTCTATATTAAAATTCATTTGCCAAATTTCTGCCCATTCGAGTAACTTATTAATATCTTTATGATTCTGCAAACGTTCTGCCGCCGATTTTGTTCGTCCTCCTCGTTTGGTATCATCCGCAAATTTATAAATTATATTCTTAATTCCTTTGTCGATGTAGCGCAAAACACTAAACTACGAGTACACTTAATTTGCATCCTGCACTTTTATTAAGAATTTTTTTTTTTAAATTTCATTAAGTAAAAAAACATCATTTCATCGGAGCATCGTTTCATCATTTACTCGTCTCTCTGTATTGCTCTCTTACTGCTCACCTCAAATCCATCTATGGATCAGAACTCAATTTGCAAAATATATCTATCTATTCTATTCTTAAAAATGTTAAGCTACGATCTGCGACGAAAAGTAGTACATCGAGTGACGTGTTTAAGAATAGATTATGTACAGTCGCCTGCAATAGGTCCGCTCCACCCTCTCCGAGATGTGGTAACAATGCAGTCCCTCTTAAACCCCAGTCCCCCACCCTCACTCCCTCCCTCTCCTCCTCCCCCTCTCAGGTGTTACATAGTAATATTTTTATTTTTTGAAAACCAATGACCGAATAAATATATTGTTCACTGTAGTTTTGGTGGTAATGCTAGGACGACTATGTATTTTATTCATGCATCATTCCTAAATTTAGGGAATAGAGTAGTTAGGTTATTTTACAAACGTGGAATACTTTAAAAACTTTCAATCATAAGATCTTGATGTGGTCTTGTTATAGTTAAAGTGTAAGATAAATTGTAGTATCGACTTTTCCTCCAGGCAATAACATTTTTGTTCAAAGTCCATGCATCATCAACAAATGATTATCCAGAAAAAGGTCTATCCATGGAAAGATAATGATAACATAGTTAAATTTTTTATTACACAAATAAACATGAATCAAGTAAATTTAGGGATTTTCTTAAGAACATACAAAACATAATGTTCAAAGTATAAGAAAGTGACAGTTGTTCAAGTAAATAAATATATACTGTATTTACTACATCACAACCATAACATTATTACACAAAATTACTCAATACTTGGTCCATCCTCCATTATTATTAATGACCTCTCGTAGCCTATTTGAAGCAGATTCCACGTGGTTGTAGATGAATTGCGGGTTCCTGCGGAAAAGTTCCCACTCTACCATGGTGTGTTCCAGCAGGTGCCGAGATGTCCTCTCCTACCCAGGCTTCCAAGCGTTAACCACATTTGCCCACACACTTTCAATGGGGTTTAGGTTACACCCCTTTGTGAGCCAGTTCAGCAGCTCGACATCTCGTTGTTCCTGAAATTACCGTCTGATGATCCTGGCAGTATGATATACAGGGTGTCCTAGAAGTTTGGACTCATAGGGAAAATAGACATTATATTTTTAAAGTGAAATAAACATATTTCTAATGTGTTTTACATTTCAGAAAAGAAAACACCCTAATGGCTCAGTATATCAATCAAGAGAAGATGGAACTGGTGTTGCTACATCTTTCCGGAAAAAGTCAGAGGAAGGCCTGTTCGTGAAATAACTGACATGCCTCCTTTACCTTAACCTTATGAACATTATGTTTTTTCGTGCGTTGGTCTCTCTTCACACGGATGTCAAGCTGGTCTGGTGGCCCTCTGACTTTTTCCGGAAATATGTAGCAATACCAGTTCCACCTTCTTTTGATTGATATACTCAGCCATCAGGGTATTTTCTTTCCTGAAATATTAAAAATAACATTAGAAATGTGTTTGTTTCACTTCAAAAATATAATGACTATTTTCCCTATGAGTCCAGACTTCTGGGACACCCTCTGTATGTTAATCCTCCATCTATTACCTTGGGTGGTTCGAGGTTGACGGGGGTTCTAGTTAGGTGACAGCAAGGGATTTTCTCACTCTGAGGTAGCTGGTACCGTGTAGGGAATCGCAGTAGTTTCTTTTATACTACACTCCGATTCCTTCTTGTAGTAGATCAGAGGATTCTGTGAAAACTTACTAAATTATCTGACGGTTCCCCGATTCTTCTCGAGCGTATCAGGAAATTATTTATTCTATTTTAAAACTAAGTTCTCTGGGGAAAGCAGGGCTCAAAGGAGAAGACAAAGCGATCCTCTTCCTGAATTTTACTGCTTCTGAACTAAATAAATAACCTCAAGGTTAGATCAGAATAATCAGAATGATAATTTAAAAAATTACAAGAGTTTATATACTAATAATTTTGTCTCATTCCATCACGTCTCTCATGTAAATATTGAATTTAGCGTGAATAGAATATATACTATATATATATGCTTCTCAGCCATGCTTGCTCATAGCTATATCCCTGCAGAGTTCATGAGGGTATATATATCTTGTCCCCGGTCAAAAATAAGTATGGAAACATTCTGCCCAGCAATAATTACAGGCCTATTGCTGTCTCTTCCTGCTTCTCGAAACTACTAGAAAAACTCTTGTTACTCCGATTAAATGATTACCTATGGACATCTAATCAGTTTGGTTTTAAAAGGTCCCACTCAACTGACCTGTGTATCTATGTACTTAAAGAAACAATATCTAAATACATTGACAGTAATTCAACTATTTATAGCTGTTTCCTAGATATAAGTAAGGTATATGATAGAGTGAACCACAATATTTTATTTAAAAACTAGAAGACAGGAAGGTTCCATGTACATATTAAATTTATTGAAATTTTGGTATTCCCACCAATCTTTTACCGTTAGATGGGGCAATGTACTATCCGAATGTTTGGCTCCTCTTGCGGGGTGAGACAAGGTTCCTTGCTGTCCCCTATGCTGTTTAATGTGTGTATTGACGGATTAATTGCTTCACTTAATGAGGCAACAGTGGGATGTTGTATAGATAACACAAGGAAAAATAATTTAGTTTATGCCGATGATATGGTGTTAATAAGTCCCTCTGTTAAAGGTCTGGATCGGCTACTAAAAGTCTGCGAAGAGTATTCGCAGAAACATGATATTCTTTTTAATGTTACAAAAACTAAGGTTATGCAATTTCATCCTAAAAGCTGTAATCAGCCAGCTGATATTAGTTTAAAATGAAAGGTGAAGTAATTGAGGAAGTATAAGAGTTTAAGTATTTTGGTCAAACTATTACCAGCTCCTTCAGTGATGACTCGGATATAAGAAAACAATCTCGAAGCCTTTGTGCTCAAGCGAATTTGACCATAAGGAACTTTCGGTTCTGTACAAGTGAAGCTAAAGACACTCTTTCGTACTTTCTGCAATAATATATACGGAACAGCAACTGTGGGTGAATTATAAAAAAGGTTCTGGCAGAACCCTAAATTTGCTGTACAACAGGTCTTTTAGACTCTTACATAAATTACCCCCGAGATGCTCAGCTTCGCAAATGTTTGCTACTCGCAATGTCCCGAGCTTCCCGGAGGTAACAAGACGTGCTCAATACAGTCTGATGCAAAGAATTAAAAATTCAACCAACCCGATTATCCAAGCTATCCATGAGTCCTGCCGTTTATCCTCTCAGCTATGGAATTCTTGGTACGAAGACGTCTGTCTGTAGCTCCACTTAACTTTGACATTACTGTATTATTTCTAATCAACTGTGTATATATTTCTATCCTTAGTATGTGCACTAGGGTGCATCGAAAAAATCAATTTTTATAATTTAATGAATGGCGGGTGCGCAAAACATGTGAATGATCTCTACGAACCTATATTCTAAGTTTCATTAGCCTACGACATGGGTAAGTGCCTGCGAGATGACTTTGAAATTATGAAACAAAAAATCGCTGAAAAAGGGAATATTTTTCAGTTATCCTCCCGTTTTCAGCGAATAGCAAAATAAATTTGGCATATATTGATATTTTGCCTAAATGGAAACGTTTTCGTAATTAAATTATCTTTAAAATGAAATGTTTACTTGTGTGGTGTAACATTCAGCCACGTTTTTCCAATAAAAAATCAGAAAAAAATGTTGCCCAGAGCTTACCACGAGGAGGTAGTTACACATTAAGCTCCACCTTCCCTCCCTCCTTCTTATAGTAACTAACTAAATTGCATAATCTTTCTTTGTGTTAAATGATGGCATTATATCTTTTTAAAGTTGCTTTAATGAAGCCATCTCTTCGGGAATATCCAGAAACGTTTTTAGAGGCCTCTGTCACCAACTTAATATGACGTTCTACATTTCGTGAATGGCATAGGAAACGAATGTAGTCAAACTTTGAAAAATCCTTGGAGTGAACAATTGATTCTAAGTTACTCGTTTTAATTTGTCTGGTGATAGGTGGTTCGGTCTGTATATTACGCCAGTCAATCTAATCAATATAATCATTGACTTGAAAGTTTATCATAGGAATCTTGAAAGTTCTTACTTGCATGTTATGATCGTTTTGATTTCTCGCTGAAAGCACTCTTCTAATTCCTAGTTCTCTTATATGAGCTCGTTCATCGCCCATCATTGCCAGAAGTATATTTTCTGGATGGGCAAAGTACCCATTGCGTTGGATAACATCCTCGATTATTTTTCGTTGACTTGACGGAAGATAGCTTGACAGCGTTATCATTCTGTAAATATACTAAGGTCCGTTAATGCATGATGGGAAACATTTAATATATAACTACATTGGACAATATACTTTAATTACGAATGTTGCTAATGTTTGACGATACGGAGAAGGAATTTCTGTTCCAATATACAGACGTAGAATTCTTTCGGCAGTAGTTCGCCAGCGTGCATGCGATACTGGACCAAGTCGACGATTTGCTAGTTCGTCTGGACAATGACTAAGGTCATACTAAGGTCACACTGACTGCTATACTGAGATCGTACAACAACCTTTGGTCTGTGCTTAAATCATCGCACCTTTCTATATTTGGAAGTGCAGGTAGATCAATAGGCTCAAAATAGCAAACTGGAAGTGATTCGCATGTTTCTATCGCTTTGCCAATAAATCCAGAATAACTTCTTGGACCTGATGATAAGCCATCAATGTGCGTAAACAAATGGTGAAGCAAAAGTTCATTACAATGGAAAAGGCAAATGAACCAATGTAAAGGTCTTCCTAGGCTTACCTCAAGATGTTCTATTACACCTCCCTTTATTCTACTGTTTACCTTTGTTCCATCACATCCAATACATAGCAAAGCGTCAGTACTAATTTCTCGATCAATTAAAAAGTTCAAAATTCCTTTGTGTATGCTATCTGAATCTCCTGAAATAGGAGAAATGTGACCCAGGTATTTGGAATTCGGTTCCTGTAATAAAACTATATGCTCTTCGAAAGTCATTTTCGGGTGAAATTTATTTCCTTTTTTTTCTTGAACTAAAGTACTATCTTTTCTACCATCAAAGTAAAGACCTTCAAGAAATCCAATCTGTTCACCGTGTAGGCTGCTTCTATACTTTTCTCTTTCTCTCCTCACTTTCGATTTATCAATTACGCTAGACATATTTTCCTTTCTCACAATTCCACAATCTTGCAACACTGCTGTTGCAAGAGCTGCTGCTGATCTGTCCGATATATTATATTTATCTGCCTCTCTAACTAAGCTAGGCAAAGACGTTCTCATTTGAGTTGAAAGTCTATCTTTTTGTGGTATGATTATAGAACAGCAAAATTCTTCTTTTACCGATTCTTTTTTACGTGTGGAACATCATCTCTGCGATCGGTATTACTGTTTTCCCTCATCAACTGTTCACTCTTTCTTTTAGCATTTTCCCTCAAGCGTCTAGTTTTGTCCATGTCCACTCCCCCAATAGCAATGTTTCTTTTAGTTCTTTGATCCGCAAGAAACTTTCTTTCTTCTACGGGTACCGTCCTCCTTTTTTCACAACTGCAATTGTTCAGATCTTTGCATTTACACGTACAAATATCAAATAACATTTCCTTTGCCTCAGTTTTAAACTTTTCTAGTTTTTCTACATATATTTTTGTGTTCTGTGATTTATTTAGCAGCTGATATTTATTTTTATAGTCAATGATTTTTTGCTCAATTCTTCTTGATACCACAGGCAAAGAAGCTTTACTCCAAATTGATACAATTTCATTGCTGGTATCCTTTACAACCTGTTTATTATCGTTATTAGATTCCTTTAAAAAAAAATAATGTTTCATTACATCAGCTTGAGTTGGCAACAAATATGTTTTCAAGGTACACGGTTCTCCGAACACTTTAACATGACTTTGTTCTTGTTTTTCGTTTTTCGTTACTGACCTTGTGGTCTTAGAAGGCGTCATATTATTTAGTTGAAAATAATAATATAGTAATTTAAATATACAATAGTTCAATACTGGAATATTGCGTGAATAATAAGATCACAATGCTCACACTTTTGAAACACGTCCGTACAAAGCAAATGCTGTTGGCCGACTGCAGCATGGCGCCATTGTGATACGATGACTCCGCAATCAACATTGCTGAGACATAACATATGCAAAACCAAATGTGTAATTGTATGCCTATTGCGATAAACAACTATGAATTGTTATTCATAGTTTATTTTTCAACTTTAAATTAAAGAGATATAATGCCATCACTTAACACAAAGAAAGATTATGCAATTTAGTTAGTTATTATAAGAAGGAGGGAGGGAGGGTGGAGCTTAATGTGTGACTACCTCCTCGTGGTAAGCTCTGGGCAACATTTTTTTCTGATTTTTTATTGGAAAAAAGTGGCTAAATGTTACACCACACAAGTAAACATTTTAAAGATAATTTAATTACGAAAAAGTTTCCATTTAGGCAAAACATCAATATTTGCCAAATTTATTTTGCTATTCGCTGTAAACAGGAGGATAACTGAAAAATATTCCCCTTTTTCAGCGATTTTTTGTTTCATAATTTCAAAGTCATCTCGCAGGCACTTACCCATGTCGTAGGTTAATGAAACTTAGAATATAGGTTCGTAGAGATCATTCACATGTTTTGCGCACCCGCCATTCATTAAATTATAAAAATTGATTTTTTCGATGCACCCTAATGTGCACTGTCATTGTATTAATAATATTTGTCATCTGGACTGTAGTCTGCCAATAAACCTTTTCATTTTCATTTTTATATATATATATATATATATATATATATATATATATATATATATATACACACACAGTATATATGTTACACACAGACCATGCATAGAACAAGGAACTCTTCTGAGAAAATTAAATCCACTATAGTTCGAATAGTAATGGTAAATGACAAATAGTATAATTTTTCTTTTTCATGATGTTAGCCCGACGTGGGCAACAGGTCACTCTCAGATAGACCCCAAAATATAGCTTCCCTCACCAGCTATCTGCCAAGCATAATTTCTTAAAATTACAAGCCATAAAATATTAATTTAACTCACGCACGCGAAGAAAACGCGGTTTTAACAAACAATTTGAAGGTTTTTATCTTTAAATGCTCGTAGCCTACGAAACAAAATAAACGAATTAACTTCCTTTAGTCCAGTCATAACTAACACAAATCTGTCAAATCTTCCCCCATTATATGTAATTTATATTTATAGAGACCTATTTCTCAGAGGTTCATTTTCCTTAATCATAAATCAGAATTGCACCGGAACAACCTAAGACGAGTAGTATGGTGTCAAAAAGGCCGAGTCGCATAATGTTACGTAATGTTGCAAGAGTGATGACGTAATATTGCAAGTGTCACCCACCCCATTTGTTGCAAGAGTGCCACCTCTCCCCACCCTCCTTTATTACCGTTTGATCGAGTATTTCCTACAAAGGGTATGAAGCTCCACCCAGGTTTTGACGGCGGTGTGCCAATCACCGTCCAAAAATACTTGAAAGAGCTTGTTTTTCAACATGCATACGCCTAAACACGCCCTATCTTTCGTGGGACAATCAATGATTGTCTTTGAAAAGGTGATATGCTCTCGATTGGCCGAAAATGACCGCCACAAGGCCTAAATCAACACCCCTATTTCACCAGTGACCGAATAGGAAACAAGGCTCTCCGCTTGTAGGCAGGGGCGTACCCCTTATAAATGGGGCACCTCGTCGCCTAGAATCAGTTTCACGTTACTTGTTGCATCATACGAATCATGGCTGAGCTTTACGATTCACCCGATCTTGTTAGTGACAGCGATTATTACAACCAAGCCACACGCCTATTATTCAATGCAATAGACCAGAACAGACTTTTCTCGTCACAGAACTTTGATGAAGTTATTGGAGCAGTGGACCAAACCCTCATTCAAGAATCCTGTGAAATGTAAGTAATTTGTAACGTTGTAATAAGTCTCTTGAAAATCGTGTTTAATTAATGTTTGTGTCCCATATATTCAGTATATATATATATATATATATAATATATCAGCTCTCGACAGTTTTTAATTTTAAATCTGTGTTCATTGTGTGTATTTCTCGTCAAATTACTGCTAAATAATTTCAATTTAACCTAACCGTGGACAGGCTCTCTCAACGCAAACAAATCTCGTTTATTTAATAGTTTTGATTAATACTATTTTCTCCGAAACGTGTTGTTCGCATCCAGCTTCACGACAATTATTTTAATTACAGGACCGCATTTATTTGTTTATTATTACTAATTTATAGCAACTAGCGGCTTATTTTTAATAAGAGCCCAGTAAAGCCTAAAGCTTGAGGACCAAATTAAATAAAATAAATAGTCGAGCTTCAAAATTATTCATGTCATTGTAAAATTGTAAATTGTAAAAAGACTACTGTATTTATTAATAAAGGTTGTTCAACTCAATTCAAGCGTGGTAGGTTCTCTCAACGCAAACAAATCTCGTTTATTTATTAGTTTTGAATAACACTATTTTTCCCGAAACGTGTTGTTCGCATCCAGCTTCATGACAATTATTTTAATTACAGGACCGCCACGGAGCTAGACCGTGTTATAAACACTTTCGGCGAAAGGAGAGCGAGTGCATCGGCGAGCAACCCACCCAGCGATCTCGAATTTGCAGACGAACTAATGTGAGCGTTATCTTATAAAGAAGCCATAGTTGCAAAGCATTTTCAGTTGAATAATTGAATAACCTTTATTATATATAATAAAAATAATTTGTTGGATTCTAAATATCGCTGAAATCTACTTTTTTCACTACTTTTCATCACTATTTCCGTATATATATATATATATATATATATATATATATATATATATATATATATATATATATGGTATGGTAGATTTTTAGAAACGAATGCAGTTTTAAGAAGTGCATTCGTTTTTAAAAATAATTTTATCTTTATTTTACAGGGACGAAACGGAGTTAGAAGAGATTATAAAACTTTTGGAGAAAGGGTGGCGGACGAAGTGGCATCCACACCACGCTGAGAATCGATGTCATGCGAATCAGATGTCATGGTGTTGTCGCACAACAACTCATCCGATTGCGCTATCACCGCAGAGATTATGTAAGTACTTTTTAGGATATTAACAAAACACATTATTTTCATTTATTAAACATGTACAAAAAGGGGCAGCGCCCAATTCTTTATTGTTACAAATGTATATACAGATTTACACAATATAGGGCTTACAGGGGGTTGCAACATGTGGGAATTTTTTTTTATCTGTCTACATACATATTTATCGTTCATATTTGTGTCACACAAATCGAATAAATTTAAAAATTCATAAATCCCTTCCCGCGAGACATATGCAAGAGAAACAAGATACAATATAGCCCACATGTTTCACTGTAAAGGCTTTGAAGTTGATATGGGGCCCAAATTACCTCAGGCACACGTAATTGCGCGATAAAATTTACGATTGTCGAGTTCCATGGGGGACCGAGTGAATCGAAGTAGTATAGTCTTTCATTAGTTTTAAAATAAAAGCAAACCAGTGAATTCCCTCGCCACCCACAATGTCGGTGTTAACGATGGCACCGTGCCAGCTTCTCGTGCTAGGTGGCATCAATATTTCATTCTTTGCAAAAACCCGATAAATTTGGAACGCGCGAAACAGTCACTTTTCACCACTCTCTTGAGGGTATTTGCGTCCATTTTAAAAATCTGTGCTTATATTCCGGAAACGATCCATCTCTATTAGGGCCTGTGTTTCTAGATACATTAGTACACTAATAGGCGCGTCTGTAGGCTTGGCGAAATCCAAACGTACTGCCACCGTACCGGTCTGCTGGGCGTTTAAATGGGTGTTTACCCCCGCGGTTAAGTCAGGCGTAAGGTCAAATGAATAAATGTTAAACTGTTCCACAAATTCTTTCTGTGTTAGGCCGATTCCGAGTTCGTCACACACCCCTGTGTTATGGGCTAAACCGCTGTATGCTCTCGCGCAGAGCGGGAACACAGCATCTGACGAGTAGTCCATATTCATTGTCCCACCCAATGCGACGCCATTGATATATAAAGTGATATTTTTAAGTCCAAAATTTTCAAACTTCAAGGCACTCTTTTTATAATCCCCATTCGTCGAAGCGTGGTCTTGCATCCCAATTAAAATCCTTTTAGGCAGTACTCCAAGAGCGATGTTTTCTATCTGTTTCGATGCCAATCCTGTGGGGATCGTGTACAGTTTGATCTGTACCCTGTTAATTGGGTATTTCACTGTGGTGTGTAACAGTTCTTTCTCAATTTCTATATGTTTCGCGGAACTTAGCTTCACTCGGCGTATACGCAAATATGCCTCCATGATATGGATCACAACAGGTTTCGCGCTTCTTCTTGGTCAGCGCCCAGATTTATACAGATCTCAGGGCTCGTGCGGGTAAGTTTCAATTTCATATCAACACCGTTCATAAGTAACTTCTCCTGGAATGTAAAGTCCGTGTGCAAGCGTCCAAAACATTCATATTTTTTTTTAGAATTTTTAAATTTATCCTTTATTCCATCTTCATCTTTAGTGTGGTAATACCCCTCGGCAGATAAAAAGGTATCCTTCGCTTCTTTTGAAAAGTTGAGGACATTTTCCAGATACGATCGTAGGTGGTAATACCCCGTGCCTGCCGAGATGTTAGTCTGATTTAAATATACGTCACACTGGCTGAATATGGTGTGCAGAAAGTTTGTTTCGGGGTATGCAGCATAATTATCATCGCAGTCCGTTCCGTCAGAATGAGCTATGCGTAGTTTAGTATACATGTCCATACAGCCCGGATCAAAAAAGTATTGGCCTGAGCTGGGTATCACGAATTCTATAGGGGCACTGGGTGAACTAATCGTGTTTAAAGGGTTAATTGTAATAAAGTCACTGTGCTCAATAGATACTTGAGTTGGAGGCATATCAAAGAGGGACAGCTCCGATTTACAGCACTGTGAACTGCAAGGATGAATGAAACGTGCCATGGTGAGTTAGAAACAGTGCCACCTCCCGCGACGACTGTTAAACAATCTATGATTCGTGAGACTAGCTTCCTCAGTTTATATCAGTTAAAAAAATGATCAACCATAGGTTTCATACGCTTAGAACACTTCCTTTTTGGCACCCTTTTACGTTTAACACCACGTGATTCCTTCTTCATAACAGCTTCTTCTTCTTTACACCACGTGATGGCACTCCCTTCTTCTTCCTAGCAGCCCTCTTCTTTACATCATGTGTTGGCAACCCCTTCTTCTTCTTTCCTCCGCCACGCATTTTCCTCTTCGCATCTTTGATGATTTCATCCCGCGTACGCCTTAAATGTTTTTTTAGAGCTTCTTTAGGTTTAGTACCGCGAGCATTTCTTCTGCCGCGTTAAATCCTGTTTGTAAGGCCTTCCTACCAAGGTACCTGGCCCCCCTCTTCAATAGTGGTACAGCTGTGCGCAGTATGGATGAAAAAATGGCCCCAAGGCCGCTGCCGCGCTGATATCTCACACCCCGGTACACCGTGAATGGTTTTCTGACCATTATAACTCAGTGCGGCGAAAGTGCAGCTTCACTGTCAAGCTCCCGTCACCGAATGGGAAATTTTTACCCCCACCGTTCTTATATATATTGAGATATTAGTTATTAGATTAGTTGCGACATTCACATAATGGGGCCTGTCATATGTAATACTCAAACCCCTGCCTCTATGGTTGGGGATGTGTGCAATGCGTACCAGACGGGCCTGGGTGTCCCCAACAAATTGGTGTTCTACTATATTGCTATAAATATAGCACATTTCTGGCGGCTCAGGGCCTTCAGCCATTTTCTCCATCTTCAGCTGGTACATTAAGCGGGACAAGTTATCCGGTACCACGTGATAGGTGTCTCTTTGGAAGGCTGCTCGATAACGCCCCTCGGTTATAATTTTGAATACTCTTCCGTCTTTAAGATTTCTATTAGCCTTTGATTTTAGCATTAGAGTATGTGCAGCGCCTCCTCTGTTTACGATTTCGTATATTAAATCATTCGTAAGGTGCGAGTTTTTTAAACATATGTTTAAGTCTCTCACAACATCTCAACCGAACCATAGCGACCCGGGCCTAGTGTCACAGTTGTACTGAAAAACTGTGCGACCTTAGTCCGGGCGATGCGTATAGTTTCGTCCCGAGTTACCCCGCCGGCTTTGGCGCACTCGTCACAGTTTCTAAGAATTGTAAAAACGGCGTCTTTATAATCAATATTTAAAAAGACGGTGTCCAGCTGAATTTCACATACCCCCACCTCATACGAATCACGACCCAAATCAATGGGCCCATGGAGTTCTGTTACAAAGTTGGCTAATGTGTTGTTAGGGTGCATAGACAGGGATGAGGAGGACGGGGAGTGTGACGTAGAAATGGTTGGGAGCCATGCTGCATACTAATTAAGCTTCATGACTGCATCGGCTTTTATATAGGTATTGAAGCTTTCTGGATACCCTAACCACTTCACCAGGTACATCTTCTTTCCTGCGCCTTTGCTCCCTAAATTTTATCAATTTTAAACATTTTTTCCTAAACTAAATGCCACTTTTTTCGCGGTAAAAACCCCCGAGATTTCTTCCCCATTCAAATCTTCAACGTAATACATCATTATCTCGCCTTTAGGCCTCATAGCTCTAACTTTAAAAATCTCGCGTGTCCATCCTTGCTCAAAACCCTTCGCGAATTTATTTCCTGAACGTGACAACCTTACATAATCATTGATTTTGAAACGCACAGATTGTGGTGGCAGTGGTGGTGGTGGTCCATCACTTCTCTGTCGCCTGCCTCTTTCTAAAACATCGTTAGGCGTTGTACCGATCGTACGGTGGTGTGAGCGGTTGTAGGATGAAGCCAATGAATCGAGAACGTTTATATATCTGAGCGTGCTTTTATGTGTAAAATAACGGTGCATGCGTTCCTTTATGGTACGCTGAACTCTTTCAGCTAAAGATGCTTTATGTATAGAGTTGGAAGTGTAATAGCTGATATTAAACTCTGACATGTTCTGAAAAGCACGCCCATAAATTCTTTCCCCATGTCCGTACAAAAATAGCCAGGAATCCTGTTTTCTTTCAACATCAGTGTTTTGGTTGCTTTAGCGACTGTTTCAGGCGATTTATTTTTCAGGGGAACTAGCCACAGGTATCTAGAGAATACATTATTATGAATAGGATGTAGCGGTAACCATCGTTGTACACCGAATATCTTTGCATGTCTGTTAAATCTGCCTGCCAAATAGAGTCAATCGAAGCGGCTGTTGTCTTGGCTGTTTTAAACCTTTTTCTCACCGGTTTATGAAGTGTGTAAGCATCCTGGGCACGCAAAAATCTCTCAACATCCTTTTTCCTTACGCCACAAGTACCTCTGTGCAGTCTATTAACGCCACCATAGGATGCTGGGCTAGAAATGTCATAATAGTGCTTACTTAATACGTTAGCCATTTGCGTATTTTAGATGCACGTGGATAAGGTTGGCCTTCTACTCTCTTCTTTCTTCTCTTCAGAGACACTGCAGCTGTTGTGGGTGAAGGTGTACTCAGTTGTGACACGTGCGATGCATGCTCCAAGTCTTTTAACCTATTCAGATTACCTATCAATGTTTTGGGGACATTTATTTGCTGTAGTCTTGCTTTAATATATCTCCATCCTGTTGGTGATGGCCTGTCCCACTTTCTCACCAAATCATGAACAATATCAACGATATTGGACCCCTGTACCCTTGTTCCATCAACAATGACCTCGCCTGTGTCGCCCCACTGTATGATAGGGTCCTCACTCAATAGATTATAAAGACTTAACCCTTTATTCCTCAATGTATGGGGAAGGCTGTTTTTTAGCACATGTTCAATGTTCTGTGTTCCGCTACTCTTTGGTTGCTCAGGCCCTGTACCACTATGCTCAGCGCTACTCGAGCTGTGCCTCACGGGGAACTCTGTAGAATGTTTATAATCTTCGTACTCGTGAAGAAATTTCTGCAAAGCCTCTTGATACAAAACCCTTTTCTCATCAGGCGCCTTTTCATTGTTTAATAGGAGTAGTAGCTCACTCTCCATTCTTTTAAGTCTACTTTTACGGGGCTCTAGAGCAGGTCTGGGGTCCTTTGTAATGAAGCATACACCTCTTGCGGGATCACCACCACCTTCTTCATTATATTAATCTAGTCAGTAAAGGACCAAAAATTGAAAATAAGATGGGTAGGAACGACCCACCTCTTTGTACAATAATACGCTTTTTCTTACCCACAGTCTGACTTTTATGAGCGAGCGCTCGTATTATGTTCTTGTAACGATGTAAGCGAGCCTTCTGACAGGATTTCATTGGAACATTACATTTTATAACATTGAGGCAGATTTCACAGATGCATTTTAAAAAGTCAGCGTCGATATTTTTAACAAACATCTGCTGCAACGACCGAGGCAGTCGTTGATAGATTTTTATTAATTCATGGTATTTCTTTAGCCTATTCATCATTCTGGAATGTACACGGTTTCAGGCTCGTTTGGAAATATATTCGTTCTAAGAAGCACCCTAAACGTGTTTCGTGGGTGAAGGTCGCATAGCAAATATGCCTCTTTATAAACCTCCAAAAACTCCTTACGCTGACTCGGGAACATTTGACTGGCTAATACTCCAATTTGTGACACATCTCTACGTTGCGCGAATAAGACTAGATATTGCGTATTTAACGATACATCGCGCATGTATCTATTTTTGAAAAATAGATTCTGATTGATGAAGAACACGCTTATATTAAGGTGGTGGGAGAATACTGTAAATGTCTCGGCAAACGTTTTATCCATCTCCAACATGAGGTCGTCAATTACGATGACTGTATGTTCATTTCCCTTTAGTGAATTAACGTCATAGACCCGCTCATGGAACAAAACATCGTCCTGGTACTCGTTGAACACTGATTGGTATGTCGAATAGCACCATATAACTTTATGTACAAATTTTGAGAACATTTCACCCTTTTCTTTAATAATTTTAAACATAAACACAGTTTTACCACATCCTGTAGGTCCAGATATAATACATGTGGATGGGGTCGTGAATCTGAATTTTTCTACAGCCTCCATTTCTAACACGTCACACCCCTAAGTGACTCATTTACAGAATATCACAAATAACGAGTTCTGCTCCTTATATTTTGTTTTCTTCTTCCACAGAACCGTGAATGACGACGATGTACAGCCCACCATCATCGACATCACGGGTGAATCCATTGGACGTGCATCTACAGGTCCCATACCTTCAACGGCGGCACGCTCAAAGCGGCGACACGCTGAAGAGTCCTCCACGTCAGGTATAAAGCGCGCGAAATACGCGCAGGTTGATGGACAGTCCGTGGTACAGCCCCAGCCCTCAACGTCTTACGTTGCCAACCCTACATCATCCAGTATAGTCCCTTGTCCATCCTCCGCAGCCCCCACCCGTTCTGTTCGGTCTGCAATAATAGAACCCCAACCCTCAACGTCTTACGTTGCCAACCCGACATCATCCAATATAGCCCCTTCTCAACCCACCACAGCTGTCCCCCGTTCTGCAATAATAGATTCCAAACCCTCAACGTCTTACGCAGCCAATACCGCGTCATCCAATATAAACCCTTGTTCATCCACCACATCTGCACTCTGTTCTGTTGAGGGTGAAATAACATTTGAGCTAGTGCGCGTCGCAACCCCTACCCCAGTCCTGACTAGAAGCCTGTATAGAGTCAGGGTCAACCCTAGAGCCCTGTATAGCAATGGAATTGAGCGCTGACTACGACGCGTTGTAGAGCGCGTTGTAGCGTTTGCCCTTCAGAACCGTGGCGAGCGTGAGGTCAGATCGAGCCTGTCCTTCGGCTTCGGCTCAGATGACAACGATGTTGATGATTTTTGGGTGGTGGTGCCATTTAGACATTTGGCTGCTGAGGATATAGAGTATATATTACGCCGTATAATGCAAGCCGCCCAAAGTAGTATAGACTTCAATATGGGCAGCTTCACCGTAAATATTGACCGTGTATTCCGTGTTGCGGGTCATAGTGCCACACCATATACTCTTAACTTTAATTCCCAGTTTATTTATAGAGGGCATATAAACGTCGATCGTGGTTGCGACTTTATAGCAGTGGTCTTAGCTCGTATGTTTGCTGTACAAAATACACGGACCAAAAAAATTTGATTGCCTACGATCGTGGAGCGTGCCCGTAAACTAGCTGTAGACTGTGAACTTGAGTTTGACTGTAACATGGGTCCTGAAGAGCTGAGAAGGGTTGAACAGGAAATGAATGCTCGTATAGTTGTATTTGGCCTGGATGATCATCGTAGGACTGTGTATGTTTTTAAAAGCAGTGTGAGAGATCGTACAAGGCCAATACTTATTTTACACTGTGTGAACAGTGTAAAAGTCCCAAATGTGAAAGCCGTGTGGTTAAAGCTGAGAAGAGGGATTGTAATGTGTGTAGGCGCACATTTTTCAATAATAACTGTTTTGAACTCCATAAATCAATTGGTGCGTGCAGGAAAATGAGAATCTGTGAATGTGGCATGTTTCACACCTTGAATGGTAGCGGAAATTTCAAGCACAAGTGTGACGAGATTCACTGTTCTACATGCCATGAGAAACATAAGGCGGATGGAGTAAAGCATGTATGTTATATGAAAGACGCTAAGCCTAAAAACAAACCTTGTATAACTGTATACTACGATATAGAAACATACACGAACGCCGAAACCAAAGAGGTAATACCGCATTTGCTTGTGAGCCAGACTATCTGCAATGAGTGTCTGGAGATCGAGTGTGACGAGTGCCCCAAATGTGGTAAACGGACAAATGTTTTACATACGAATGTCCACGATAGCCCTGTGAAGCTATTTGTATCCTATATTGTCAAGTTAGCCGACAAGTTCAAAAAAATGACTGTGTATATTCTTGCCCATAACGGGGCAAAATTTGACACACAGTTCCTTTATAAGGAGCTGCTCGAGTACGAATCATCCGAGATATTCACGGGTGATCCCTTGAAAAGAGGAAACAAACTTATACAGATGCAAATAAGAGGTAATGTGCAATTTAAAGATACATTATTATTCACGCCTTGTAAATTAGCAAAGCTACCCAAGGTGATGGGGGTAGCAGCTGAAGTATCAAAAGGCTACTTCCCTTACACTTTCCTCACTAGCGAGACTAAACTATGTAGGTCTACCTCCACCCAAACATTATTTTAACTATGATTGTATGAGTGTAGATGAGCGCGAAGACTTTGATCGATACTACGGCAGTTTTAATGAATGTAATCCTTATAATATAGCTGCTGAGTGTGAACGTTATTGCGTGAATGATGTGCGCGTGCTTAGAGTATGTTTCCAGGCCTTTAGAAGAATGTACATAGTCCGTTTCAAATGCGATCCGCTGCAAGTCGCAACCACCATCGCATCACTATGCTTTACGGTGTTCAAGATTAACTTCATGCCTAAAAACACCTTAGCAATTATTCACAGAAACATTCCCCGCAGTTATGGTCACAAGGCTATTTACTGGCTCATACACATACAACAACAGACAGGTGTATACATAAAGCACGCCCGCAATACGGGGGAGGTATCAATTAAGATTAATGGTCGTGTTTTTTGGGTTGATGGGCTAAGTGAAAACCGTGCCACTCGTGAGAAGACTGTGTACTCTTTTAACGGTTGCTGGTGGCATGGATGCCCCCGTCCTGAGTGTGGAATCACCGGAGATATCCACGGTAGATCTCCTGCCGACTGCCGTGCGTGGACGCGCACCCGTGATCAACTTATAGGCAGAGCTGGGCACTTGCGGCATATTGCGGTACTGCGGTACTGCTGCACTACCAAACCGGTACCAAACCGGTACGCGGAAATTTGAATGCGGTAGCGGTACTGCGGTACTTTCAGCGATCCTTTGCGGTACTGCGTTATGGGGGCCCGGGGTGGTAGTGCGGTGGTACCGCAAGTACCGCAGTACCCCAAAATATGCCGCAAATGCCCAGCTCTGCTTATAGGTGCCCAGTTCACACATATAATCTTGTGGGAGCATGAATATGATGCATGGATGGAAACCGACGAGCAGTATCGTGAGGAGATAAGAGCCATCAAACGTTCAATGGTACTGGATCCTCTCAAATGCGGTGATAGCTTGTTCGGTGGGCGTACAAATCCCTTCAAGCTATACTTTCCACCTACGGAGGGCGTGAAACTTCACTACTACGAGTTCTGTTCTTTATACCCATACGTGATGAAGAACAATCCGTACCCCGTGGGCGCTCCTGAAAAAATAGTGGAGCCTAACCTGCCCTCCATCAGTGAATTTTCAAGAAATTTGAATGGTCACTACTTTGGGCTTTCTTTCGTGGACGTGCTTCCCCCTCGCGAATTATGGATGCCTATCTTACCCGTCGTCATTGACCACAAGCTCATGTTTCCCCTGTGCGTAAAGTGTGCGGAAGAGAATAACGGTAATTGTAACCATACACCCAACCAGCGTAAGATCAGAGGCGTATATACAAGTCCTGAGCTGGCCCTAGCCTTACGCCATGGGTATAGAATACTGAAGATACATGAGGTTTGGAAGTTTCACAAGCTCCCCAACCTTTTCACACCGTATATAAACGCATTTTTGAAGGATAAGGTTGAGGCATTAGGGTATCCGCGAGAAGTTGACACCGAAGATGAAAAGTCTGCCTATATTCAACGTTACTGCGACCACAAAGCTATACAACTTGATCGCGCCCAAATTGTAAAGAATCCTGGCAAGCGCTTTAGTGCAAAGTTGTGTCTAAACAACCTATGGGGAAAATTTGCACAGAATACAGGCAAGGGTAACGTTCATTTGGCACAAAGCTATAGCGAAGTCTGGGATTATGCCAACGTACCCGATAAAGAAGTCATGGAAATCGTGAATGTAGGTAATACTTACATAATAAAGTACAACACTGAATTGGCCACAGATACCTCAAAGGTTACAAACATTCCTGTAGCCAGCTTCACAACAGCCTACGCCCGCATCAAACTTTGGGGTATATTGCATTCTCTTGGGCGGAGAGTATTGTACGCCGATACAGATAGCGTGATATTCACAGCGATGGAGGGCGAATACATGCCTGCTATTGGTGAATTCCTCGGCGAGCTCACTGATGAGATCAAGGATGAGTATGGGGACAACGCATACGCCGACTCTTTTGTCTCAACAGGTCCTAAAACCTATGGGGTACGGGTGAGGGTGGGCGAGGATATGAAATATATCGTGAAGGCAAAGGGCATCACGCTTAACCAAGCGAATCGGCAGGTCGTCAACTTTGATTCGCTGAAGGATCTAGTGTGTTTGAACGATGATGAGGGTGATCGGGCTCCCCAACTAATTGTAGGCACCCACAATTTTCGGGCGCAGAAACTTGGGTGTGTGAAGGAACTTAAGGGTACGAAGGTGTGCCGTAACATCTATAGAGAACGTTACCAGTTACCTGGTACCTATGACACCGTACCCTTTGGTTACCATAATCTTTGATGGGGCTAATGCTAACTTATTCGTCACACGTATTTGTAACTTAATATGTATTGAGAACATTCTTTTATGTGCCTATTGTTAACTTATTTATTGCACGTTTTTCTAAATATATACATGCTGATTATTTCGTTTATTAAATAAATCGTGCATCGACTTGTTTTTCACTTTGCGTGTGTGCGTGTGTACAGTAAAGTTAATTCCCGCCCACTGTAAGAACTGCGACATGATTCATCCGTAGCCTGAGCAGGCCTCTGTCCCTGCGTTCTCAGTTGACCTCTGTATACCCTTGGGCTCGGACGTGTATTCTCTCGCGTGAAAGAAAAATAGTAATGGCGTCCTTCAATACTGCATGTTCAACGTTTATGAAATGGTATTCAGCAAAGTGTCAAGATATAGTGGATAGTGAAAAACTCCCTATCCCGTCCTCCTTTGACTCTTTTAAGGATGTATTGAATCGCGCGAAGGAGCAACATGTACAAGTACTGTATGGTTATTCTGTCGAGGGGGTTGTAGGATTTCGCAGTACAGATGATGTATTTAAGTAAGTATGTTGTAGAACTAAGCTTTATAAAGGCACACGTGCACCGCGTGGTAGAAGAAGCGGCACGCTCAGAAACTAAACAACAGTTATGGATAGTGAGCCTTGTGGATGAGTGGTGTGATAAACGGTATTATATCATGCTACACCATGTCGATTACTCATTAGGGTGTCAATTCTGAGGGTGAAATGACTAAATTGAAAATCATGTGATTTGGTAGCAATTTAATGTAATCATTTGGCATACAAAATAATATCCTTGCTTCAAAAACAATAAAAAATAACTCCTACCAACATCAATTTTAATTCAAAAATTCCATTTTTCCATAAATTCGTAACAAAATAACAAATGTGCGCAAACATTCGGCTTGCTACTTGCGCTTTGATGTAGCCTTCTCGCCTCTCGTGACTGTAAACTTGACTAGCTGCTTCTGTGACCATTTTCACACATCTTTCCACACTCTGAGTGTGAGAAGGCCACTTTGGCATTTGCATTGGGGCCTCTTTAAGTTGTGTTAAATCTTTGTTTGTTATACATGTTGTCAGTGGTGGCTCCAAAACTTCCGAACTCAAGTTAACTAATTCTGACAATTTCGTGGCATTGACGTTTATCGGAGGTACCTTCCTTGTCTGAACAGAGCAGTCTCCCAGCTGGTCATCATCTAGTGATGTTCCTCTAAGCTTTAGAATGATTTCCACAGCCTCAGTTCGCTCTTTGGTACATTGGCTGCAGAGTATCGCTTGCAAAACTGCCTCTGGTCTAGCATACCAAGCGGACCTTCTCACCACAGGTAACACGATGTCCACCACTACTTTCCTTTGGGTTCTCAGTAGCTGTAATTGAAACAAGATGTGGTTGGGCCCCTCCATCCACATTGGATTAAGTTTTACATTGAACCAGTGAGGAAGATAAAACCCAATAATAAATTCAACAATCAACATCAAATTCTGTAGCATTGTGCCCTTCATTGCATGTTTGGAAACCCAAATCCTGCAGAAACGAATCGCTGTAGTTAACCAACGACTGTGACTTACGGGTCCAATCTCCAAGAGAGCCAGATTTTGAAGCAACTCTCCTGATCTGATTGGTTGAACAATACGATAAGCGTAAGATTGATCCGTGCTGAGGTCTTTGATAACTTCTTCAGAAAACACTGGAAGGGGACGGCCTACTTCGACCTTTGGAAATTTTGTATTTATTTCTAATTCCGTTGCTTCATCTAGCATGTTGCCAAGGGGGCCTGACCACTTGTTGCTCTTTGTAGGACCATCAAGTTCCTGGATGAGACGACGAAGAGGTAGTTCCCCTGTGTGCAAATCACATACAATCCAAACAAGCCTTCTTCCAAGTTTTTTCTCTAAATGCATCATAACACCGCCCTGCCATCCAGTGTTCACCGCAGTTGAGTCTCCACCAACGGCCAGCAGTGAACTGTCAAGTCTTCTTTCTTGAAGCCAACATATTATTTGATCAGCAATTGCCTCTGCATGTTTCTTGCCTTCTACTTCTGCTTCAGGAACAAAGTGAAACAAATAGCGGCCACCAGGTTCGGAACACACAGAGTAGTGTTCTTCTTTGCTGAGACCGGGAAACTTTCTGTCCATTCCCTCTACCTCTAGGAGAACTTTTGTGTCATCTCTTCTTCCATCAAACAAAAGGCAAGAGAGACCTTCCTCCTTCAAATCTTTTTCATGCTGATCAGATATTTCCTTCATTATTTTTTCTTGTGCTCTTCTTATCTTATGATCTATCACTAAGGATGTATCCTCTCGGCTGATGAGGTCTGCATCTATCCAAGCGGCAGTGGCAATCTCTGCAGTCTCTCGTAGCCCCGTATGGTGGCGAATACTGGCAAGGGCAATGTTTGAGATGTCTTTAGTGTTGTATTTCATTCTCTTCGGCGAAGGTTCAGATGGCATTTTGGAGCTATCATCTGATGTTGCTTCTTTCTGTTCATCTGAAGAGCTTTCAAAGAAGTGAGAAACCTCTTGATAGAGCTCTTCATCTCCTTGGGTGGCTTCTTCACTCTTCTTTTTCTTCCTTTCTTCCCTCTCTCGGATTTTCTCTTTTTTCTTAGCAATAACAATCTGTTTTTTGGTTTCTGAATAATCTGCCGAACCAATCTGCATACTTCCTTGGCCTCCTGCCTTTGTTCTCTGCGCCTTTATGAAAGCCAGCTCCAAAACAGGGATCTTCTTCTCACGAGGACAGCGACAATCAATGTGAGGGTGAGGTTCTCTTCTGCATCAGGGAGAACAATTGGCTTCAGAACACAACTCTATGGGACACTGGCAGTTAAAAATGTCAAGAAGAGTATCAAGTGTGTGCAGAAATTTATTTTCTTTGCTAGTTTTCCTTTACCAAGTGATGTCTCAACTGTTTTGTGCCACAGCTTTGTTAATTTTAGCTCAATAGTTCTATCTATACTGTTTGAGTACAGGTGGTTTGAATAACACATTAGCTTTTTTCCACTGATGCAGAAGAGGGGGAATCATGTCCCTCATGAGCTCTTTCTCTGTGTAGTTCCTTATATCCTTTGTATTTTGTTCACGAAGGAGTAACCCTAGTCTCAGCATGTCTCGCACTGTTAGTAGTTCTGATACGGGAAGCTCCTTGCCTGTACCGACTAACAGGCTCAAGTGGCATGACGACTGACCTCTTGTCTTCAATTTTGGCATCTTAAGAATATCTGAAAAGAAAGAAAAACATTTAAGTATTTTACATCAATTACGATGTTTCAAAGTTGTCATTCGATGTTCTAAAATTCAATAAAAAAATATTTCATGGGATTACAACATAATTAGACAGAAGAATATGGTAATAATAAATAATTGTAATAATCAATAATCCATACTTACAGTTAAACTGTAGTATTCGTCTAGTAGAATAACTATGAAGTAGGTACAAGAGCAATAACAGCAAACTACCGTCTATGACGTCTAAGAGGCAACTGAGGACTGAGAGTGAGGAACAGTTCTATTCATGCTGTGACTTGTACATTGTACAACAACTATATGACCTTGAAAACACTCCATATGCGATCAGTGGGATAATTCTGTGACAGATGAATAGTTAATCAATTTATGTCCTATTATTTAGTAAAAGAGTCAATTTCTGAAACTTTAAGGTAAAATTGATGTAGGTAAGGGTTATTTTATTTCATTTTGGTTGGTCAATTTCAAGTTTTGACATGAAAAGACTATATTTTCACTACAAAAATTGATTTGAAAAAAGTCGACAAAATTGACACACCCTATTACTCATATCCTACGACTGAAAATGTGAATCTCGTTGTCATGGACAATCTTAAGTATTTTTACCACGACATTAATATATATCATCATGAGGTTTGTAGTGAGGTTGTAGCTAAAGGGTTATATGAGTTTTTAGTAGGCTTTAGAGATGAGTATCGCCTGTTAAATAAAAAGGTTAAAAATGAACATATGTTTCTCTCAAATACTGCACCGGATTGTAATGATGTTTAGGAGAGATAAAACATTATAAAATGTGCCTGTTCATGAAATTTACCCTGAGGGAAACTGTCTGGTGCGTATTCGGGGGAGTGGTAGTGATAAAACGTTAAAACCGAAATTAATTCTTGTACCGGAAAATTTCTCAAAACACCTACCAAATATAATGGGATACAACAATTCGGTCAGCGCTGCACAGGTTTCATTAGATTATGGTGCGACTCGCACCTCGCGGATCATACGGGTTCGAACAAATCCGTTCACGTATCATCAGGGTGAGTCAACCGCCCATCGACCCGTTCCTGCCTACCTGCGTGCCTCACGCGACTCATAGTCTTCTCAGAGTTTGCACCGAGTGGATGTGCCATAGTCATCTCGATGAATACGATGGAGCTCCCTTTGAGAAGCATTCTGAACGCCTCGTACGACGTCTCCGTGACGAAGTCGTTGCGTGTGTTCAGGAGGGAAACCGGCACCATTAACTGTGTGCTTGAAACGAACAGTAGACCTGCGAGCAAGCGCAACGTTATTTATTTAAATCTTGAGGAGCTGCATAAAATCTTCGCGGTAGTTAAGAGGTGGGCTGAGGACCGCTATAAAATACCAGCTGACGTAGGTATAATAAGAGAGGTGATTAGTGAAGCCTCCTCATATACCGTTGTTTGTACATTGAGTGTAAATAACAATCAACCATGCGTTGATATACGATTGATGTGGAAGAACACTGCTGATAATGGCGTTCTTGTTCCTACACGGAACCGTTTCATCCTCGACAGAATGTTTGAGATCGTTGGATTCCGTAAGCTGAAACCTATATTAGACACACGCATCTCAGACATGATTTATTTTGATACAGTACTTGAGTACGCTTACACCGCTCTGCTCCACGGACTTGTTGAATGTAGGAATGAGCAGGGAGAGAACGGGCTAGCTCTGGACGCGTATTTAAAAGGTTTAGATTCTTCGAAATATCCTGAGCTTTGGTACAAAACGCTTGAGAGGTACGGTGCAGAGCTCGCCTACACGGTTCATCCCGAAGAGCTGTATCTCTATATAGTTGATAGCTGCCGTTGCGACTTGGAAGCTTATTTCAATTGTCGCTATGTCGAGTGAAGAAGAGTTCACGATTGAAAAGTTCGGTACGTTAAGAAAAAAAACCCGATTGGAAAGGCATGATTATAAACTTGTATTTATGGTAACGCCCGACGATGACGTTTTTGCGCGTGCTTTTGATAGCATTCTAGCAGCTCTTTAGGGCACCTTACCTGCCGAGTGTAAAGTGGGTACAAAAATAGTATTGAACGATATGAAAGCCCTTTACATTGAATATAAACCGCCGTATCAGTTAAACGGTGAGGTGATGCTTGGGCGGTTTTACCACATCGTGCAGAGTAATGGCGATGTTGATGTAGCGTCAATCACCTTCGAATTTATCGTTTTGCACCGTAGGCGGTAAAGACAATATATATTTTTACTGTAATAATAATGTGATTGTACGTTTTGTATATATTTTCCTGTACCAATATTTGATAATATAACTTTTGATAATATAAGTATATATTTTTCTAAAATTTTTGTTAATACTATGTTTTGTACGAGTATATATATATAATTAATATAAATATATTTTTCCTGTACTAATATTTGATATAACTATATATTTTTCTAATTGATTAATACTGTGCTTTGTATGATTATATATTTTCCATGTTTTGTACGACTATATAATTAATATTAATATATATTTTTCTAATATTTAGTTAATACCATGATTTGCATGATTATATATTCCCCGTTCTATTATTTGACCATATATATATATATATATATATATATATATATATATATATATATCCTATTGTATATCCAATACTTAATAAACAGAACGTTGTATTGGTGTTTTATTTATTCCTTGAACACGTTCATATCATTTTCTAAAACAGAGTAATTGAATAGATAAGTAACGAAGCTGACAGTTCAGCCAACTGTAATATAAGCTTATTTAAAATAAATAACGAATCTGGCAACTCAGCAGCCAACTGGCTGAATAATAATTAAATACATGGCGTTGTCTGGCAACTCTGCCAACTGGCTGCTTAGGGGCACTATACGAGACCAGATGATGGACGATGTATCCATATGAGCTCGGGAGTCCGCCGAGCAAAGACCCTCCTCTTCCTCTCTTGCTATCTCTTTCTGCTCCTTTGGGGGTGAGGAAACCCCTTCCTCCCCAAAGAGGCGCCCTTAGGATAGGTATGCCCCTTTGTGGGATTGAGCTTGGGGGAGAACTCCGCCTCCAAGTTGAATGCCCCTTGCAACACCATTTTGGGTTGGCAACAAAGGCCTGTAGTCTCTCTCTCTCTCTCTTTTTTCTTTGTTCCCAACAAAGGGTGGGGTGGGGTGGGGTGTTGGCAATAAAGGGGGTGGGGGTGGCACTCTTGCAACAAAGGGGGTGGGGAAGGTGGCACTCTTGCAACAAACGGGGGCGGGTGGCACTCTTGCAATATTACGTCATCACTTGCAACATTACGTAACATTATGCAACTCGGCTTTTTTGACACCATACTACTAGACGTTTTGCGTCTATCGGAAGTGACCAAGTTCCGGTAAACAAGCTACATCAGGAAAGCATCCATAAAGGCGGTAATAATAAATGTCCTCCTTCCGGCACACCAAAAGCTACGACTAAAGTTTTCATTCGAAAATGTATACTAGCAGTAACTTCTCAGTTTTTCTCATTCCAACGGCCGATTAAGGCCGGCCGCACACAGGATCGTCTTGCGACTCACGACTGAAGACTTGGGTCGTGACGACTTGAGTCACGTGTGATTCTACAATGAAAGAATGGGATCCCCGCACACTGCAGGCTAGCGAACGAGACGCGATTCCCCAGAATTGCATCGTGGTCGCTGCAGTGTGCGGGGCTCCCATTCTGTCAATGTAAAATCACACGCGACTCGAGTCGTGAGTCGTGAGTCGCAAGATGATCCTGTGTGCGGCCGGCGTAAGACTCGCTTATTTATTACTTTGAAATAGGGAACATTTCATTTTAAGTTTCGGTGTAAAAAACCGACAAACTTAAGCTCGCGATGACTAAGCAATAAGCATACATGTAATAATTACAGTAGATCCTAGGAATTCATAAGGACAAGTTAATTAGTTGTTGTTTATCCGTCAGCCTACCCTGATCGAGCAAACCGGTGGCACGCAGGTAACCGATCGCCCTCTCCGGAGTGGACCAGAGGTTCAGCGCACTAGTGATGTTGTGTTGTGTTCGTTGTTGTGCTAGAGCGGTACAGTCTGTCATAATGTGTTCAATTGTTTGTGGTGTGTCCTGGCACAGGTGGCAGGTGTCGTCTATGGAGTTGTCTAGTCTGTGTTTATATGTCCGTAAGTTGGGGTGATGTCCACATCGGAATCGTGCTAAGTTAACTCGATCCGATCTGCTCAGGCTGATCTCTGACCTGTTAATGGGTGGCGGCTTCGCACCTAGGACCGCATTCGGACCGAGTCGTGTCAGTACTTTGTGGGTTAGGTGTGTGTACTGTGTGATGTCTGTGGGGCGTGGTATGGAATGGAGTATTTGGTTATAATGTCTCTCTGGTGTTACCTTAATGGTGCGAGGTGTTGGTGCATGATTGTACATGTAGTGGCAAGGGTGTTGTGGGTTAGTTGTCGCTGCTGCCATGAATTGTGTTCCCCTCATGTCTAAATGTTCCCTAACTTTCAGTATTTTTGTTTCTGTGTGCAGGTGTTCTATTGGTGTTGTTTGAGTGCATCCTGTAATGATACGAAGTGCGTTGTTTTGTATTGTCTGTAAGGTGTTTAAGTGTGTGTTTGAGCTAATGGGTGCCCAGCATGGGCTAGCATAGTCCATAACTGAGCGAATATATTGTTTGTATATGAGTGATGTTGTTTCCTGCTGGTGTCCAAAGTTTATGCCTGTTAGTACCCTAAGCGTGTTAAGTCTTGACGTACATTTGTTTTTAATATCCTGAATGTGGTTTGCAAAAGATAATGATGTGTTGTATGTGACGTGACCCCAAGTATTTTGGTCCTGTGAGCGTGTGGAATGTTGATGTTGTTTAGTGTAAGCTGTGGAATTACTTGGTGTTCTTTTGTGTTGTTTGTAAGCAAGGTGATGGTTGATTTTGTGGGCGATACTTTGAGTCTATTGTGTGTGAGCCAGTCTTGTATACTGTTTATATACGTTTGTAGGTTATTTGTAGCGGTGTCGATGTTGTTGTGGGTGGATGTTAGAGTGATGTCATCTGCATATGATGATAAGGTAAGCTTGTTATCTATGGGTGTTGGAATGTCATGCATGTATAAGTTGAAGTGTGTTGGTGAGAGAACAGAACCTTGAGGGACCCCGTTCGGAAAAGCTTGTTTTTGGATGACTTGCCATTAAATGTGAGATGTGAGTATCTTCCTGAAAGATAGTTGCTCAGCCACCTTTTGGTGTTATTGTGCATGTTTGTGTTGAGTGTTTTGTTTATGAGAGGGAAGCGTGGGATAGCGTCAAATGCTTTACTAATGTCTATTGTTGCTAATAGTGTACGTTGAGCTGGTCGTCTGGAGTTGATGTCATCCATGATGTGCTGCGTGAGGTTAGTGAGTAATGTCGTGGTTGAGTGGTGAGGTCTGAATCCATGTTGAGTAGGCGATAGTGGAATGTGTGGGTTGGTGATTTGTAAGATTAGTCTTTCTGTTACGTTGGAAGGTGTGCATAGTAAAGTAATGGGTCTATAGGAAGCTGGTTCTGTTGGATTTTTGCTTGGTTTGAGTAGTGTAATAATTTTACCTTCTTTCCATATGTCAGGAATAATACAGTGTTGGTATGAATATGTGCTGATATTTGTGAGAGCTAGTATTCCTTGTGGGCCCAAGTGTTTAAGGTGTATGTTAGATATGTTGTCTGGTCCAGTAGCCTTCGAATTCTTAATGTTTTTGATGATCTTGTTGGTCTGGTCTGTATTGAAGAGTGTAATGGTCGTGTCGAGTCTGTAGGTTTTCGTGTGTCTGGCTGTTTGTCTGTCTGCGCGTTTCTGGTTGTTGTCTCTGTTTAAGTGACTTATCTTTGCGTAGTGATTAACTAGAATGTTAGCTTGTGTTTATGTTGGGATATTATTTTGGCCGCGACAGATAGTCGCGTGTGAGGTGTGAATGCCGCTGTTAGAGTGGGTAATGCTGTTTATAGTCTTGTATAGCCTGAATGTATCTGTGGAGTGGTTTAGTGTTGTTATGAATTCCCTGAATGTTTCTGTTTGTTTTTCTTTGAGTTTGTTGTTTATTTCTGTGTTGAGCTGTTATATCTGCTGTTTTATGGCTTCTGTGTGTGGTGTTTGTGTGCTATATTTGAGGTTGTTCCGTTGCCTTATGAGGTGGGCTATTTCTCTAGTGTAATTTGGGTTGTATTTCCTAATGTTGCCCTTGGGTATGTATTTGTTTGCATTATTGATGATCTGATTAAATGTCTTGAGTGTTGTATTGATGTTTATGATGGGTGTGCTGTTTAATGTGGTGAATTGTTCCTGTCTGTATTTTGAACTGTTCCCAATCAGCTTTCTTGTAATTTCTGTAAGTGTGCCTAAGGCTGTTGGGGCAGCGTGTAGAATGCGTTGTAATGATGATGGGCAGGTGGTCTGATGACAGTTGTTTTTTCTGTTCTCCATTGTGTATGTGTTGCTAGTGAGGGGGAACAGAACGTTATATCTGGGGAGGAGTTTGAGTATCATGCTTGATGTGGTATGTGTATATGTTCTTATGTATTGTTAAGAATGAAGAGGCTGTTTAGTTGTGTGGCTATGTTGGCGCCTCTGGTGGTGTTTTGGTTGTGCAGGTACCAACTAGTGTCTTTGGCGTTGAAGTCTCCTCCTAAGATGACATTAGTGAGAGAGGCCACATTGTGTAACTGTGGATTGTAATTGGCTGGCACCTGAGGTGAACTATTTGGTGGGATGTAAATGTTGATTAGTGTGGTGTTGTGTTTTGCGCGTGTTTTAATGTTAACTGCCTGTATTTCTATCGTGTTATCTGCTTGGATTGTGTTTGTAATGTTTTGGGTAGCATCAGTGTAGCTAATGCTTTTACGTATGTAAGTGATGAATCCACCCCCGTTACCCCCAGTACGATCTTGACGGATCGCCGTGAAGTCAGGGATGGTGGGTGTTTTGTGTGTGCGTTTTAGTTTTGTTTCTTGTATAAGTGCTATGTGAATGTTTTGTTTGTGTACGAATTCCCTAAGCTGCATGATTTTGTTTGTGAGGCCATCTACGTTGTACTGTAATATGTTAATATTATACTTCTGTATGTGTCTCATGGTGCTAGTGTGTCTATGTCTTTGTGTATGGTGACATGTGTAAGTTGTAGTGGGGCCTGGATTAGTCTTAATGTCGCCAGAGAGTAAGAGTGGTTCGGGGAACACGCAATTGCTCCCTGTAATTGAAAAAATAGCACGCTGAGAATAGGTCCGGCCCCGGGAGCCGATCGGCACTCTGACCGTGCCACGCAACAGGCAGTCGACTGCCAGTCTGGCCAACCGTAGACAGCCCGCTGCACGGAGATTTGAGGAAGTTTGGTCACCAGCGCGTTGATGTTTTGGTTTGACGTCGCCTCTTCGCGTTGACGTGTCCTGCGCTGGAGGATGCAGCCACTGTTAGAAGCTTCCTCGTCAGCTGCTAACACTTTTTTTACGTTGTTCTAGCTACCTGTTCAGAGGTTTTTTATAAACAAATCTGTTTTCTGCTCAAAACGGCTCTTTCTAATTTTAAAATTGATTAGTCAAGGAAGGAAGATGTTGACTTCTATTTTGCAGCAACAGTTGATGATATTTATGTTACTTTACTGATTAATGAAAATGATTAGGCTCTTAGTCGGGGTTGAGAGTTAATTAGTAGGTCTACCTGCTTATTTGTCTTGGGGAATAATTACATCACAAAGGATGTGTGTAACCAAGAGGTGGGGACTCGTGTCTGTGACTAGAGTCCCTGTTTTCATGGACTTCAGACTTGACTTGGACTCGGGTGTAATCTGACTTGACTTGACTCGAGACTTGCCTCTCTAAACTTGCGACTTAACTTGAGAATTGTAATATCTGACTTGCGACTTGGCTGAAATAGCTCGAGTATTTTTCCCTCATGTCAACTTTTGAGTAAACGTGCAAGTAACTACAGTCCGTTCATTATTATCAAAATGTAAAGTAAGCCCTGCCCATTATTCTAATGTTGGCTTGCGATCTTCCGAGTTTGGAGTCCATATCGTTACCGATATCGTTATCGTTACGTCACCGGTGGAACCAGTTCCTACGCTCAGATGGGCGTACCTTATTATACGGCCTTGAAACAGTTGTCCGTGTGCTTCCGGAATGGGTACAATATAACTTTAATATAACTTCCATGTAAGCATAGATAAATGCACACGTTTTCTGTTTGCATCACCTAAATTATGATACATGCAACTTTCGTATATACTATATGTAATGGATATGACCTTCAATGTGTATTTCCTCTTAATAAAATCATCAGTTGGTAATGAATATCGAAATATTGTGTGTTTCTGTTGATTTCTATAAGGTAAACTAAGGAGCACTCAGACAGGAAAGGAAGGGATAATATTATGTTTATCATGAAGAGATAAGTAAGGTCCCCTTGAGTAAGGGAACAGTTGAAAGCAGATAAATAACATTGCTTATTAAAATCAAGAATAAGAATTTGGCACTGGTAAGTCACATCTTTAGAAAAAGATATTGGTAAAAGTAAGTTCTTAACAGTAAATAGGAATGGGTACGTCATGTCTTTCATGACAAAGAGAGAGACAGACCATAGTGTAACGGATAGGTGAGGTTTAATTTACTTGAACAGTTAGGTATTTAGTTTCAGAGCTTTTGAACATAGCACTAAAGCATTATGTGAAAAAAACTATTATTTATCCATGCTGACTCGAGACTTGACTTGCGACTCGCCAAAAATGACTTGAGACTTGAATTGAGACTCACTAAAATGACTTGAGACTCGCTCTCAGTGACTCGTGACTTACTTGAGACTCGACGAAAATGACTTGTAGACAAGTCTAGTGTAACCCATAACCCATTCAAATATATTCCAATCTCAGTCAAATAACCGAGTTCTGAAATATACCTTAGTATTAAACAAAACAACTTAGTTTTGCTTCCGCCAGAATTGCTGCCGAAGGTCATGCTTGTTGCCCCACCTTAGAATTACAGCTTAATGTAAAATCCGAACCACGACGTACCACCAGCCCAGCGTTTTAACCACTAGGCTACCAAGCGTACCCATTGATCTACAACCTATTTTTCACAGAAGGATGAACAGCTGGGTGAGCTGAGCGCCGCCCGCCTTCGCCGGAAATCGAACTCAGGGCCGATGGATTCGTCATCAGTGATGCTAACCGAGGTGGTATATATATATATATATATATAATCCAAAACAATACCTCTCATTGAAATACTCAATATTTCAATGAGAGGTATTGTTAAGCAAATTTAATCATTTATGGTAATATGAAAACTAATATAATAAATTCCATTAAAATTACCAATTCAAAAACTTTTCTGATCATATCTGCCAAGAATGAATGACAATTTTATCTTCTGAAATGTTCAAATGTAGTGTTTTAACTATTTAACCTCGACACAATGTCACAAAGAACGTGTGGGCCTATACGTGGCATGAGTTACATATTTCCTACCATTTTTACTACAAAAAATATTTGTTAAATATATTTAATAGATTATATTTATATTTTAATGTTTCTGGAAGGAAACATAAGGAATGAGACGAAAGTTAATATCATAGTATAATTCCATGCGAGTAAAGTGCTGTTTTTTGAGACCTGACCACATTTCTTATTTGTGATTACTGTTACATCATTCTTAACATTTACTGACCATAATCATGGTTTAATATTCATTTTTACTTAGCACTAATTATAGCTGTTAACAGCATTAACCTAATGTTTTATTTTTAATTATATCATTAACATATCATTGTTAAATTATAATTAACAATAAAATTTATAATTTGCGATAAACTGTAAACAGCAAGTGATAAGAAGTATCATTGTAATAACATCGTATCAGATATTAATAGCATACATGTTAATTTATGCTAAGTAGCCAAAACTAAAAAAGTTCGATTGAATTAAGTTTATTGATGAATAAATCGATAAAAAAATTGAATGAATTGAAAAGTGATCTTGAAAACTCTCGTGAATGCTACTGACGACTAGTTTCAAATTATTAAATTAGGATCACCTGAAGATCAGAGCCCCCAGCCTTCTTTAGTTAGCCTTATAAGGCTAACTAACGAAAATATCACGACCTAACCTAACCAATCGTTAGGTCAACTGTACACCCTTGACGATTGGTTAGGTTAGGTCGTGATATTTTCGTTAGTTAGCCTTATAAAGCTAACTAAAGAAGGCTGGGGGCCCTGATCTTCAGGTAGGATTGCCAGATCAGATGGTTTCCAAATCCGGAGATTTTACCTACAAAGCTCATCATTATTTGTTTATATAGCTAAACCGATATATCAACTTCCTAATTTTTTAGAATAATAATTATCTTGCCAAAAAATCTGTAAGAAAAAAGGCAAATTCTACTTTCAATGTCATTTTTACAAAGCTCAATTTCCGAAGACTCCGGCCCAAAACAGGAGACCTGGCAACCCTATGACTTCATGTGATCCTAAACTTATTATTATTTGATAATTTTCGAACTCCGAACCAAAACTTGGCATCAAATTAAGTCAAAGCTAAACGCACTAAAGTACTAACGTGAAAAACTCTAAGTCACTTGATCGTCTGTCATTAATTTTACTTTTTGTACAAAGTATGAACATTTTGTCATTAAACTTAGTTCATTAATTGATAATTGACTTAGAGATATATGAAAAACTTAGAAATAAAATTATGGAATCCTTCAAATGTAGAAAGTGATTATCAACAATGTAAATTAATTATAGTACCGTAATGTAACCAGTATAAATGGGTAAGTACGAGCACATATATAGTATATAACACGTATATAGCACGTATATAGCACATAATGATAACATCAACTAAGAATCAGCACATAACACGTAAACAGCAAATGGACCATGAAATAAAACTGAAAATGCTATTGTGTGATATGCAATATAAAAATTATTTCTTACAAACATTTAACTGTATCAGAAGAAGGTACAAAGGTATATAAATTAAGACCTATAGTTCCTATGAAATTATCGTCCCATTAGTCCAGTGATTCTTAACCTTTTTATCATTGTTACCCTTAGAGCTATCCAGAGAAATATGGATTACCCCCATCACGAAAAACGGTAAAAACAAACGACAAAAGATAATCTGAGGAATAGTTTATTTAATAATACCCAAAATATTGAAAATTTCCCCCAGCCTCTTACCCCCTGAAAAAGGCAGAATTATCCCCGGGGGTAATTACCCCCCACATTAAGAACCACTGCATTAGTCTGACTACTTAGGAGTTGGTAAGCTTATGGAGACGATCGTTCGGAACAAAATAGCTAATCAGAGTAATCACTTACAAATAATAAATTAATCAAAGATTCTTAACACGGCTTTTGACGTAATCGTTCTTGTCCTACTAATTTCTTCTATTCCTCTAATGATATAGTAAATATATATGACCAGAGTAAAAGAGTAGATATTATATATTTCGATTTTCAAAAAGCGTTTTATAAAGTGCCACACAGACGATTATAAGCTAAACTTCATTCTCACGGAATTGATGGTAATGTTTTGAAATGGATCGAAAATTGGCTTAGTGGACGTAAACAAAACGTAGTCATTAATGGCAAAGCATTTAACTGGAAAAGTGTAACTGGCGTCGTGCCTCAGGGACCACTTCTGGGCCAGTTCTTTTTAATGTTTATATCCATGACATCGACATAGGAATCATTAAGAGTATAATCTCAAAATTTGTGGATGATACCAAACGAGGCGGACGAACGAAATCAGTGACAGAACGTTTGCAGATTCAAAAAGATATTAATAAGTTACTGGAGTGGGCAGAAATTTGGCAAATGAATTTTAATAGAAACAATGTTAAAGAAAAGTATTTGGATCACCTGAAGATCAGGGCCCCCAGCCTTCTTTAGTTAGCCTTATAAGGCTAACTAACAAAAATATCACGACCTAACCTAACCACTCGTTAGGTCAACTGTACGCCCTTGACGATTGACTAGGTTAGGTCGTGATATTTTCATTAGTTAGCCTTATAAAACTAACTAAAGAAGGCTGGGGGCCGTGATCTTCAGGTGATCCAAGTATTTTTGACGCGACATGACACTAACGAGTGTTACGGGAGAGAAATATTTTAGGTATTATTGTTGCCGACATTCATAAACCGAGTAAGCAATGTATCGAAGCGATCAGAAAAACAAATAGAATCTTAGGATTTATTGGTAGATCATTTGAATTTAAGTCTGAGGAAACAGTGCTAACATTATATAATTCCTTACTACGCCCCACCTAGAATACTGCGTTCAGTTCTGGTCCCCATATTTACGACAGGATATAGACAGAATGGAGAGAGTGCAGCGACGGGCTACTAAGATGATTCCTAGACTTAGAAGCAAATCATACGTTGCCCGTTTAGAAACGTTAAATTTATTTTCACTTGAAAAAAGGCGAATTCGAGATTTAATCCAGGTTTTTAAAATGATTAAAGGTTTTGATAATGTCGACGCTGAAAAATATTTCACCTTCAGAAATGCAGATAGAACTCGCGGTAATGGTCTGAAATTAGTGGGTAAACATTTTAATTCTAATGAAGCTAAACATTTTTTCTTCAGTCGTATAGTTAATTTGTGAAATGGATTGCCAGCCAGTGTAGATGAAAGTAATTCGAGGGAATCCTTTAAAAAGAAACTAGATGCTTATCTTGCCTTAAATCCCCAGATGGAAGCATTTGTCAGCGCGTAGAAATATTGTAGATTTTTCACTTGGATTCCCTCGTCTGTATTTTAAAATTTTCACTTTAGCTTTAAATTTCTTTCCTACCTCAAAATCTTTTCTTTGCTTTGCTTTAAAATTTTCACTTATCTTTAAATTTTCTTACATCTTTTAACCTTCCTTCTGAAACAGACAGCCTCGTAGGGACCAGCCGGTTTGTTGCTGTTTTGTGTCCTTTGTATTCCTTTGTATTTCATTGTAACACATACTACAAACTCTACTTCATAGTTATAATTAGCCTAAACATATAAGAATGTTATACCAGCCTAAAAGTACCACAAAAATTATTAGTTAACAAATGGATCTAACTGACAAAGAGTAAGTGTGGTTTTTGCAAGGGAAACTCCTTTGAAATAGTACATTGATCCGTCTGTCCAAGCGTAAATAGCTTCCTCCGGTTGTGATTTAGTGTAATCCAAGGGAAAGGTTAGTCCAAGTTCAGTTTCACTGTACCTCGTTCCATCTGGCCAGATGTAATCTCCCGCCTTAGCTGAGTAAACCAAATCCAGAAACGTATAGTGGTTATCTGTTAAAAAAATATTCATTATCGTGTAATCACTCTTTGTATATGATGATAAAAACAGAATAATGTTTTATGACAAAAGAATGATAAACGCCAAAATGGCACAAAAGATGGTTTTATACATATTTATATAATTTAATTTATCCTTACTGGACATTTGGTCCATAAAGCTCCTCTCAGTTAAGAAGCTCAACTAACTTGGAGCTGTCCGCTTTTGATTTAAGACACTGGTATGGACAGCGAAACATTTGCACTTTCTTCAAACGACAATTGAAAGAGGAATCTTACGTGCTGTACAAGAAGGCTAAACTTAATTCATTGAAATATATTTACTTTACAAAGAAAAACATTAGTTATTTTCTCCTGCGATGCAATAACTGAAAAGTAATCTTGGAAACATTGTGTCATCTGATGTTATTTTAGAAGTAAAATGATGCGTTTCGAAGTATTTTGCATAATCTCAAGATTTGTAGTTTTTTTATGCAGTTATGTATTGTTTAAAATGCAATTAATGCGGAGTTATAAAATGAAATTGGGAGCCGAGTGCAGTTTTTTCCTCTGTTCTGGGTCGAATCCAGGCTAAATTTACGCCTCTTAAATATCTAAATCCTTTGTACGAAATCTTTCATAATAATATGTTTCTTGTAAAGACACAGATAAAAAATTTTTTTATGCAGAAAGGAGGGGTTAAGGGCGAATGCCAGCAAAAGAGCCCACTCTCCCATAGAAGAAGAGAGCTAAAATCAAGGGGTAGGGTTTTGGAGATGCCTGAACACTCTGCGTTTAAAAGATTGGTGGTCATAGACAAGGGAGAAGATGGATTGAGGAAGATTGTTCCAGAGTTGACCGGCTGAGTAAATTAAAGATTGAAAATACCGATTAACTCTTGCGTTAAAGAGTTGGACAGAAAAGGAATAAGAATGTGTCGGAAGTCTGGTGCTGCGTACTCTCCTTAAATGAGGAGGCATGCAGTTAGACGGCTCAGAAGAGCAGTGTCCGTTATAAAAGCGATAGTAAAGAGAGAGTGAGGCAACGCTACGTTGAAGAGAGAGAGATTCAAGGCAGTGAGTAAGAGGCGGGGAACTGATGAGAAGAAAAGCTTTTGATTCCACCCGGTCACACTGGGCTGTGTAGGTTAAGCCACCTTACAAGTGAGAACTGAGGTGGCCAGGAACGAAGTAGCAGTACTTCGTTACTTTACTGAAGTAACTTTGTGGATGAGTTTTCATACTTTAAAGTACTTTATATTTTGGGTACTTTTACTTTTACTTGAGTAACTTTTTTGCTTAAGTAATGTACAGTTGCGCTCATTATTCTTAGGACACTCTTGAGAACAGATAGCGACACCTGGCATATATTTGTTGTGTGTATTACAAACGGTTGTAACATTTTATGAATGAATATGGTCTTTGGCGCTGATTGGTTGGTTCACTCATTGTGAAATGTCTTTAGAACATAATTATTTCCATTCATCACTCTGGTTTACAGATTACTAAGGAATCATAAATGAATAAATAAATGTAAATTCAAGACCTTCGGACGTAATGACAGTGTTCATGGTATTGGCAAGCCTGTCATCCTGAATGAACAGAACCGTTGGTAGGCATTATTGCGTCCTGAACAAATTCAAAATTGATTCATTTATTTATTTACAGTTAATGTTGAACATAGATTTAGATATTATTTTGCGTTATAACAAAGACAGAGCAAAAACCTGATGTATATAAATACTTATATAGACAGTTTTATGACTGAAAAAACAGTGTTTTGATGCATATTAAATTTTAATAACATTATAACATTACCAGATTGATGGGTATCTGTAAGTTTCATACGTCACTGCTTAGAATATCTTCCAATTGGCAAATGGACGACAGCTGAATGTATACTACTGACATGGCATTGTTATATCCGGAGCAAATGCTATTTCTAGATCAGCAACACTGATATAGTAATAAATAGTCACTGAGAGAAATATTATTTAGAAACGAAGAATGTTTTATTTTGAGGTAACATTATAAATGCATATAATTATTTTGTATTAATAAGTTCCATGTTACAACTTAAGTGTTGAACCACTGCAGCTGTGACTCTTGGCGGTTTCTCAACTCAAAGAAGAGAATTAAAGAACATAAAAACTATTACAGTGATTCATATCAATAAACATAGAGCCATTTAAACGATGATATTTGACAATTTTGCAAAGGCGTTACACATTCATAATTACCATTGTATTTGAGAAATATTTTATACATGAACACAACAAATTTAATATCTTGTCCAACCACCGTTGTTGTCTATGACTTCCTGCAGTCGATGTGGTACAGAAGCAACATTATATACCAGCGGTTGATTCCTCCTCAACACCTCCCACTCACTAAATGTGTGTTGTAAAAGCTGGTCCGTTGTTCGTTCCTCCGCTGGTTCCCACACATTTACAGTATTGGCCCATATATTCTCGATGAGATTCATATCACAACCCTTATTTGGCTAATCCAGAAGGTCGGTATTTCTTTTGCTTAGAGAACCAGCGTGTGACGATCCATGCTGTGTGAACTGGGGACCTGTCTTGCATAAAAATGATTCGCTCAGGAAGTGGCAGAGCATATGCACGCACAGAAGGAAGCATAACCTCTTCGAAAATTTCTATATATTGGTCTGTAGTAAACCTCCCTTCTATTCTGGTGAGCTCTCCTACACCATACAGATGAATCCATCCCCACATGTTACAGGTGACATGACCGCTACGTGCTTCCTCATTGATATACTCTTGAGTATATCAAGTATTATTCCTTCTCTAACAATGAAGATGACCATGGGATGTGGAGGAAAAGGTCTTTTCGTCGGTAAATATCACTCGGCTCCAAAAGTCAAGTCCTTTCTCAACATGTTGCTCAGCAAATCGAAGTCTATTTTCTCGATGTTGCTGATTTAACTTCTTGATAGCCGGAGTCCGATGGTGTAACCCAGCTTCATGTAGCCGCCGCCTTACTGTCATTGCCGAAACATCAAGCTGCAATTGTTCCCTTATGACAACAGCACCGGTAAAGGGATGGGTTTCGGCTACATCGCAGATCCTCCGATCATCTGCAGCAGTTGTCAGTCGAGGTTTCCCCGTTCTGCGGTGATCTCGTAGGTTCCCTTCCTCTTGCCACCTCTTGAACTATATATAAACAGTGTTCCTATAAATTCCAAGTTCTCTTGCAATTTGAGTTGGAGACAGCCCACTCTTCTTTATGCCGATGATTCTTCCCCTTTCAGCAATTTTCTGGTGATGATAATCCATTCTGCAGAGTAGTTGCTTCGATGAGATTCAGGAATAGTGTGAGCTTATTCTTAGTCACCAAAACTGTTAACACCTCTGCCATAACGTCATGTGGTGTCACGTGATATGTTAAAAGTCAGGTGGAATTGTTGGAATACGGAAACAGTTTGGAAAATGGTCATTAAGCTGTTACACCAACGGTTCCCAAACTTTTTTGTGATTACCCCTTTTGGTTAATCACCAAATAGAAATTACCCTCGCCCCCCTGCAAAAAGCACAGGAAACTTCATTTTACTGAGCACGAGAATAATTATTCAAATTTTATAAACATAATACTTATATATTTCAATATATCAGTACCTTATGTATAAGTTAAATACATACGATATTGGTCAAAGAATGGCTACAACATTACATAGGAAGCAAGCAAAACGTGTCACCACCAACTACTAGTCTAGTGCGAGGGATGCAACTGTTTCTGCTGAACTAACGCCTGAATTCTCGGTTCAGTTCCGCTCAAGGCGCAGCGTAAGTCGCTTTCAATGTGCAGCCGATTTCGCAGTTTGTTCTTTATGACTATATTTGCTGAAAAGCCTGCCTCACAACGTTAACTTGTCGCAAAAGGCACCAGCACTTTCTTTGCCTCTTCAGCAAGCAAAAGATACTCCCCATCCATTTTTGCCCAAAATGTCTCGATTTTTTTCTCTGCAAGCTCAAACTTCAGAGTAAGATCTTGCCGCATTTTCAGGAATACTGCTTTCAGTTCAGGTGAGTCACTGCTTTTTAGGGCGTAATAAGTGAATGGCCTCTTTTTTAGATAGCATGGCTGCGTATTAAATATGCTTCTGTACCACATCGACTGCAGGAAGTCATAGACAACAACGGTGGTTGGACAAGATATTAAATTTGTGTTCATGTATAAAATATTTCTCAAATACAATGGTAATTATGAATGTGTAACGCCTTTGCAAAATTGCCAAATATCATCGTTTAAATGGCTCTATGTTTATTGATATGAATCACTGTAATAGTTTTATGTTCTGTAATTCTCTCCTTTGAGGTGAGAGAACGCCAAGATTCACAGCTGCAGTGGTTCAACACTTAAGTTGTAACATGGAACTTATTAATACAAAATAATTACACGCATTTATAATGCTACCTCAATAAAAAACATTTTTCGTTTCTGAATATTTCTCTCAGTGACTGTTATAATGTTATTAAAATTTAATATGCATCAAAACACTGTTTTCTGTCATAAGCCGTCTATATATGTATTTATATACATCAGGTTTTTGCTCTGTCTTTGTTATAACGCAAAATAATATCTAAATCTATGTTCAACATTAAATGTAAATAAATAAATGAATCAATTTTGAATTTGTTCAGGACGCAATAATGCCTACCAACGGCTCTGTTCGTTCAGGATGACAGGCTTGCCAATACCATGAACACTGTCATTACGTCCGAAGGTTTTTATTTAGTTTTTACAAGACCATTTTTTATTCACTTCATTGTTAACATATATCCCCTTCTTGAATTTATATTTAATTATTCATTTATGTTTCCTTAGTAATATGTAAACCAGAGTGATGAATGGAAATAATTATGTTCGAAAGACATTTGAGAATGAGTGAACCAACCAATCAGCGCCAAACACCATGTTCATTCATAAAATGTTACAACTGTTTATAGTATGCACAACAAATATATGTCAGGTGTCGCTATCTGTTCTCAAGAATGTCCTAAGAATAATGAGCGCAACTGTACTTTTACTTGGTTAATTTTGTCGAAATGGTCTGGTTACATTTGGAGGTACCCGCCATGGGCTGCGTTTGGATGAAGGAATGATAAGAGGACGTGATTTAGGAGAGTTTAGGGTGTGGATTTGTCCAGGACCCCCACAATACTGCCCAAAAAATATTTGTTTTGGTGTTTGTAACAGATTAGACTCGGAGTCATAATCAGAATCAAATATAATTATGGAAATTGGTTAATTGATAAATAAAATAAATAACTGATAAATAAAAATTGATTAATAAGTTTCGCTAAGCTTTATTCAATCTCCCCGTAACCCTTGTGTGACGTAACATTTTGCCAGATATATCCAATATATGAATTTTTGTGGAACATGCGATTTAATCTATTAAATTGAGTCCACCTACATAATACTATCCAGCTCCTGCACTATATCCAAAAGCGGTGTAGTGTATGGACAAACAAAATTCCGTTCACAGAATAAATCTCATCACCTATAAACTACAACTGTGAGTATTTACCATTATACTGTATTTAGAAACATTTTATGTAATATTTTGGGTTTTTTATAACAAAAGGTATCAGTGTTAAGTATAAACCAAAAATTCTAAATTCGATTCTGCGATTTGTCAAGTTCATACCTAATCAGGGTCACAAGGGGCAGGACATGTTCGATAGTTTGATAGAATTTCTTAATACGTATAAGACTGATTTAAAAAATTGTCGGGGTCAGTCGTACGACAATGCTTCAATCATGAGCGGAAGGTACAATGGTCTCCAAGCCAAGGTGGCATTGGAGAACAACATGGCAACATGGGTGCCGTGTGCAGGCACTCCCTAAACCTGGTTGGAAAGGCAGCTGCTGAGTGCTGTCCAGCTGCTGTGGGTTTCTTCGACTTTCTCGAGACGGTTTATATATTTTTCACTGCATCCACGCGTCGTTATGAAATGCTGACTGATTCACTAAAATCAGCTGTTAATCATATTTATGTACCTAAAAGGGTCACTACCACGAGATGGTCATGCAGAGCTGGTGCCAGTAAAGCGCTCCTGAAAGGTTATCCTCAAATCAGAGACAAGCTGGCCAAAATTGCTGCCGACCCAGATGAAATGTCAAAATACGCATTGATGCAAACGCCTTATATGAGCGCATGCGTATGCTAGAAACGGGTATATACATATATAGTCTTTGATACGAGATTCTATGAAAACAGTCAATAGAACGAGCCTAAAGCAGCAGGATCCCAAACTAGATCTGAACGCTACTGTGGCAATTGTGAAGTCGCTGAAGAGTTTTGTTGAGACAGAACGTGAGTGCTTCAATAAGTACGAGAAGCAGGGGGCAGAGAAATCTGGCACAACAGAATATGTGCAGACTCGCCAGCGTCGATGCAATGTGCAGCTAAATCCACCCGATTATGGTCGAGCGCCGGAAGCAGAGCTCTCCCCTTCGCAGAAGTTTCATGCTGAGAATTACATACCAGTTATCAACCAGTTTCTCAGCTCTCTGGCACAACGGCTCTCTGTTTATGAACTAATTTCTTCTCGGTTTGATTTCTTGGGTCAGCTGGAAACGCTCAGTCCTGAAGAGATCCAGAATACAGCGACGAAGCTCGTCAACATCTAAAAAGACGATCTGGAGCAATGCCTTGGTATTGAGTTTATCCAGTTTGCTGAATTCTCAAAGATGTTCAAAGATGAGAAAGACGATAATATAGACATAGAACACTTTCTGTACGAGTTGATTCTTAAAGATGTATTTCCTAATGTAGAAATAGTATTTCGTATATATCTCTTGCTGATGGTTACCAATTGCAGTGGTGAGTGCTCGTTTTCGGAAATGAAACATCAAGAGTAAGCTTCGCACAACCATGACAGGAACGGCTCACCTTTCTAGCATTAATGAGTATAGAATACGACATTTTGCCTGAGGTGGACTTCGACGAGCTTATCAATGACTGTTAGACGCAAGGCTCACAAGGTGACGGGTCTTTAACAAAATATCTGATCTATAAAAATTGACAGTATGCTGTACTGTAATGTAAACTGAAGTTGTTGTTTCTTTTGTCATACGTACATCGTACTGTAATGAGCGTAATATTCTTTTTCAGTTGTCTGGAACGCTCTTATTCAGTTGTAAGTCACTTCTGTATCGGCAGGCATATATTATGGAATAAAATTGTTATGTGATATACTTCTGCTTTTGTGTTCTAAATAATAAAAAGTTGTGCGGTGAAGTCCAGATTCTAGTGGGCATGGAAAAGTGAGAATATTGCAATTAGACGACCGGTCAATCACTGCCCAGTCGCCTCCATCCTAAACCCGGCCCTGCCCGGGGCCCCTACAAATCACTGCCCAGTCCAGGGGCCTTCATAGTCCTACTGTCCAGGAGCCCTCACAGTCCTAAATCCGGCCCTGAATCAGAACGTAGCAAAAGATGTGTGATATTGTCCCGACCAATCACAACAACGCAGCACTTCCCGCCAGTTCCCGCCGCGCCACGGGCCTGGCGTCTTTCATTCATTCTTGCTGTGTTGGTGATGCCATGAAGATATCCTCAATTCGATAATGGCTGAATTAAGTTCACCGTCGCCATATTTGGACAAGTTATTTTCGATAAAGTCTATGATGCGGAACCGGTACAGCATACCTAACCTCTTAGAAGCTCTTTTGGAAAGAGAATATATGTATATGTATATGCCAAAAGTGTTAAGAGAAGAGGAAAGATGGAGTTGTCTGTTGTTGAAGGTAAGGGAATAGTCGTGTGGAAGATTGTGATGAGCAGACAGATGGAGGGATTGAGTTTCTGAGGCATTGAAAGTCACAAGGCTTTCTCTGCCCCCAATCAGAAATAGCAGAAAGATCAGAGGTCAGGTGTACCATAGTCGTTCTACGCGAATCATGGAGTGACTGTTAAGAGGGACGCTTTGTGAAGCGGGTGGAGAAGTGAAGAGAGGAATCATCGGCATAGGAGTGGAGAGGAGAGGAAGTGCGACTTAATAGATCATTGATAAATAAAAGGAAAAGAGTGGGTGACAGGAGAGAACCGTGAGGTACACTACTGTTAATAGCTTTAGGAGAAGAACAGTGGCCATCTACATCCGCAGCTACAGATCGGCCAGAAAGGAAATTAGAGATGAAGGCACATATAGAAGGATACAAACTGAAAGAGGGTAGTTTCGAAATTAAAGATTTGTGCCAGACTCTATCAAAAGCTTTTAATATGTCTAGCACAATAGCAAAAGTTTCACCAAAATCCCGAAAGGAGGATGACCAAGAGTCAGAGAGATATGCAAGAAGATCGCCAGGAGAACGTCCCTTGCGGAACCAATACTGACGATCTGAGAAAAGATTGTAAGAGAGGTGTTTAAGAATCTTCCTATTAAGAATAGATTAAAAAACTTTAGAAAAGCAAGAAATCAAAGCAGTTGGACAATAGTTGGAGGGTTGAGAGCGGTCACTCTTGTTTGGGACAGCCTGAATGAAAGTGAACTCCCAGCAGGAAGAAAAAAGTACAGATGAAAGACAAAAACGACATTAAAATAATATAGTAATTGCATATACAGTAAGTCGTTGCTGATCATAACCCATAAAGAGTTCTTTCAAAACAATTCTAACTTTTTCCAAATCAAATTGACTTACTCCCAACTGTACTCGTCATTTCACGGTACTCCCAAAAACTTTGGTTCTGCTTTGGGGTCTTCAGAATTGGAACTCTGCCGGTGATAAAGGCATTTGCGCACTCTGTTCTTTGATTCGGTAACGTAAGGATAACATGAGGAACTGGAATGGCGTAGAACATGCCATCGCTACCCAGAAAATGCTTCAGGGAGGATTCTGAAACGTGTAAAGACCTATTTTTTATTGTTCTTTGGTGACTGAAAACATTATTTACAGATGTACTTGTGATAACTACTTTGGTTTGAATTTAAACCTCTAATTTTGCTTCATGAAATTAATAGTTCTTCAAAGAGACTGTCAGAATAAAGGCTTAAGCTTTGACATTTTATTTAGGAAGTGAATTTCATTCAAATTGTACGAACTTTTAGCTTCCGAAATGCTTCCTTCGACTGGAAACAGGGACATGTTATGAACTGGTAGATCAGAAATTCGGCATTCAACCAATGAGTTTTGTTGGGGGGTTATGGACAGCGTTGAGCAGTTCAGAACGAAACAGAGTTTTCGACACTTACCTGATGTAATTCAATAAAATTCATTAGAATTTAAATATATATACTAAATGACATGGGGATTTGACTGCAAGGTAGCTGGTCCTCGGGCCTGCCAATCTAAGTTTGCTGCAAATAGATGAAACAATTTGTCATTTTTAGTACATTAATATGAAGGAATGTAAAGATGTTTTTAAATTCTTCCTCCTTCATGAACCTGATTGTTCTGTATTGAGTATATAAGTAAACAGTATAGAACACGACAACCTTTTTCTTAGTCATTTAAACTCTCAACACAAACACCTTCATTTAGGAATCTCAAGGCAACGTTCCATTCTTTGCTAACAATATACATTACAGCATACATATAAAAAATGTATATAGCTGAAAGTAGCGTTCGCTGCTATTCAGTACTATCTTTTGTATCATTACCCTCCTACTCAGGGCTGCAGACAGGTCTTTCTCAATGTTATCACTAACAAGACTGAAATAAGGAAAAGTAAGGTGACAATTGTCTTTAGGAACATTATAAACAGGTATTTTAGGCTTATAAATATTGTCAAGAAATTTAGAAATATATTTATAAATTAATTTCTTAGGAAAACCAATTGAAGTAAAAAGGTTAATTAAAAATTCAAATTCATGTAGACTAATTTCGAATGATCATAAATGATATGAGCTGTAAATAAGAGTCCGAATGGAGTTAACTTTGAATAAAAAAGGTGTGTAAACAAAAATATTCATACCCAAACCTGTAAAAGTTGATTTACGAAATAGTGAGGTAGAAATTGAACCATTCAATTTCTCAGTAGACATATCCAAAAGAGAGGGAAAATGATAATATTATTCTATGACCCGATGGTAAATTTAACGTTAGAATGCTGTGCATTAAGATAATTTAAAACCTCAGCATGTGATGAAGAATTGGTCCTTGATAAGTCTTCTTGATTTCCGCCCAGTCTTTTACCAAAGATATATGATACATTATGTGAAAAATACTTTCACTCTCTTTCGATGTCAATCACACGCCGAGAAGTTCTTCAATTACTTTAATGCACAGCATTCTAACATTAAATTTAGTGTGAGAAAGCACTTTTATGTACCGTATGTTACAATTCATCGAATCGTTATGAAATATTAATCTGATTTTTAATCTCTTTCGAGATAATGGTATCTACACTAGAGTTTTTACAGGCCAGAAAACAAATTAATATTTGGAATAGATTTTATATATGTATATAGGCTCTAAGATAGTTCTTTCTATTAAATTAAAATTGTTGATTACAGACGATGCATTATCCGATTTAATTTTGTGGACATTATTTCAACGAAAAATAGTTTTGGTCACAAGAGTACAGTATGTTTACCAAGTCAACAGACGCATCCAGTTTCAAAACTCAGCTTGCGAGTTATTTGATCTAAATAAATGGTAACTAAGTCATTAAATTGAAGTAGTTAATTTGCAGCTGGTCTTGGGACGAACCCCACACTTGACGAAGCAAAATAAATTGGCTATTTAATTGCTTTGAAACACGTCAAATCAGGCGCGTATTTACATATGGGCCAAATAGGTCATGGCCCAGGGCGGCAAATTTTAGGGGCGGCAAAATTTTGAGGGCAGTAAAATTCTGGAGGAAAAGTCTAACAAGAAAGGTAACAAGAAAGCACATTTTAGGTAGGGAAAAATCGAAAATTTCTGGTATTGTTTTAGCTTAAAAAACGAAGAAAAGTTAGTACCACTTAAAAAAAAATCTCATTAGTTTGAACGAAGTCAGTTTCAAAGTTGGTCCTTGGCCTTAATATATTTTATTAATTTTAATAGTATCTTTATTTTAAAGCTAATTATTTTAATTTTATCTCAGATTTATTGTTTACACTTTAGAGAGTATCAAGCCAAAAATTGGCCAATTATTTTGTTTAAAGTTTTCTCCATAAAATTGAATTTATATTTTTTTTATTTTGCAACTTTGAACTTTGAAACTGGACAACATTTAAAATTTAAAGACAAGATTGTGTTTATCTCAGTTTAGTGCAGTAATGGTATTTATACAAGGTTAGAAGAAGGCAGTTTTTAAGACAATTTTCAAATTTTTATGTTAACTGCCTATATGTAGTTAGCTGTTAGAGATCTACTCAGCCTGGTTGAACTATTTTTTTAAATATATAATTATAATATATTTTATTAATTTTAATAATATATTTCTATTTTAAAATATATTGTTTATATTTTTATTAATTTCAGATGTATTTATTTTTTCAGATGAGTGATGGGAGAAACAGACTAAGCGGCTCGGAGTATAAGAAGAGAGCTCTGGAGAAAGCTGTAAAACAACGAGACGTCATTGACAAAACTGCGAAAAGTGATACTTTCTTCAAGAAATCTGATATAAAGAGCAAAAATGTTGAAACAAATCCGAATGTTCTTTTAAGAGAATTAGAATGTACCGAGATTAGAAGTTTCCAAGAAGATCAAAATGTTAATGAAGGTCCTAGTAAATTTAGATTATCTGTTAGAGAAGTTCAAGAATCCTGCTTACCCTATACTGTGTCTTGTGATGTAGGTGATGTGTCTTGTGATGTAGGTTTTCATTGGTAAGAAAGGATTTGATGACTGGAAGCAGGGCAGTGAAGTATTAACAAGCCATGAAAATTCCTCTGAACATAAGTCATGTGTGTTAGCTATGAAAATGAGACGTTCAACTCTCGGAAGAATTGACAGACAACTTTTCTATCAAATTGATGAGGAGAAGCAGTATTGGAGGAATGTTTTACAACGAGTTGTTGCAGTGGTCCGGTCACTGGCATCTCATGGTTTACCTTTTAGGGGCCACATTGAGAAATTTGGTTCTGTCCACAGTGGAAACTTTATAATGGCTTTGGAACTTATTGCTGAATTTGACCGTTTTCTGGCGGAACATATTGCAAAATACAAAAAGTCAGGAAAAGGTCATACCTCATACTTGTCTTCGTTTACATATGAGCAATTCATCAAACTAATGGCTGACAAAGTTACCAAACAAATAACTGAGGAAGTGAAATGTGCGAAGCACTATTCCATTATTGTGGACTCCACCCCAGATATATCACATGTCGATGAACTTGCAGTTATTCTGAGATACGAAAAGAAGATGGGCATCCCGTAGAGCGATTTTTGGCATTCCTTCCCAGCGTAGGCCACAAATCAGAGCAGCTTTTCAACTCAGTTTCCAGCATATCAAAAATGCATGATCTCGACATTGCAAACTGCAGAGGATAGTCGTATGATAACGCTCCCAACTTGTCAGGGACTTACTCTGGCTTGCAAGCCAGAATAAAAAAAGCGTCCCCGGTAGCAGTTTACGTACCCTGCTCTGCACACTCATTAAATTTGATTGGTCAGTGTGCAGCAAGTTGCTGTAAGGAAGCCATTGATTTTTTCGCACTTCTCCAAAATCTTTACGTGTTCTTCACTACCTCCACTCACCGTTGGGAAATACTCCAAAATCATTTTACCAAATCTAAAAATGTAACGCTAAAGAGCTTATCAGACACTCGATGGTCAGCCTGTGAAGAAGCGTGTAGGAGTCTCAATAAAGACTGGGAAGAGGTTATAGAAGCACTTACGACCATTGAAGATGAATCAAAAAAGCCTTGCACACGCAGTAAAGCATCAGGCTACCTCAATCAACTGCAACGCCTTGAAACTACAATTCTTTCTTTAATGTGGGGTGACATTCTGGAAAGGTTCAATGCTACTAGTAAACAGCTCCAAGCAGTTAACATTGATCTTGGTATCGTAGCAGAACTGTATGCATCATTGACATTCTATGTAAACGATGCAAGAGACAACTTTAACTTTTATGAAGAAGCAGCAATTAAGAAATCATCTATCTGCGAATATGAAATTACAACGAAAAGAAAAATGAAAAGTAAACTTCGAGTCGACGAAACTCGCGAAGGCGAGGTAGAATTAGATGGACGGAGGAACTTCTTCATTAATACTTATCTTGTGGTACTTGACAGATTATTGTCGGAATTAAACCGTCGCAAAGATGTGTACGAAAACCTCCATGCACGGTTTGCATTTTTCACAAAAGTCACCACCTTGAATCCGACAGATATAACTGCCAATGCTATTAAGCTTTGGGAATTTTACAAGGATGACTTGGCGGAAGCATTTGTTAATGAGTGTCTTCATTTCCGTGGGTTTCTTCTGAATTTGGAGAAAACTCCATACGAGCATTCTTGAGATGAGTGAGATGATCCAAGCAAAAGGATTAAAAGAAGTTTACCGATATGTTGATATTGCGCTCAGGATCTTCCTATGTACGTCGGCTTCCAAATGTTCTGCCGAAAGATCTTTTTCTATACTGCGACGACTAAAGAACTACCTACGGTCAGTGATGTCAGAAAATCGTCTCAATTCTTTAGCTACCCTTAGTATTAAATCGGAACTCATGAGAGCTCTTAGCTATACAGATCTTATTGACTCCTTCGCTGCTCAGCAATCTTGGCGGAAACTGCTTTGAGTATTCTACAACGGTCGATTTCGTAACTAAACATAAAGATCGTAAAGATAACCTACGATGCATTTCTGTTCACACATTTAAGGGATTGTTATATATATTTAATTGTATTATATATATATATATATATATTACCATAATGTAGGTACAGGGTGTCCGAGAATTATCTGTACAATATTTGGCTGTTATTAAAAGTCAACCATGAAGTGTAGAAATTCCAGTGTTGTCCCATTTTACAGAGAATCTCATTAAGTTTTTTCTGATACCAAGTTTTGACAAGTTTTTTAGAAATTCCAGTGTGTCCGAACATTATCTGTACAATTTCATCTTTTAATAAAATTCTTGATAACACACGTAAAATTCTTAAACAAGATTATTTAGAATCTGTATTTTCAAAAGTTTCTTTTATTAAAGTAACGTTGTTACAAACATTCGATATGTGCACCATTAGTGATTCGCAAAACATCCAATCGATACTCCAAATGTTGCCATGTACACTGCAGCATATCCACATAATAGCAGCTGTGATTCTTGCTTTTAAATCATCAATGTCTGTCACCCGCGTACATTTCTAAAAAACTTGTCAAAACGTGGTATCAGAAAAAACGTAATGAGATTCTCTGTAAAATAGGACAACACTGGAATTTCTACACTTCATGGTTGACTTTTAATAACAGCCAAAAATTGTACAGATAATTCTCGGACACCCGGTATATAATATATTATGATTGATATAAAAATATCTTATATGTTAAGATATATTTTGCTAGAGTAAATGCCTAAACCATTTGCCTGCATTTTACTGAAAACCCTTATATCAAATAACTATTTATTGCTAAATGATAACTTCGTAAGTGTCCCAAGGACGCTAAATCAGTATGGCCCTTGGTGCCAGGAAGCCTAAATCCGCCCCTGCGTCAAATGGTTAATTGCTTGTCCTACTGTTACGGTAAATCAGTTGACTACCTCCATTTTGTGGTTAATTAATAGATCGACTAAATTTTGAAAAGCGAAACGAATTATATGGCTCGAGCGTTTCATAGTGATAGCGTTTCATAGAGTAATATAAATAGGAAATATAAAAAAATTTAAAATATGCCATATTTCATAAACTTATTACACCATATTTACACAGTGATACTCTTTAATCCAGTGGTTTCCAAACTGTTGGGCGCGTACTGTTGGCTAGGGAGGCGTTTTATGGTTCCTCCAAAAATAGGATTAATCATACAAGTACGAATAATTGTACATGCCATTTTAGTTGAATCATTGATAAATAATGGGGGTGGGGGGCGCAACCATTATTTTGGGGAGTTAGGGAGTCGTCGTAACATAAAGTTTGGAAAATACTGCCTTAATCAATATTTTATTCTTCACAGCCAGAATCAGTAAATTGTTTTAATATACGAGGTGTGTTCAAAAAGTTCCCGAACTGGTTATGCTGCGCGTGACTCACATGACGCGCATGCGCGTCATGTGATGCATGTTGTAGTGTGACTCAGTCTGTGTTCAAAGACGGTTACCGCTTGTTGATATCATAATTTGTTCTCTCAGTATTTACTGTTTTGTGAAGTCATTTTGTGTTTTGTCGCATTTTGTGCATTTGAAAAATGACTACTGTTGAAGAACAACGTGTGTGTGTAAAATTTTGCGTTAAGCTGGGCAAGATTGCTTCTGAAACCGATGCTATGCTGAACACAGCATTTGGCAATGTCACCTTAAGTCGAAGAACCACTTTTGAGTGACACAAACGCTTTAAGGAAGGCCGAACGTCGACGGAGGACGTTGCAAGGGTGGGACGACCTTCCACTTCAAGAACTGATGACATTGTTGCTTGTGTTTGTGAAATGATTCGGGGGAACCGTTGACTGACACTCAGGGAAGTCGCAGACGAAATGGACATTTCGATAGGGTCATGCCACACAATACTCGGAGAAAATTTGGGGATGCGTCGTGTGTCAGCCAAATTTGTGCCACGACTCTTGACTGCCGAGCAGAAAGAGCAACGTGTTGTTGTGTCTCAAGACCTCTTTCAACGTGCCAATCTTGATGAAAATTTTCTCAGAAACAATGTTACGGGTGACGAGACGTGGGTGTACGGGTATGACGTTGAAACAAAACGGCAATCATCGTAATGGAAGTGCGCGACGTCCCCGAGACCGAAAAAAGCACTGCAAATCCGATCGAATGTGAAGGCAATGCTGGTCGTTTTTTTCGATTACTACGGACTCATTCATTATGAATTCGTCTCTAGAGGTCAAACAGTTAACCAACAGTTTTATTTGGAAATACTGAAGCGCGTGCGAGACGCAGTAAGGAGAAAACGGCCTGAAAGTTGGAACGCAGATGTTGCACCATAACAATACGCACACACACACACACACACACAGCGTTGTCAATTCAGCAGTACCTGACGAAGCACAACGTCGTAGTCGTTTCCCAGTCCCCGTATTCTCCAGATCTATCCCCGGCAGACTTTTTTCTTTTCCCCAAACTTAAATTTGCATTGAAAGGTCAAAGATTTCAAAGTGTGGAAGAAATTATTCAAAATGCCACAAATGAACTGAAGGTGGTCAGGAATACGGCCTACCACGAATGCTTTCTAACGTGGAAACGCCGTTGGGAGCGATGTATAGCTGCACAAGGAGACTACTTTGAACGGGGCAACATCAATTAGATCGTGTTACCAGAAAGTTTTTGTGGGATCAGTTCGGGAACTTTTAGAACACACCTCGTCTGTACAAAAGCAGTCAACGTTGTAAACTCATTTGAAAACTTTTAGAAAAAATGCCCTCCTAGGAAGAAAAACGATAAAAGTAAAAAACGCCAGAAAACGCAGTTAAGGTTGTACCAATTTGAAATATACCATAACTTTTGAACTTTTGAAAATATTTCGTTGAAATGTCTTCAAAAGTTATGATACCTTCAAATTTGATACAACTTTAACTGCGTTTTCTGGTGTTTTTTATTTTTGTCGCTTAGCCATTTCTTCCGATGAGGGCTTCATATCAAACATAATAATTGACAAATTATTTACCTTAAAATTAGACATTAAACTGTTATTTGGTTATATTTGTACTATATATTTTTATAATATAAAAAGATAGCTAAAATATATGTACATTTTATATATATACTCGTAGTTTTATATATACTTGTCGCTTTTATGAAATACATAAGGGTGATCAAATGCATCGTATTTCCTCAACAAGTGAGGTGGTCGAATAATATGTCAGTGAACCTTACTTAGTCAATGCACTCTTACTCTATTGATATCAATAGTCAGATTACTCGGGTGAAATATGTGAGTGTAGTCAAATACACTGTTTTTCATTATGAAGTAGGTTTGTTAGGTGATATATTAGTAAATTTTAGTTACTAGTCAAACGTAAGGCAGATATTGTTAAAACGTTGAGTGACTTGCTTCATCGGTTTGTGATCTTATTCAGTTGACTAGTTTCACAATATAACTACACTTAATTAATAAATTAACCAATTCAACCCGAAAGGAATTACGGATAATTTTAGTATAAATAAAGGTAGTCAATCGACTAATGATTTTGTGACATTTTATCTGTAAACTTGGAGTAAATAAGCAAAGTAATTTAGCTAATCTTTATAGAGCGACTAGGAAATTAACTACAGAAAAATTTTCTCTGCATGTAGATTTGTCAGGAATTTTCAAACAAATTAATTACATGGAGAAATACAATACAGCCCTGTTATTTCCACATGTCTGATATCATCTTTATGCTATTTTACTTTTGTTGCAAAAGCCTTGCCTGTTTGGCTAATATACTTCAAATTGCAATCTTTACAACCAGTAATATAAACAGAGCCTATTTTTGGCGGACTATTTCATAGGAACATGGTCTTATGGTGTTTTTGTAATTTAAATCTACATTCATTTTAAGTTTTTCAATGATTTTGGTACAAGCTCAAGTGATTTATGGTCCAGTATATTTAAAATAACTCTGCCATGGGGAATGACACCTGGAATCCCATGCCGGTCCCAAGCCCGGATAAAAGAGGAGGGTTGCCACAACAGGCCTAGCAAGCCGGTGGTGTGAAAGCCTTATCGCTCGAGAAACTCAAGAACCAGCCTCGGAACCAGGATTGATAAACAGATCACGAACAAGGAAACGAAACTGGAAACGAAAAATGGACACATTCAGGATTAGATGCGGAACGATTAACATAGCAACTTATAGGGGGAAAGAAGATGAAATTCTGGATATCATGAGAGAAAGGAAAATCGACATCTTAGGAATGGCAGAAACAAGGCATATCGGTGGAGAACTGGGAAGGGACTTGGGGGATGGATATCTGCTCATGTACAGAGGAGTGGAGGAGGATCGCAGGAGGATGCACGGAGTGGTAATGATTATCGGACCGAGACTGTCGCCAAACATCCAGACTGTAGAATTAATAAGCGAAAGACTAATGAAATGTAATTTGCGAATCAGGAATAAAACATATTCTCTACCAGGTTTATGCGCCACAACAGGGGCATTGTGAAGAGAAGACCAACTTCATGGAACTACTAGATGACAATTACGAAGTGGGAGGAGAGGAGGTGGGACTGCTTATGGGAGATTTCAATGGCAGAGTGAGAATGGAGAGGGAGGGAGTGGAGCAGGTAATTGGACCTTTCGGAGAACAGAACCGAAATGCAGAGGGAGAGAAACTAATAGATTTCTGGGTAAGGAACGAACTAAAGATCATGAATGGATTTTTTAAACACCAGGAGACCCATAAGTTTACGAGATACAGATGGAACCAAGTGACAGGAAACTTTGAACAAAAATCCCTCATAGATTACTTTATATGCTCCGATAAGAGAATTATTGGAGATGTCAAAGTGATACCAGAGGTTACGTTAGACTCTGACCACAGATTACTGATAGCAGATTTGAAAATGCAGAAAATGGTAGCAACGAAAGAGAAGAAGAAGAAGGTAATTAAGACAAAGAAACTACAGGATGAGAATATTAGAGTCAGATTCAGAGAAGAACTTGAAAGAAACATAGCTGAGATGGAGGAAAACAATGAATAGGAAACCGTGAGAGATTGTGCTAAGAGGGTTGCGGAGGAGATTTTGGGAAATGAGTGGGTTGGGGAAGGACGAAGAAGACATACACCATGGTGGACAGACACAGTGAGAGGCGCAGTAAAACAGAAAACTACAAAACATAGGAAGTGGTTGAAGCAACGTACACAGGAATCAAGACGGGAATATGTACAAGCAAGAAGTGAAGCTGAGAGGGAGAAGGAAAGGGCAAAACAAATGGCAATGAGGGAATTGGGAGAAAAGTTGAGAGAAGATGAGAAGGGAAACACAAAACTGATTTACAGCCTTGAAAAATCTTATAGGAAGGAAAAGAAAAAAGTATACAGCATTAAAAATGAAGCGGAAAATGTGATAGTGGAACCTGGAGCAATTAATGGAAGATGGTCAGATTATTTTAAAGATCTATTGAATGGAGATCCAGAAGAAGAAGTGGAGGAAGCAGATGGAATATACTAGGAATTAGCAGAACAGGTAATTATTACCAGAGAAGAAATGGAAGAGGCTGTTAATAAAATGAAGAATGGAAAGTCAACGGGAGTGGACGAGTTTCCGATTGAACTTATAAATGAGGGAGGCGAAGCCATGAAAGAAAAAATTCGAAACCTGTTGAATAAATATTGGAGAGAAGGTCAAGTCCCCTGTGATTTGGGAAAAACAATCATCATTCCAATATATAAAGGAAAGGGTGACTCAGGTAGCTGTGAGAATTATAGGGGAATATCGCTTATTAATCATATAACAAAACTTTATGAAAGAATAATAGAAAAAGAGAAAGGCAAATAATTGAAGCAAGGTTGGGAGAGGAACAGCATGGTTATCGGAAACATAGAAGTACGGTAGATCTTATTTTTGGCCTCAGTTCTGTTATAGAAAAGGCATGGGAATTTAATACTAACAGCTATATAATATTCATAGATCACAAAAAAGCATCCGATACAGTGCCCAGAGGAAGAATGTGGAGATGTTTGGAGGAGATTTATGGGGTAAGGGGGACACTTCTTAGGGCTTTGAAAAGTTTGTATCAAGTTAGCGAATGCAAAGTAAGGACTGGACACAAAAATGATGAGTGGTTTGAAGTAAGAACAGGGGTGAAACAGGGCAGAGTTATATCACCGCTCCTGTTTATAGCCTACATGGATACAGTAATTGCAAGTTTCAAGCGACGTCATGAAATGAATAATAATAATGGAATAATGGCATATGCAGATGACATAGCATTCTGGACGACAGAGAGAGAATATATTGAACAAGCTTTAATTGATTGGAATGGATGTTTGAAGGAGGGGGTGGAATGGAAATGAATGTAGAAACGACAAAAATATTAAGTGTATGTCGAAGAGAAGAAGGAGAATATTCGGAGTTCAAATAGGAGATAAGGAAATAAGAAATGTTGAAAAATTTAAATATCGAGGAGTATGTTTACTAAAGAAAGCGGTAATATACAAGAAATAACTGAAAGAATTGCAAAGTTTAGTAAAAATGTCGGAATGTTATATCCGCTACTGAGAGATGAACATATGCCCCTTGGGACTAAGAAAATAATCTTCGAACCAGTTTTAACACCAATACTGATTTATGGGTCGGAACACTGGAAAATGCGCATGGCAGATCGAAGCAGAATTCAGGCGGCAGAAATGAGACTGCTGAGGACTATTCTGAGAAAGACGCGAAGAGATAGGATAAGGAATAAAGAAATAAGAGCCAATGTGGGAGTGACGACGATTTTGAGAAAAATCGACGTTGCCAAATTGAGATGGTTGGGCCACTTGGAGAGAATGGAGGAGGGGAGAACTGCGAAGAGGTGCTGGGAGTGGAGACCAGGGAATGGCAGAAGACCGCGAGGGAGACCAAGAAGGAGATGGAGGGACGAAGTGGAGGAGAGCTTGCGAAGGTACGACTTGCCCAGCATGCAAGAGCTCGAAGAAACGGGAGTGCTGCTGGACAGGGCGGAGTGGCGAAGGAGGTTGGCTCCACTGACAGGCTGACTAGCCTACCTGGGAGCTGAAGAATTGAAGAATATACTTAAAATATTATTAGTTTCAACTGGCTCATTTTTTTGTTTAATGAAAAGTCTTTTAATCTAGTTTTACACACACACACACACACACACACACACACACACACACACATACATACATACATATATATATATATATATATATATATATATATATATATATATATATATATATATATTAAAAATGTTAACTTACAGTAAGTAAATGATTTTGCAATCTTTGTGGTGAAGTTCTCGTGTATCTGAAAGCCAAAATAAGTCACAATTTGTTCCGTCATTGACGTGCCCGGGTAAATGGTCCGAGACTCGAAGTGACAGGGAACGCCTCTGGTTAAGTACATCGAACTCAGGACCAGCAGGCAGGCAATCAAATTCATGATGATCTCGCGCTGCAAAATAAATATGTCATAGTTGTAACAGTTACAACTTTTAACCGAAATTTTCCTTATATACATATTTTCGAAGGCCACCAGTTGGGAGTGTATTAATAATTAAATCAAACATGGTAACACTATAAATTGAAAACTGACTGGAAAGTATCGATCGGGGCATGCAAGATGTAATTGAGAAACGTCGAAAGAGAGAAGAGGAAGGTGCTTAAGAAGCGATCGAGGAAAACCCAAAATATGTATATAACTTTAAGAAAAAAACAAAAATTATTCACATAAGAGGACAACAGGCACTCTGGGAACTATATGGTAGTCCCAGTGAGAAAAAATACTGGCCTCTGTTGTCTCGATAGTGCACAGTTTGTCCATATATGTAATCAAGAGTTGCTTGTCGATATAATAAGATCAACCAATCAAATATCAGACATTAATATGCAACAATATGTGCAATATTTTCCACTTATGTGGACCAAAGTAGGGTCGGGCCAGGTTCCGGTGCAGTGCGGAGCTGGAGATGAATTTCAGGATCCGGTGCGATGCGAAGCCGGAGCTGAAATTTTAGATCCGGTTCGGTGTGGAGCCGTAGCAGAGAGTGCTGGTGCAGTGCGGAACCGGAATATACTGAAGTCGATGAATAATCTATAGGCCTAAATGACAGATCTGGTGTATTGCTTTTCTGGCAGTTTTCATACTTGACTGTGGTTTTGATTAGAGTGACCATCTTCTTTACATTTTTCTCAACTTTTAATTTGAGCTTCTTAGATATCTTGTACATATTTTGGCTTTGCATTTAACATCTTCCTTGGCTCAATCACACATGCACTCCTCCAATTTCTCCAAATTGTTCGTGTTCGTAAGGTTTATCGTATTCAATTGTAATCCCAGATGAATGCTGTGGCGTAGAATATTTATTGTAATGCAGCATATATTATTGTGAAATTAATAAGCAAACAAAAGTAGCTATTAAGCTCATACGTGCTGAAATTCAGTGAAGCACGTGGGCGCAATGGTTTTGGTGCAAATGAATGACAGGTTGATCTTACAGTTTCAGTTTTATGATGCATGGTAGGCTGGTAGCTTAGTGAAGGGTGTGCGTCAATAATTTATGGTGGCCATTGAATTTATTTATAGTAACTTTTATAAAAATCACTAATAAAGTTTACTATTATAGATGCTTAGCTGTTTCTTAGCTCAACCCTGGCAAATAATTAACTCTGAAAAGTGAAAGTGGGTGGGTGGCTTGCTCCTACATATTAAACGCTGTGATTTATTTGTGCGTGGGGGTCAAAGTTGTGCGCACTACCTCTTCAATGGTAGGAAAATGCAGCAGCGCTACTGTTGTCGCTACAGATTTAGAAATATAGCGGCGCTATTGCTACCCCTACTTTTGAAAGTGACATTTTTCATGATAATATTTTTTTGTCAATTGATAATGTAAGAATGAAAACACAAATTTATTGGTAAATGGTAATACTTTATTGTTACAAAAACATAATACAGACTTCTCAGAACAGCCTATTCATATTTGTGAATGATGAGAGGAAAGCAGTTAACAACATACTGCCTTCGATACATTCAATGATAATACTTAAATAACACATCAAAAAATAAATGAGTATGATGACAGTAACAATAATAAATTAGCTAATAAGCTAATATGAAATAATAAATCCCTAATATTAGATGTTACGTCCCATATTATTTGTTCAATTTTATTATTGTTTTAATTTGTTATTTTATTTCAGTACCATCAACTTCTCGAAATTGTTATTATCCGTTAATCCAACTCTTTTTGCCTTCAAAATGACTTTCCCTGTTGAAAAAAATGCGCTCTGCAGCCGCATTCGATGGAATGGGCGTATTGAAGTAAATGAAGAGAGACTTAAAAGCTGGTGAAGGGAACAAATTTGATTCTATATCTTTTGAAATAGATGGTGCTTTGCTTAGGAACAGTGTTATTTGATCGCTGGGACTTTGGGAAGAATTACTCGCAGAGTTTCCTTGTTTAAAACACATGACGAAGTCTTCTTTGTCATCTCCGTCGGTGCTCGAAAAATCAGCATTTGCTGAACTTTCATCAACGCCGCGGCGCCGCCTTCCATCTTCTCTGAAAGTTTTGTAATCCTCATTTGTTTTACAGTTTCTTTCCTAGCGTTCGAGCTAATCCACCTCAGTTTAAACGATGGGTGAAAAGCAGCTGCGAGAACGTGATCCTCATTGACAAAGGCAGCTTCAAAGCGCTTCTCACTTACTGAAATCAAAGCATTAACGAGTGACTCGTGAGTGGTTACCACAAAGATCTTTCAGTTTTGTCAACCATGCTGTAAGTGTTGGCAGAAGTAGTCCCATATAGGCCTTATTTTCACTTTGAAGTAAATCCAGCTCACGTACTAAGGGTCGCATGACGATTATGTATTCTTTGATGAAGTTTATATCCGAAAGGTTGAAACGAGCGGCGCCTAGCTCGTCACACACTTCAGTAGTATAGCCGCAAAAGGGGAGAGAGCAAGAATGTTGCAAGTGATGAAGTAATGTTGTAAAGGGGGGTTGGGGTTGTTGCAAAGGGGGTGGGGGTTGTTGCAAAGGGGGGAGGGGGGTGCAAAAAAAAAAAAAAGAAAAAAAAAGAAAAAGAAAAAAATTCCCCCAAAGGGGGGATGCTGCAGGTGCAACAAGGAAAACTTGGAGGCGGCGTTATCCCCCAAGAGAAAGGAGAGAAAGGAGGAGGAGAGGTGTTCACCTGGCAGGAGCCAAGTGCATATTAAGACTTCAGCCGAGTAGGCGTTGTTTTATAGACTCCTAATCAGCCAGTTGGCTGTAAATGGCTTGAGTTGCCAGATACCGCGATACCATTGTATACATTATTATAGACTCCTAATCAGCCAGTTGGCTGTAAATGGCTTGAGTTGCCAGATACCTCTTTTTAGCAGTATTATTGTATACATTATTATATACGCCTAATCAGCCAGTTGGCTGTAAATGGCTTGAGTTGCCAGATACCACTTTTACCCATTATTATGGTGAGTTGTCTCCAATTAAAAGATTTCGTTCCATCAGATACCATTGTATACATTATTATATTTCTTAAAAGTTGGTTTAGAAGGCGTAACATGATATAATTAAGTAAAACAACATTGCATCATTCTGTTTATTATAAATATATAGAAAATAAATATACATTTCAATTGAGGAATATGCATATAACAGTACAGGAAATATATACACACAATTATGGATATATATAAAATAAAATATACATTTCAAATAGAGATAAATATACATTTCAATAGAAATATGTACATAACAGTACAGGAGAAATATCACGCAAAATATATAAATACAATTCAATAGAAATATGCGTATAATCAGTACAGGAGAAATGTAAAGCAAAATATATATATATAAATACAATTCACTTTTTTTTCAAAATACTAAACTCGGTCTTAATCGAGTTTACAATTACATCATTATTGCTCTGCATTACGCAGTATATGCGGCTTAATAATATTTCACCGCTTAAAGTATAGGGAAACCTGTACTCGATATGAAGGGCTTTCATATCGTTCAGTACTATTTTTGTTCCCACTTTACAACCGGTTGGTAAGTCATCTTTAATTACGTCTAGAATACAATCAAAAGCACGCACAAAGAGTTCATCGTTAGCTACATTATTAAACACAAGTTTATAAACACGCTTTTCCAATCGAGGGTTTATTTCTACCGACTCGAGCTTTTCAATCGTGAACTCACTCAACATAGCGGCAATTGAAATAATCTTCTAAATCGTTACGACAACTGCGCGTTATATAAAGAAATAGTTCTTCAGGGTGAACGGTGTAGGTGAGCTCAGCCTTGTACCGATCAATTGCTTTGTACCAAAGTTCATGGTATTTCAAAGAGTCTAAACTTTTTAAATAAACGTCCAGCTCTAGACCATTCTCACCAGCCCTACACTCGGTAAACCCATCGAGCAGAGCGGTGTAGGCGTATTCAAGTACTGTATCAAAATAAAGCATGTCCGTAACACGCGCGTCTAATATAGGTTTCAGTTTACGGAATCCGACGATTTCAAACATTCTGTCGAGGATGAAACGGTTTCGCGTAGGAACAAGAGCGTTATTATCAGAAGCATTCTTCCACATCAGCCGTATATCAATGCACGGCCGATCGTTATTTATACACAACGTACATACAACGGCGTATGAGGGTGCGTCACTAATCTGCTCTCTTCTTGTACCTACGTTAGCAGGTATTTTATAGCGATCTTCACTCCACTTCTCAACTATCACGAAGATTCTATTCATCTCCTCGATACTTAAATAAACCCGTTTGTTTGTCGGTCTACATTCCGTTTCCAGTACATAGCTAATGGTACCGGAATTACGCCTGAACACGCGCAACGATTTCGTCACGGACACATCGTACGAGGCGTTGAGAATGCTGCTCAAAGGAAGTTCCATCGTATTCGATGAGCGCACGTCCACTCGTATGACCGCGAGTCGAATTGTTGTACATATTTCGGTACAAGAATTAATTTCATCACTACCAGCCTACGCACCAGACAGTTTGGATAAGAACTAGGAACATTTTATGTTTTACTAAACATCTCCACACTCCGGCGCACTATTTGAGAGGAACATATGTTCATATTTTTCCTTTCTGCCCATCAAACGATACTCGTCTCTAAACTCTGTTAAAAATTCACGCAGGGCACTAGCCACAACCTCACTACGAACCTCATCATGATATACGTTAATATAGTGATAAAAATACTTAAGATTGTCCATGATCACGAGATTCACATTTCCAGTCGTAGGGTATGAGTAATCGACATGGTGTAGCATGACGTAATACCGCTTGTCACACCACCCATCAGCAAGACTCATTATCCATACCTGCTGCTTCTCTTCTGCACGCGTTGTTTCTTTTACTTCACGGTGTATGTGAGACTTTATAAAGTTTAGCTCTGCAGTATACTTCAGCACATCGTCTGTGCAACGAAAGCCTTCAACGGTCTCACCAGAACATCCGTAGAGTATTTGTACATCTTGGAACTTCGCACAATCCAATGTGTTTTTAAAAGAGGCATAGGAGGGAGGAATAGGAAGTTTTTCGGTATCCACCACATCCTGGCACTTTACTGAATACCATTTCGTAAACGTTGTACAAGCAATATTAAAGGTAGCCATTTGAATACACGTCTGATCTGAATACACGTCTGATCTCTCGGGCTTACTGCGGTCGACTGACTACGCAGGGACTCCCAGATAGTAGCATGACTCACGGTCTTACAGTGGGCGGAGCTTAGAACTTTCACCTACACACACACACACACACACACAAAGGAGAAAGTGAAACGCTATTTGAAACATGATTTATTTAACAAACGAGATATTCAAGTTATATATATTTACAAATACGATTTAATAAACGAGATAGTCAAGTTATATATATATATATATTTACAAATACGTGTAATAAATCAATTTTACAAATACGATTTAATGAACGAGATATTCAAGTTATATATATATATTTACAAATACGTGTAATAATCAATAGATACGATTATATACAAGACGTGTGAGTTAACAATTGAAGCATCATTGGTATCCAAAGGGTACGGTATCATCGGTACCAGGTAACTGGTAACGTTTCCTATAGGTGTTACGGCACACCTTCGTACCCCTAAGTTCCTTCACGCCCCCCAGCTTCTGCGCCCGAAAATTGTGGGTGCCTACAATTAGTTGGGGAGGTTGTTCATCATCGTCCAAACATACTAGATCCTTCAACGACTCAAAGTTAACAACCTCCCGATTCGCATGGTTGAGCGTAATACCCTTTGCCTTCACGATATATTTCATTTCATCCCCCACCCTGACCCGTACCCCATAAGTCTTAGGTCCTGTTGAGGCAAAAGAGTCGGCGTATACGTTGTCCCCATACTCATCCTTGATCTCATCAGTGAGCTCGCCGAGGAACTCCCCAATAGTGGGCATGTATTCACCCTCCCTCTCTGTGAATAGCACGCTATCTGTATCGGCATACAATACTCTCCGCCCAAGAGAATGCAATAGACCCCAAAGTTTTATACGGGCATAGGCTGTTGTGAAGCTGGCCACAGGTATGTTTGTAACCTTTGAGGTATCTGTGGCAAATTCAGTGTTGTTGTACTTTATTACGTAAGTATTACCTACATTTACGATCTCCATGACCTCTTTATCGGGGGCATTGATATAATCCCAGACATCGCTATAACTTTGTGGCAAATGAATGCTCCCTCTGCCGGTATTCTGCGCAAATTTTTCCCATAGACTGTTTAGACACAACTTTGCACTAAAGCGCTTGCCAGGATTCTTTACAATTTGGACACGATCAAGTTGTATACCTTCGCGGTCGCGGTAACGTTGAATATAGGCAGACTTTGCATCTTCGGTATCAACTCCTCGCGGATACCCTGATGCCTCAACCTTATCCTTCAAAAAGGTGTTTATATATGGTGTGAAAAGGTTGGGTAGCTTCTGAAACCTCCACACCTCATGTATCTTCAGTATTCTATAACCATGGCGTACGGCTAGGGCCAACTCAGGACTTGTATATACGCCTCTGATCTTACGCTGGTGGGGTATATGGTTACATTCGCCGTTATCCTCTTCCGCGCACTTCAGCACAGGGGAAACATGAGCTTGTCGTCGATAACGACAGGTAAGATCGGCATCCATAAATTGCGTGGGGGGAGTACGTCTACGAAAGAGAGCCCAAAGTAACGATCATTCAAATTTTTTGAAAATTCATTGATGGAGGGTAGGCTAGGTCCCACCAGTTTCTCAGGAGCGCCCACGGGGTACGGATTGCTCTTCATCACGTATGGGTATAAAGAACAGAAATCGTAGTAATGGAGTTTCACGCCCTCCGTAGGTGGAAAGTATAGTCTGAAAGGATTTGTACGTCCTCCAAACAAGCTATCACCACATTTGAGAGGATCCAGCACCATTGAACGCTTGATCGTTTTTATTTCCTCACGGTACACCTCGTCTGTCTCCATCCGTGCATCATATTCATGCTCCCACAAGACTTTGTGAGTGAACTGTGATCCTATAAGTTGATCGCGGGTGCGGGTCGATGCAAGACAGTCGGCAGGAGACCTACCGTGGATATCTCCGGTGATTCCGCACTCAGGACGGGGGCATCCATGCCACCAGCAACCGTTAAAGGAGTACACAGTCTTCACACCAGTGACACGGTTTTCACTTAACCCATCAACCCAAAAAACACGTCCATTAATCTTAATGGGTACTTCACCCGTGTTGCGGGCGTGCTTTATGTATACACCTGTCTGTTGCTGTAGGTATGAGCCAGTAAATAGCCTTGTGCCCTTAACTGCGGGGATTGTTTCGGTGAATAATGGCTAAGGTGTCTTTCGGCATGAAGTTATTCTTGAACACCGTAAAACATAATGATGCGATGGTGGTTGCGACTTGCAGTGGATCGCATTTGAAACGGGCTATGTACATCCTTCTAAAGGCCTGGAAACATACTCTAAGCACGCGCACATCATTCACGCAATAACGCTCACATTCATCAGCTATATTATAAGGGTTACTTTCATTAAAACTGTCGTAGTATCGATCAAAGTCTTCACGTTCATCCATACAGTCAAAATAATGTTTGGGGGGTGGTGGGCCTACGTAATTTAGAGTCTCGCTGGTGAGGAAAGTGTAAGGGAAGTATCCTTTGGAAACTTCAGCTGCTACTCCCATCACCTTGGGTAGCTTTGCTAATTTACAAGGTGTGAATAATAAAGTATCTTTAAATTGTACGTTGCCTCTTATCTGCATCTGTATTAATTTGTTGCCTCTTTTCAATGGATCACCTGTAAATATCTCAGAGGATTCGTGTTCAAGCAACTCCTTATAAAGGAACTGCGTGTCAAACTTTGCCCCGTTATGGGCGAGAATATACACAGTCATTTTTTTGAACTTGTCGGCTAACTTGACAATATAGGACACAAATAGTTTCACAGGACTATCGCTGACATTCGTTTTAAAAACGTTTGTCCGTTTACCACATTTGGGGCACTCGTCACATTCGATATCCATACACTCATCACAGATAGTCTGGCTCACAAGTAAATGTGGAATTACCTCTTTGGTTTCAGCGTTCGTATATGTTTCTATATCGTAGTATACAGTTATACAAGGGTTATTTTTAGGCTTAGCATCTTTCATATAACACACATGCTTTACTCCATCCGCCTTATATTCCTCCTGGCATGTAGGACAGTGAATTACGTCACACTTGTGCTTAAATTTTCCCCAATTATCCATTGTGTGAAACATACCACATTCACAGATTCTCATTTTCCTGCACGTGCCAATTGATTTATGGAAATCAAAACAGCTATTATTGAAAAATGTGCGTCTGCACACATCACAGTCTCTCTTCTCAGCTTCAACTACACGGCTTTCACATTTGGTGCTTTTACACTGCTCACATACCATGTGACATTCTTTACAATGTCTCACTATATCATCCGCAAACTCGAGGCACCCCTTACACAAATCATGATGTCTCCCATATTTTCGACTTTTGTCATAACTCGCGTAAAGCCACCATATATTACGGATGGGGAGATACGTTTTCCCTGACAATCCTAAAATAAGTAGGGGTCTTGTACGATCTCTCACACAGCTTTTAAAAACATACACAGTCCTACGACGATCATCCAACCCAAACACAACTATGCGGACCTTCATTTCCTGTTCTACCCTTCTCAGCTCTTCAGGACCCATATTACAGTCAAATTCAAGTTCACAGTCTACAGCTAGTTTCCGGGCGCTCCACGACTGTAGGCAACCAAATTTTTTGAGTTCGTGTATTTTGTACAGTAAACATACGTGCTAAGAGTACTGCTATAAAGCCGCAACCACGATCGACGTTTATATGCCGTCTATAAATAGCTTGAGAATTGAGGTTAAGACTTAAGAGTATACGGTATGGCACTATGGCCCGCAACACGGAATACACGGTCAATATTTACCGTGAAGTTGTCCATATTGAAGGCTATACTACTTTGGGCGGCTTGCATTATACGTCCTAATATATATTCTACATCTTCAGCCGCCAAACGTCTAAATGGCACTATCACCCAATAATCGTCTACATCACCGTCATCTGACCCGAATCCAAAGGACAGACTCATCCTGACTTCACGCTCGTCGCGATTCTGAAGAGCAAACTCTATAATACGCTCTACAACCCGGCGTAGTCCGCGCTCAATACCATTGCTATACATGACTCTAGGGTCGACCCTGACTCTATACCGATTTCTAGTCAAGGCTGGGGTGGGGCTGCGGAGCGCACCAATTCGAGCGTTATATCTTCCTCAACAGAACGGGGGGCGGCGGATGAATTAGGGGGTATATTAGCGGAAGGTGCTGCTGATGGGGGGCCTGTTGCGTAGGAGGTTGATGGTTGGGGCTCTATTATTGTAGACTTAACAGAACGGGGGGCGGCGGATGAATAAGGGGATATATTAGCGGGAGGTGCTGCTGGGGGGGTTGTTGCGTAAGAGGTTGAGGGTTGGGGATCTATTACTGGTGCAACAGGCGCGTATTTCGGTCGCTTTATACCTGACGTGGGTATCTCATACCTCCGCTTTGGACGTGTTACCACTATCGCTGGTGAGGGTTCGTTGGCAGGGGAGGAGATCACAACTACACTGTCGTCGAGGTCATCCGTAATGATGGGCTGATCTACCTCATCGTCATTCACGGTTCTGTGGGAGAAGAAATATAAGGAACAGCACTCAAAATTTGTAATATTTTGTAAATGACCCACTTAGGAGTGTGACGTGTTAGAAATGGACTCTGTAGAAAAATTCAGATTCACGAGCCCATCCACATGTATTATATCTGGACCTACAGGATGTGGTAAAAGTGTGTTTATGCTTAAAATCATTAAAGAAAAGGGGGAGATGTTCTCGAAATTTGTGCATAAAGTTATATGGTGCTATTCGACGTATCAATCAGTGTTCAACGAGTACCAAGATGATATTTTGTTCCACAAAGGTGTATATGACGTTAATTCGCTAAAGGGAACTGAACATACAATCATTGTAATTGACGATCTCATGTTGGAGATGGATAAAACGTTTGCCGAGACATTTACAGTATACTCCCACCATCTTAACATAAGCGTGTTCTTCATCAATCAGAATCTATTTTTCAAAAATAGATACATGCGCGATGTGTCGTTAAATACGCAATATCTAGTCTTATTCGCGCAACGTAGAGATGTATCACAAATTGGGGTATTAGCCAATCAAATGTTCCCGAATCAGCGTAAGGAGTTTTTGGAAGTTTATAAAGAAGCTACAAGCACGCGTTACGGATATTTGCTTTGCGACCTTCATCCGCGAAACACGTTTAGAGTGCTTCTGCGAACGAATATATTTCCAAACGAGCCTGAAACGGTGTATATTCCAGAATGACAAAGAGACTAAAGAAATACCGTGAATTAATAAAAATCTATCATCGACTGCCCCGGGCAATGCAGCAGATGTTTATTAAAAATATCGATGCCGACTTTTTAAAATGCATCTGTGAAATCTGTCTTAACGTTATAAATTGCAATGTATCAATGAAAACCCATCAGAAGGCTCGCCTACGCCGCTACAAGAACATAATACGTGCACTCGCTCGTAAAAGCCAAACTGTAGCGAAGAAAAAACGAATTATTGTACAAACAGGAGGGTCATTTCTCCCCATCTTATTTTCAGTTTTGGGTCCTTTACTGACTAGATTAATATAATGAAGAAAGTGGTAGTGATTCCCCACGAGGTGTACGCCTCACTGCAAAGGAATCCAGACACGTATCTAGATCCCCGTAAAAGCAGACTTAAAAGAATGGAAAGCGAATTGTTAGCCCTATTAAACAGTGAAAAAACACCTGATGAGAAAAGAATCTTATACCAAGAAGCTCTGCAGAAATTTCTTCACGAGTACGAAAATTATAAGAGCCCTACAGAGATTCCTGTGGTTATTAGGCACAGCACGGGGGACGATGGCGACATAGGATCTGTGCCCGACGACACAGCTGACCAACCAAAAAGATTAGCCACACAACATATCGAACATGTATTAAAAAATACCCTCCCACTTACATTCAGGAGTAAAGGCTTAAGTCTTTATAATCTATTGAATGAGGATCCCGCCATACAATGGACCGATACAGGGGAGATCATTGTGGAAGGATCAAAGGTACAGGGATCGAATATCGTAGACATTGTCCATGATCTGGTGAGAAAGTGGGATAGGCCATCACCATCAGGATGGAAGCATATTAAAGCAAGACTACAACAAATAAATGTCCCTAAAACGTTGATAGGAAATCTGAACAGGTTAAAAGACTTGGAACATGCAACGCCTGTGACACAATTGAAGGCACCGTCACCCCCGGCGGTAACACCTTTGAAGAGGAGCAAGAAGAGGTTAAACCAACCCTACCCACGTGCCTCTAAAATACGCAAATGGCTAACGTATTAACTAAACGCTATTATGAAATTTCTACCCCATCCTCTTACGGCTGCGTAGATAGACTGTACAGAAGTGTTTACGGAGTAGGAAAAAAAGATGTTGAAAGATTTTTGAGGGAGCAGGACGCTTATACGCTTCATAAGCCTGTGAAAAAAAGGTTTAAAACAGCCAAGACAACGGCTTCCTCGATTGATTCTATTTGGCAAGCAGATTTAACAGACATGCAAAGATATTCTGTGTATAACGATGGTTACCGCTACATTCTATTCATAATAGACGTATTCTCTAGATATCTGTGGCTAGTTCCTCTGAAAAATAAATCACCTGAAACAGTTGCTAAAGCCACCAAAACGCTAATGTTAAAAGAAAACAGGGTTCTTGGCTATTTTTGTACGGATATGGGGAAGGAATTTATAGGCCGTGCTTTTCAGAACATGTTGACAGAGTTTAATATCAGCTATTACACAACCAATTCTATACATAAGGCTTCTTTAGCTGAAAGAGTTCAGCGCACCATAAAGGAACGCATGCACCGTTATTTTACACATAAAAACACATACAGATTTCTAGACATTCTGGAATCATTGGCATCATCCTACAACCGCTCACACCATCGCACGATTGGGACAACACCTAACGAATTTTTAGAAAGCGGTACGCTCCCGAGGAGAGATGGATCACCACCACTACCACACTCTGCGCGCTTCAAAATCAATGATTATGTAAGGCTGTCGCGTTCGGGGAATAAATTCGCAAAGGGTTTTGAGCAAGGATGGACACGCGAGATTTTTAAAGTTAGGGCTGTGAGACCTAAAGGTGAGATAATGATGTATTACATTGAAGATTTGAATGGGGAAGAAATCTCAGGAGGCTTTTACCGCGAGGAATTGCAGAAAGTTGCGTTTAATTTAGAAAAAAATGTGTTTAAAATTGAAAAAATTTTAGGAAGCAAAGGTTCAGGAAGGAGAAAAATGTACCTGGTGAAATGGCTAGGGTACCCAGAAAGCTTCAACACCTATATAAAAGCTGATGCAATAATGAAGCTTAAATAGTATGCAACATGGCTCCTAACCATTTCTACGTCACACTCCCGTCCTCCTCGTCCCTGTCTGTACACCCTAACAACACACTAGCCAACTTTGTAGCAGAACTCCATGGTCACATTGAATTGGGTCGTGATTCGTATGAGGTGGGGATATGTGAAATTCAGCTGGACACCGTCTTTTTAAATATTGAACATAAAGAAACCGTTTTTACGATTCTTAGAGACATTGACGAGTGTGAAAAAGCTGGGGTAGCTATGGATGAAACTATGCGCATCGCTCGGACTAAGATTGCACGGTATTACAGTACAGAAGTAAGACTAGGGCCGGGTCAATATGGTTCGGCCGAGGATGTTGTGAGAGGCTTAAACGTAAGTTTAAGAAACTCAAACCTTACGAATGATTTAGTATATGAAATCGTAAACAACTCTGCACATACACTAATCCTAAAATCAAAGACTAACAGACGTCTTAAAGAACATAGAAAGTTCAAAATTCTAACCAACGGCCGATATAGCGCAGCCTTCCAAAGAGACACATTTCACGAGACACAGTATAACTTGTCCAGATTAATGTATCAATTGAAGAAGGGGTCACGTGGTATTAAACGTAAAAGGCTATCAAAAAAGAAGTGCTGTAAGCGAATGAAACCTATGGTTGACCACTTTTTTGACTGATATAAGCTAAGGACATTGATCTCATGAATCATAGTTTGTTTACCACTTGTCGAGAGAGGAGTCACTATTTCGCCATGGCACGCTTCATCCACCCATGTAGTTCACAATGCTGTAAATCGGAGCTGTCCCTTTTTGAGCTCCCGCCAACCCAAGTTTCTATTGAGCACAGTGACTTTATTACAATTAACCCTTTAAACACAATTAGTTCCCCGAGTGCACCTATAGAATTCGTGATACCCAGCTCAGGTCCTTACTTTTTTGATCCAAGCTGTGTGCACATGTACGCTAAGCTACGTATAGCCCATTCTGATGGAACGGTCTGCGATGACAAATATGCTGTATACTCTGAAACAAACTTTCTGCACTCCATATTCAACCAGTGTGACGTATATTTAAATCAGACCAACATATCGGCAGGCACGGGGTACTATCATCTACGAGCCTATTTGGAAAATGTCCTCAACTTTTCCAAAGAAGCGAAGGCTACCTTTTTAAGTGCGGAGGGATATTATCAAACTAAAGATGAAAATAGTATAAAGGACAAATTTAAAAATTCTAAAAAGAAAATATACGAGTGTTTTGGACGGTTGCACACAGATTTCACTTTCCAGGAGAAGTTGCTTGTGAACGGGGTGGATATGAAAATAAAGCTCACCCGCACTAGTCCTGAGATCTGCTTAAATCTGGATGCGAATCAAGAAGAGGGTGCAAAGCCCGTTGTGGTTCACATTATGGACACATACCTCCGCGTACGGCGAGTGAAATTAAGTTCACCAAAACAACTAGAAATTGAGAAAAATTTACTAAACGCTACAGTGAAATATCCTATTAACAGAGTGCAGATCAAACTATATACGGTTCCTGCAGGGTTGGCATCGAAGCAGATAGAAAACATTGCCCTGGGAAATCTTCCTAAAAGGATATTAGTCGGCATGCAGGACCACGCTTCGGTGAATGGAAAATATAAAAAGAGTGCCTTTAAATTCGAGAATTTCGGACTTAAAAATATAACTCTATACGTTAATGGCACTGCTTTGGGTGGAACAATGGGTACGGACTATTCATCAGACGCTGTGTTACCGCTTTGTGCCAGAGCCTATAGTAATCTGACCCATATTGCAGGTGATTGTGATGAGCTTGGTAATGGGGTAACGCAGGAAGAATTCATTGATCAATTTAACCTTTATCCGTTTGACATTACACCTGACTTATCTGCTAGCGTAAATACCCATTTAACCCCACAGCAGAGCGGAAACATCTCAGTGCGGCTGGAATTCGCCAAGCCTATAGACGCTCCTATTAGTGTACTAGTATATCTCGAATCGCAAGCCCTAATAGAAGTAGATAGATTTAGGAGCGTTATCACTGACTTTTAAAATGGATGCTAATACACTTCAGAAAGTAATGGAGCGAGTCACACGTTCCAAATTTATCGGCGTGTTTGCGAAGAATGAAACATTGAGTTTGCCAAGTACGCGAGAATGCGGTAGTCTTATTGTGAACACAGACATCATCGGTAATGAAGGGATTCACTGGATCGCTGTCTATTTTAAAAATAGACAGCGCCTGTACTATTTTGATTCACTCGGTACTCAACCCTGGAGTGACCCTATTATTGTAAAATTTCTCGCTCAGTTACATATTCCCGAAGTTGTATGGACCCCATTTCGCATGCAAGGATATTTTACTAATGTTTGCGGAATGTACTGCGTCTCATTTCTCATGCATATGTCAAATGATAAAGAATTTATAAATTTTTTAAATTTATTTGACCCGTGTCACACTCGCCGAAACGATGAAATGGTATGCAGACAGATAAAAAACCGTTTTCCAATTGTACGTACTCGTTGTATATTATAATGTTTTTGTTCGTATATTTGTAACGATATATTCTGTAGTTGTTTATTGTACTGATTTCTTTCATTTAATAAATTTATGATAATATATTGTGTCTTCTTATCCCAAAAAGATCGAAAAACACTTACATTATTTCGGTGTGACATTGTTGACTGATCAGTATATCGTCCCTATTCCGAGATTCTTCAAAAGATTGTATAACACGAGTATCTATTTGACGAGATACTACAACTCTCCATATATATATAAAAACGAATTATAGACACTTACATTTCTATGGTAGTCCCCTGCGTCGGGTTGTAAGGAGCGTCACTGCAAATATCTTCAACGGTTTGCGTTGGAAATAATTCGCCACGGTCAATCGCATTGAAAAGACTAATTGCGGTTAATGCTGCAGTATCACGTTCTTCATACAATTCCGGGGAGACGTACAGGTCCATGGTGGAGGATGTGTGACATTGTTGACTGTTCAGTATATCCCCCGTATTCCGAGATTCTTCAAAAGATTGTATAACACGTGTCAAATCCTCATCGGACCTTAAAGGAATAATGTTCATTCTTTTAAAACATGTACAGAGTATACAGACAGATACCCATTATGTGAAGATATCTTTGGTTCGAGGAATAACATTGAATGCCATAAAAATTTCGATTTTAGCATAATGGGGTAACAAAGTAACATTGATTGACATAAATTTTTTTTGGCGAGTATCTATTTGACGAGATACTACACCCCATCCATATATATATATATAAATTCTAATTATAGACACTTACATTTCTATGGCAGTCCCTTGCGTCGGATTGTAAGGAGCGTCACTGCAAATATCTTCTACGGTTTGCGTTGAAAATAAATCATCACGGTCAATCGCGTTAAAAAGATTAATTGCGGTTAATGCTGCAGTATCACGTTCTTCATACAAGTCTGGGGAGACGTACAAGTCCATGGTGGAGGGAATGATTAATCACTGACGCGAAAATAGCTACTGTTACTCCCAACTGAAAAGCTTCTATTGTTAACTCACACGTCTTGTATATAATCGTATCTATTGATTATTACACGTATTTGTAAATATATATATATAACTTGAATATCTCGTTCATTAAATCGTATTTGTAAAATTGATTTATTACACGTATTTGTAAATATATATATATATATATATATAACTTGACTATCTCGTTTATTAAATCGTATTTGTAAATATATATAACTTGAATATCTCGTTTGTTAAATAAATCATGTTTCAAATAGCGTTTCACTTTCTCCTTTGTGTGTGTGTGTGAGTGTGTGTGTAGGTGAAAGTTCTAAGCTCCGCCCACTGTAAGACCGTGAGTCATGCTACTATCTGGGAGTCCCTGCGTGGTCAGTCGACCGCAGTAAGCCCGAGAGATCAGACGTGTATTCAGATCAGACGTGTATTCAAATGGCTACCTTTAATATTGCTTGTACAACGTTTACGAAATGGTATTCAGTAAAGTGCCAGGATGTGGTGGATACCGAAAAACTTCCTATTCCTCCCTCCTATGCCTCTTTTAAAAACACATTGGATTGTGCGAAGTTCCAAGATGTACAAATACTCTACGGATGTTCTGGTGAGACCGTTGAAGGCTTTCGTTGCACAGACGATGTGCTGAAGTATACTGCAGAGCTAAACTTTATAAAGTCTCACATACACCGTGAAGTAAAAGAAACAACGCGTGCAGAAGAGAAGCAGCAGGTATGGATAATGAGTCTTGCTGATGGGTGGTGTGACAAGCGGTATTACGTCATGCTACACCATGTCGATTACTCATACCCTACGACTGAAAATGTGAATCTCGTGATCATGGACAATCTTAAGTATTTTTATCACTATATTAACGTATATCATGATGAGGTTCGTAGTGAGGTTGTGGCTAGTGCCCTGCGTGAATTTTTAACAGAGTTTAGAGACGAGTATCGTTTGATGGGCAGAAAGGAAAAATATGAACATATGTTCCTCTCAAATAGTGCGCCGGAGTGTGGAGATGTTTAGTAAAACATAAAATGTTCCTAGTTCTTATCCAAACTGTCTGGTGCGTAGGCTGGTAGTGATGAAATTAATTCTTGTACCGAAATATGTACAACAATTCGACTCGCGGTCATACGAACAAGCCCATTCACGTATCATCGAGTCAGCCGCCCGTCGAACCATTCCTGCCTACCTGCGTGCCTCACACGGCTCATAGTTATCTCAGAGCTTGAGCCGAGTGGACGTGCGCTCCTCGAATACGATGGAACTTCCTTTGAGCAGCATTCTCAACGCCTCGTACGATGTGTCCGTGACGAAATCGTTGCGCGTGTTCAGGCGTAATTCCGGTACCATTAGCTATGTACTGGAAACGGAATGTAGACCGACAAACAAACGGGTTTATTTAAGTATCGAGGAGATGAATAGAATCTTCGTGATAGTTGAGAAGTGGAGTGAAGATCGCTATAAAATACCTGCTAACGTAGGTACAAGAAGAGAGCAGATTAGTGACGCACCCTCATACGCCGTTGTATGTACGTTGTGTATAAATAACGATCGGCCGTGCATTGATATACGGCTGATGTGGAAGAATGCTTCTGATAATAACGCTCTTGTTCCTACGCGAAACCGTTTCATCCTCGACAGAATGTTTGAAATCGTCGGATTCCGTAAACTGAAACCTATATTAGACGCGCGTGTTACGGACATGCTTTATTTTGATACAGTACTTGAATACGCCTACACCGCTCTGCTCGATGGGTTTACCGAGTGTAGGGCTGGTGAGAATGGTCTAGAGCTGGACGTTATTTAAAAAGTTTAGACTCTTTGAAATACCATGAACTTTGGTACGAAGCAATTGATCGGTACAAGGCTGAGCTCACCTACACCGTTCACCCTGAAGAACTATTTCTTTATATAACGCGCAGTTGTCGTAACGATTTAGAAGATTATTTCAATTGCCGCTATGTTGAGTGAGTTCACGATTGAAAAGCTCGAGTCGGTAGAAATAAACCCTCGATTGGAAAAGCGTGTTTATAAACTTGTGTTTAATAATGTAGCTAACGATGAACTCTTTGTGCGTGCTTTTGATTGTATTCTAGACGTAATTAAAGATGACTTACCAACCGGTTGTAAAGTGGGAACAAAAATAGTACTGAACGATATGAAAGCCCTTCATATCGAGTACAGGTTTCCCTATACTTTAAGCGGTGAAATATTATTAAGCCGCATATACTGCGTAATGCAGAGCAATAATGATGTAATTGTAAACTCGATTAAGACCGAGTTTAGTATTTTGAAAAAAAAAGTGAATTGTATTTATATATATATATTTTGCTTGACATTTCTCCTGTACTGATTATACGCATATTTCTATTGAATTGTATTTTTATATATTTTGCGTGATATTTCTCCTGTACTGTTATGTACATATTTCTATTGAAATGTATATTTATCTCTATTTGAAATGTATATTTTATTTTATATATATCCATAATTGTGTATATATATTTCCTGTACTGTTATATGCATATTCCTCAATTGAAATGTATATTTATTTTCTATATATTTATAATAAACAGAATGATGCAATGTTGTTTTACTTAATTATATCATGTTACGCCTTCTAAACCAACTTTTAAGAAATATAATAATGTATACAATGGTATCTGATGGAACGAAATCTTTTAATTGGAGACAACTCACCATAATAATGGGTAAAAGTGGTATCTGGCAACTCAAGCCATTTACAGCCAACTGGCTGATTAGGCGTATATAATAATGTATACAATAATACTGCTAAAAAGAGGTATCTGGCAACTCAAGCCATTTACAGCCAACTGGCTGATTAGGAGTCTATAATAATGTATACAATGGTATCGCGGTATCTGGCAACTCAAGCCATTTACAGCCAACTGGCTGATTAGGAGTCTATAAAACAACGCCTACTCGGCTGAAGTCTTAATATGCACTTGGCTCCTGCCAGGTGAACACCTCTCCTCCTCCTTTCTCTCCTTTCTCTTGGGGGATAACGCCGCCTCCAAGTTTTCCTTGTTGCACCTGCAGCATCCCCCCTTTGGGTGAATTTTTGTAAAAAAAAATTTGCAACCCCCCTGTCTCCTTTGCAACAACCCCACCCCCTTTGCAACAACCCCACCCCCTTTGCAACATTACGTCATCACTTGCAACATTCTTGCACTCTCCCCTTTTGCAGCTATACTACTCACTTCATTGACTGAACTCTCTCTCGTCGTTATTATGATCTCCATACGAACGAACACATCGTACATCGAATTACACCGCGTAGCGCATGGAACAACAAAACGTTCTAAATGCAAAAAAACTTCACTTTTTTCTACGTGAAGGTCAAAATATGATAATAAAAACCCACTCTAATAGAGAGAGTTTATTTCCACAACAGTTTCGATGCCCACTGGCATCTTCTTCGGGTGGATACAGAAAAACGAATGTATCCACCCGAAGAGGACGCCAATGGGCATCGAAACTGTTGTGGAAATAAACTCTATTAGAGTGGGTTTTTATTATCAAACAAAACGTTCACCCAGTTCTTGCTGTATAAGGTCAGCTGCTTCGGTGCTGCGGCCAGAGATGGGTATAAACAGTGGCGTATTAAGGTGGGCCAGGGGGGGCCAGGCCCCAGGGCCCAGCTGTTTTAGGGGCCGATGTTTATAATGATATCAATGATAAATTTGGAATGCTCAACAATATCTCTCAACTAACTTCAGAGGAAGCATCAAAAGTAACCAAAAATCTGGCTAGTCCATTACCCAAATGATTTTGAGGCCAGCTTCCCATTTGAGTTTCATCATTTTGTACTGTTTGTCAAACAAAACGCTTTAGCTGACACTCGCCCATTAGGGGTACTACATGAAATTCACAAATTGAGGGCTGTTTTCCCAAATGCTTTCATTGCTTATCGCATTTATTTGTGTTTGATGATGTCAAATGCAACTGCGGAGCGTTCTTTTTCTCATTTGAGCATGATTAAGAATGTTAAACGTCAAATGCTAACCCAAAAGAAATTGCAAAGTCTGTCATTGTTATGCGTAGAAAACGATATTTTGCAGAATTTAAATACTGAGCTTGTGATTGGAAAATTTAGTGATATGAAGCAGAGCAAAAAACTTTTGTAGACTGATGGTGGATGATTTTGTGATCAACTTTTCTAGAGTAGATTAGCAGTGGACTGGTAGTTGTGTAATTGGCTTGATGTAATTGTAGGACCTTGGTAATGTGTAAAACTTGCATTACTTGATTTAGAAATAAATGGTTTTGTTAATTTACAGTACATGACTCGAAGATTTATCTTGTTGAGGGACCGGAAGAATATTTTTGGCCCCAGGGCCCAAAAATCCCTAATACACCACTGGGTATAAATACTTTAAAAATGTATTTAAATACTAAATACAATGAAAATTTATTATATTTGAATATCGAATACATTACTGTAAACTGGACTGTAATTAAATATTAAGTCCATTACTTCAAAAATGTATTTAAATGCAATCTAAATACATTCCATTTTCAGTGTCTATTTTTGTTATAATAGTTTGAGGCTTCTTATCCGCAACAAAGCAATCCAAAGAGAAGCAACAGAAAGAAGGGACTACATAAATCATAATAAACATAACACAGTACAGTTTGGAACAATTACAGGAAAAATAATAAAATTCTCGATTTACAAAAAAACATGAGAGACTAAAATACTCCCAATAATGAAAAAAAAATTCAGCCCCTCCGGACCTAAGCCTCTAAGCACTTTCATTCCACTACATATTCGCTTTCATCAGTGTCAAGCTCTCAAAAAGTCCGTCGAACAGCTTCCCTCTCCTGGGTAAATGAATCATTTCGGCAAAAGCAAAAGGACGCTCTACTGGAACTGAACACCACCTCTCCTCCTCTAAACCTCATCTTCTTTTCCTTATCTAAACTCAGGTGTCAGCAACCCGTTTTCTGTATCCTCTTACTTTCTCTATACTCATTTTCTCTCCAAAGCAGGGGCAGATTTATGGGCGATTGCCCCCCAAACCATGTGGTCTCTAAACTTTAAAGGTAAAGAAAATTAAAAAAAGAAGGAGATCGGAAACATAAAGAAGAGACAATACAAAATACCTCACTGGAGCTTACTGTCATTTTAAGGAATTTACTTTTTTGACCTTAAACAGATACCTTCCAGCATTCTTTATATGCCGAATATGTGATAATCGTTGGCAATTCTGTCACACCAGTTGCCCTGGATCCGCCCCTGTTCCAAAAGTGGATGTTGCGTTTATGTACGCAATGATCTAACTTGTTCTCGTACTCCAGAACTCGAATCTTCCGAATGCTATACCCTCTCGCTACTGCTTACAAGCCAATCTCAAACGAAATACATCTGCGATGTTTGCCTTTCCCCTATTTCCAGTGACTATCGAAAATTCTTTGACTACCTCACTTCCAAAATGGAATACATTCTTTCCCACTCTCCCTTTGCTGAAACCTCCATTTTAGGAGATTTCAATGTTCACCACCACCTTTGGCTTTCCTCCCATTTCACTAACATCCCAGGTGCGGGATGGGACAATTCGACGTGGCCGACTCGATGCGACCCAACTCGATGAGGCCGACTCGATGTCAGGACAACTCGATGTCAAGCCAAGTCGATGCCAGGCCAAGTCGAAGCATATTGTGCTTTATTATCTTTTAAGGGTATTTTAAGAAGAAAAAGTAAAGCATAAAAAATAATTAAGGCTAGGTAAGGTAGGTAAGGTAGGGTAGGTAGGGTAGGTAAGGTTAGGTAAGGTAGGGTAGGTAGGTTAGGTTAGGTAGGTTAGGTAAGGTAAGGTAGGGTAGGTAGGGTAGGTAAGGTTAGGTAAGGTAGGGTAGGTAGGTTAGGTTAGGTAGGTTAGGTAAGGTAAGGTAGGGTAGGTAAGGTTAGGTTAGGTTAGGTTAGGTAGGTAAGGTAAGGTTAGGTAGGTAGGTAGGTTAGGTTAGGTAGGTTAGGTTAGGTAGGTTAGGTAAGGGAAGGTTAGGTAAGGTAAGGTTAGGTAGGTTAGGTTAGGTAGGTTAGGTAAGGTTAGGTAGGTAAGGTAATTATTGAACTCGGCCTCGGTCTTGGCTTCAGACTCGACTACAACACTGTTTGGCATCGACTTGGCCTGGCATCGACTTGGCCTGGCATCGACTTGGCTTGACATCGAGTTGTCCTGACATCGAGTCGGCCACATCGAGTTGGATCGCATCGAGTCGGCCACATCGAATCGTACCCAACCCCCCAGGTGAACTAGCTTACAACGTTTCTATCCTAAATGACCTAGACCAGACTGTACAGCACCCTACTCGTATCCCCGATCGCCCTGGAGATAGGCCCAACATTCTGGACTTATTTCTTACCTCTCATCCTTCTTCTTATTCTGTGAAGCTTTTTCCTCCATTGGGTTACTCCGACCACAGTCTTATATCTATTTCCTGTCATATCGCTTCAATTCGGCCTTTGGATCATCCCAAGAGGAGGTGCCTTTGGCACTTTGGCGCTGCTGATTGGGAGGCCTTTAGGCAGTACTTCTGTGATTTCCCATGGAATCATTACTGCTTCCGTGGCCAGGGCCCTTCCGAATCGTGCAAAATCTGTTCTTCGACTCGCCAAAAATTCCTTCATCCGACGAAAATGTGAAAACCTAGCCAATTCTAATTCTTCTCGCTCTTTCTGGCATCTGGCTAAGAACCACTTCAGCAACTTTACTTCTTTTTCTTTCCTTTCTCTTTTCCATTCTGATGGCTCAGTTGCCGTCTTTTTTGACAAAGCTGAACTCTTCGCTCAAACTTTCGTTTCCAACTCAACTATGGATGATTCCGTTGCTGTTCCTCCATCTCTTCCTCCCTCTGACTTTATTATGTCTGAAATTAGAATCTCTTCCAAAGATGTTTTTTTCGGCACTATTTGGGCTCAACTCTGGGAAGGCATACGGTCCTGATGGTTTTCTTCCTATTATTTTTAAGAAATGTGCGTGCTGACACCCTGTCAAAGCAAACTCTTTCTTCTTTGTCTCTCATCCGGTACTTTTCCTTCTTGCTGGAAGTTCGCTTTCATTTAGCCTGTCCCAAACAAGGGTGACTGCTCTCAACCCTCCAACTATCGTTCAATTGCTTTGATTTCTTGCCTTTCTAAAGTTCTTGAATCTATCCTTAATAGGAAGATTCTTAAACACCTGTCTTCTCACAATCTTCTTTCAGATCGTCGGTATGGGTTCCGCAAGAGACGCTCTACTGGCGATCTTCTTGCATATCTCTGACTCCTTTTGGGATTTCGGTGAAACTTTTGCTATTGCTCCAGACATATTTAAAACTTTTAATAGAGTTTGGCACAGATCTGTTATTTTCGAAACTGCGCTCCTTCGGTTTCTATCCATCTAGCTGCGGTTGTAGATGGCCACCAATGTTGATAGCTTTTGGAGAAGAACACTTCTTCAAAAGCTATCAACAGTATGTGACTACTCTTTTACTACTCTTTTAATTCGCACTTCCTGTTCTATTCACTCCTATGCCGATAATTCCACTCTTCACTTCTCCACTCGCTTCCCAAAGCGTCCCTCTCAATAGTCACTCCATGATTCCCGAGGGACGGCTATGGAGCACCTGACCTCTGATCTCTCTGCTATCTCTGATTGGGGCAAAGAAAACCTTGTGGCTTTCAATGCCTTAAAAACTCGGTTCCTCCATCTGTCTACTCGTCACAATCTTCCACACGACTATCACCCTTACCTTCAACAACACACAACTCAATCCTTCCCCTTCTCTTAACATTCTTGGTGTTTCCTTTTCTCGTGAGCTTTCCTGGAAAGATCACATATATTCTCTTTCTAAAACAGCTTCTAAGAGGTGAGGTGCTATACCGCCTCCACAGTTTCTTCACACCCACTCAGTTGCTCTCTCTGTACAAGGGTTTTATTCGCCCTTGTATGGAATAATTTAGGGTGTGTCAATTTGGGAGGTGAAAATTAATTTTTGCCAATTCCTTCACTGAGGGGTTTTAAAAATATGTTTTTGGATGTGAAGAATTCAAATCTGCTATTATTTTTGTGATTGCTCAACACTTAGCTTGGTAAATCTACGTTTGATTAAAAAGCACATAAATTGCTCTCGGAAAACAACATTTATTAATTTTAGCTTCTCAAAATGTCAGGTAATGCTATAAAAATTTTAGTTTCTCTGCATAAAACATATCCTAGTAATCATAAAACATATCCTTGTAATCATAAAACAACATTAGAAAGTAATGACATCAGTAAAAAAAAATATTTAAACAACAAGTTTCATCAAGTCTTGCTTTGATTCGTTCTTGGACATCAGCCGCCGACTTGCTTCTTGGCCTCTGATATAGCCCTCACGTTTCTCATGTGTATACACCCTGCCTGCTGCCTCTGTGACTTGTTTCACACACCTCTCTATTGACTGAGCATGACAGGGCCACTGTGGAACTTGCATAGGCTTGTCAAAGAACTTCTTTACTTCCGCTGTAGTCAGTTTACATGTCAAAGGAGGTTCAAATACCCCGTCAGACCAGTCTGTCAGCTCCAACACGGAAGAAGCACTGGGGTTGATGGAAGGTGTCTTCCTGGGACGTACAGAAAGATCTCCAAGTGTGTCATCATCTCCACCCCTCATGTCAACAATCTTTTGGACACCAGCTCTCCTCTCCTCACTGTCATCTGAGCACAAGGGTGTCTGGATTATCATTTCGCTGAATGCATACCATGCTGAGCGCTTGATGGTTGGCAAAACAGCATCCACTACAGCCTTCTTTTGCAGCCTAACTAGCCGCAGCTGAAACAAGATGTGGCGTGGGCCTTCCACCCAAGAGTGTTTTACTTTGATGTTGAACCAACAGGGGTAGTACACACTAACAATGTATTCCACTATCAGTCTTAAGTTGTTGAGGGTTTTGCCTTTAAGGCCATGTTTTGAAACCCATATGCGACAAAGCCTGTTTGCTGTTGTCAACCACCTTGAATGGCTCACTGGACCAATTTCAAGAAGGGCCAGGTCCGTGGGAAGTTCTCCTGTCCTTATGGCCTGTGTGATCCTATACCCGTACGCTTGATCAGTAGAGAGATCCTTTACGACATTGTCACTCAGTGAAGTAAGAGGCTCTCCAATTGAGAGTTTGGTGAATGAAGGATCAATTTCAAGTTCGGTTGCAGTGTCTAGCATCTTGCCAATGTTACCTGTCCACTTGTTGTTAGACAAGGTCTTCCCATCCAGTGCTGTGATCAAGTGTTGCAGGGGTAACTCGTTAGTGTGGAGGGCACAAACCAACCAGATCAGCTTACGGCAAAGCTTGACCTCTACCCAATGCATGGAACCACCCTCCCAGCCAGTGTTAACATTTGTAGAATCACCTCCAATGGCCTGCAGGCTTTTATCAATGCCCTTCTTCTTCATGAAATCTACAAGATTATCAGCAATAACTTCAGCAGGTTTTTTTTCTCGTTGAGCCTTTCTCAGGAGTGAAGTGGTAGAGATATCTTCCACCTGGCTCACTGCACACAGAATAATGCTCTTCTTTGATGATGCTGGGGAACTGACGATCTGAATTGTCTGCTTTCAGCATAACTTTAGTTGTATCTTGACGGCCGTCAAAGAAGATGCAATCAATTTCACCCTTCTTACAAAGGTCATCAAATTCCTGATCCAGGGATCTCATAACTTTTTCTTGGGCCCTCTTGACTTTATTGTGATCAACTACAAGTCTCTTGTCTTCTTCAGTGATCAAGCCAGCATCCATAAAGGCAGCAGTGGTGATGGCAGCTGTGGCACGCAGGCCAACACCATATCTGATGCTATGCATAGCAACATTAGGTATTTCTAATGTGTTGTACTCTGGCTTTTTATTGGAAGTTGAAGACGTGCTTGGTATTTCTAATGTCACTTCATAACTTCCATCCTTTCCATCTTGAGCATCAGCTATTTGTTCTTCATTTTCATCATCAGAGAAAATTATTTCATTTGATGGCATTGAAACATCCTGCTTACTTGTTTGCTTATATTCAGCAAGCCTTCTTCTTTCGTCTTCTTGCCGCTTCTGCTTTTTGACTTGTCTGTTGTGCTCAGGTTGATCTGGCAAACCAATCTGATGTGGTCCAATAGAACCAGACTTGTCTCTCTGACCTTTAATGAAAGCAAGTTCCTTCACAGGGATCTTCATCTCCCTAGGGCATGTACAGTTAATGTGAGTTTCGTTTTTGCAACCAGCATCTGCAAGGCAGCCAAATTCAGAGCAGAGAACAATTTTACACTTGCAACTGAGGATGTCAAAAAGCTTGTCAAGTTTTGCAATGAAAGCCTCTTTGACATGTACCTTTCCTCTCCCGAGAGATATGTTTTTTGCCTGCTCCCAGCTCTCTTGGATCTTGTTTAAGATTGTGACTCGTGAATTTACAACGGGGGCTACAAAAGAACTGTTTGCTCGTTCCCACTTTTCAAGCACTTTAGGGTAAATGTCCTTTGCAAGACTGGCTGCTGGGTAGTTTCTCACATCCTCACCACTTTGTTCTCTTAGCAGTAGCACATATTTCAGAACGTCTCGCAGAGTTGGGAGTTCAGAGGGCAACAACTCTCTACCAGTTCCAATTAGGTTGCTCATATGTGTGAATGTTCCCAGTCTTGTCCTCCTTTTAGAAGCCATTGTAGGTCAATTCCCACTGGTTAGGATGGTAGCACTGACGGACAAGTAATCTTCAGCACACTGATGAATATGTTTCAACCTGTGAAATAAGCAAAAACAGCAGTGCATTATATATACACAGCATATATAATTATTAATATAATAATTATTATATAATTCCACAAAAAAGTAAAAAAAGTCACTATTTTTATGTAGCTTCTTACCAAGCAAAACTAAATTATATTAAATTAACAAAAATATCTTTAGAATTCCTAAGTCATGCTGCGACTTTTTAGCACCCCTCATATTTGGAATTTGAAAGTTGAAAAATTCGACACACCCTAATTATTGGAATATGCTTCTCATGGCTTGACCCACACAACGGTACTTGATCGGATGGAATCAACGGCTTTTCGTCGCATCATTTCCCCTCACTCACTGTCTTCAATCTCTCTCTCTTCGCCGCAGTGTTGCCTCACTCTCTCTTTACTATCGCTATTATAACGGACATTGCTCTTCTGAATTCTCTAACTGCATGCCTCCTCCTTTGAGGAGAGCATGCTTCACCAGTCTTTCAACACTTTCTCATTCCTTTTCTGTCCAACTCTCTAATGCAAAGGTTAATCGGTATTTTCACCCTTTCATCTACTCAACCGGTCAACTCTGGAACAATCTTCCTCAATCCATCTTTCCTCCTGTCTATGATCTCCCATCTTTCAAACGCAGAGTGTCTATGCATCTCGAAAACCTTGATTTTGGCTCGCTTCTTCTATGGCGGGGAGGGGCGCTTTTGCGGTCATTTGCCTTTGGCCCCTCCTTCATGCATAATATATATATATATAATAATTTAGGGTGGAGCGAAAAATACTTTTTTTCTAGTATGAAGTTCTAATAGTGATTAAAAGTTGCATTTAGTGGACGAAATATGCCTCCCAAAATATGAGTTCATTTGTTTAAACTTTTCAGCTGCCACCAGGGGGCTAAAGTTAACACAATTTTGTGTAAAAAGGAAAAAAATGCTTCTAATTTAGGTTTGTCAAACTATTATAAAATTTTATCTTAGAATTATCTAATAGTTTGATTAACATTCTTAAATGATAGGAATTCGTTTTGTAAAAATGCCTTTTCATATGCTTAATATCTTCAGCTGCCACAAGAGAGCTGAAATTAACACAATTTAGAGTAACTGAGTTATGTTGAGACTACACTGAATGTTGTGGGGGAGGGTTTGGGGAGGGTTGTGGGGGAGGGTTTTGGTGTGAAGGAATTTCTTTCTGTGAGTCATTAGAACAGTGTGTTAACAATTGTCTTCTTAGGTAGTAGGCCTAGTCGCTCAGTTGATCGGAGAGTTTTTTAATATGATCGGAATATTATAAAACTTTATTTTAAAGTGATTTATATAGAGATAATATTGATTTTATTATAAAATGCTTGTTATAATGTATTATATAATTTTAATTTATTTATATAATATATTATATATTTATATAATATATTATATATACTTATAAAATATATTATATATATTAATTATATAATGTTTTTATGTTACAGGATATTTTGTGATTGTGAATTTTTCTTAAAAATATTATGGCATCAAATACTAAATATAAACATTTCACTAGAGAACATAATTATGAAGTGTGCCATATTTGAAGTACCTTGTGAGATGAGTGATATGCAACTACCAACTTATAACTGCATTATAAAAGATTACCTGTTCACAAAACATTTAGTGAAGGAGCAGATGAATAAGAAGGAGCCTTCATTTTCTGAAATAGCAGAGGCAGTTTCCAAAAAGGTAGAAAATATTTGGAAGAAGGCCTCTTTGCCAATAGTTTCACATACACGCGTTTTACAGATGATGCGAGTGTACCATGATAAATACAGGTCCTTATTAAAGCCATACAAGTCACGCAAGGATCAGCCTAAGTACAAAAATCAGCTTGAAGAATTTGAAAACTCTTCAAAATGCACTTTGTTTGACATCTGCACCTGCAAATGTAAGGAGTTTAGGAGATGCTCATGTGAAAAGAGTAAGAAAGTCCCTCCAAAAGAGCAGGATTTTTTAAATGACCAACGAACACGCAGAATAATGGTGATAGGAAGCATTGACATAGCACACACAAGACGATTACAAGCAAGAGAACATCGAAAGGAAATGGAAAAAGCACGTCTGGAATCCTCACAACAACTAGTGCTGCTATAACCAATACGTCCAACTTACAAATCGAAACAGAGACAAGTGAACTTCAACAACTAGAAGAGATATCTGAAGATAATGAGAAGATACAACCTCGACTCAATATGTAATATCAGAACAACAGATGCGTGAGCCACTGCCTTCATTAGCAATTACTTGTGATAGATTTAAATGTCGGACAGAGCTGGGGCTGCTATTGCTTCTGCAGTATTGGCAGATCTTAAAATTGTTACTCCCGAAGACAAAGGGAATATTATAGACAGAAGTAAGCTAAGACGTGAAAGACAAAAACAGAGAAAGGAACTACAACAGATAGGAGAGCCAAAAACCATGCGGGGATTATACTTTGATGGCAGAAAGGATAAAACAATGATTCAAGTCCAGGAGAGTGATGGCTCTAACCACCAAAGAACCAAACGCGAAGAGCATATCAGCATAATATCTGAACCACACTCTCTGTACTTTGCACATGTGACACCTTCCAGTGGCAAAGCTAAATACATTTGCACAGCGCTAGTGAATTGCTTGAAAGAAAGGAATGTTGATATAGGGAACATCGTTGCAGTTGGCTGTGATTCGACAGTGGTTAACACTGGTAGTATTGGAGGCACAATAAGATTACTGGAAGAAGCCTTTAATAAGCCATTGCAGTGGCTGATATGCCTTTTACACCTTAATGAACTTCCATTGCGCCATCTGTTTCATCACTTGGATGGTACCACTACTGGACCAAGAGCATTTTCAGGAGAAATTGGCCGAGCACTTTCAGACTGTGAGAAGCTTCCCATAGTTAACTTCAAACCCATTGAAATTCAAGAGGACATGTGTGAAGTTGATGTAGATGACATAAGTACTGACCAGAAATACCTTCTTGAAATTCACAAGGCTATATCAAGTGGAACATTCTCAAAGAGTCTTAGTCATAAGAGTCCAGCAATATATTACATTCAAGGTGGCTCACCACAGCAAACAGGACTCTGCGGTTATATGCAAGCACAGAGAATCCTTCAGGCAATTTACAAGAATTAGCTACTTTCATTGTTAGGGTATACGCACCAATGTGGTTTCAGATAAAGCGTAAACCATTATGCCAATATGGTGCTAAACATATGTGGCATATGATTGCAAGAAGCCGGTATCTCCGTGAAGAGCTTAGGAGAGTACATGACTCAGTCATTCAGCGAAATGCATATTACGCAAATCAAGAAAACATTCTCATTGCAATGATAGCTGATGAAAGGGAGCATGTGCGTCAGTTGAGATTTAGGCGTATCATAAAAGCAAGGGCATGCATTCAAGAAACAGATGTTATCAGGTATTTTAAGGTGCCAGAAATAAATTTTTATGCCAAAGACTATACAGATCTCATTATGTGGCAAGATTTTCAGATAGCAGAACCACCGATAACCAAAGGAGTTTCTCTTGATGATATTGAATCATGCATCAAACATGGTACTACTCTTCATTCAGAATTATTTCAGTTTCCATGTCATACACAAGCCGTAGAGAGATGCGTCAAGCTCGTTACAGACGCTGCTGGATCAGTCTGCGGACCTACAAACAGAGACGGTTGGATTCGTGCTACATTAGAATCAAGGAAAAAACAGCCAAAATTTGACACAAAAGCAAATTACTAAATAGGGGAAAGGGTGGTAACGCCGCTAAGGCACGAAATAACGTTTCTTAACTGTCTCAAGCCAGTATAAAGGAGGAGAGACATCCTAATTTATTACTGTTCCCTTTTTCAAGTAAATACAGAATCATACTTAATTGTCATTTTTAAGTTAAATTCAGCCCTCTTGTGGCAGCTGAAGATATTAAGCATATGAAAAGGCATTTTTACAAAACGAATTCTTATCGTTTAAGAATCTTAATCAAACTATTAGATAATTCTAAGATAAAAGTTTATAATAGTTTGATAAACCTAAAATAGAAGCATTTGTTTCCTTTTTACCCAAAATTGTGTTAACTTTAGCTCCCTGGTGGCAGCTGAAAATATTAAACAAATGAACTCATATTTTGGCAGGTATATATCGCCCACTAAATGCAACTTTTAATCACTATTAGAACTTCATACTAGAAAAACATTATTTTTCGCTCCACCCTAAATTTTATATATATATATCTATATACGGATCACTTTAACATATTGCTTCCCAGGAACCTCTTTAACATATTGCTCCCCAGTGTTAATCACTTTAACGTATTGCTTCCCAAAAATAAACATTACACAACCAATTACAGTTACATTACAATAGTTTATAATATTTAGAGATTGGCGAGTCGAGAAAATGTAAATTTATGGACAACTTATTATGCTTTGCCATTTTTTGTGAATGTAAAATATTTGGATCACTTGAAGATCAGGGCCCCCAGCCTTCTTTAGTTAGCTTATAAGGCTAACTAACGAAAATATCACGACCTAACCTAACCAATCGTCAAGGGTGTACAGTTGACCGTCAACTGTACACCCTTGACGATTGGTTAGGTTAGGTCGTGATATTTTTCGTTAGTTAGCCTAGATTACCAACCTCTTTCTAACCAACCAACCTTTCTCTTTTTTAACATATTGCTTCCCAGAGGGATCACTTTAACATATTGCTTCCCGAATGCTTTGGGAAGCAATATGTTAAAGTGATCCCTATATACGAACGAAATATACGATTCGTTGACTTTTACGCATCAATTTCAAAAATGAATATGAAAAGCGTGAATAAAAGCATATATATATATATATATATATATATATATATATATATATATATATATATATATAAATAATTTTTTTTGTTTTGTTCCTCCAGAAGAACATACTGAATAATTTACATACAAAATAAACGATTAATATATTTGAAAATAGGCATCTACGCAATTAAAATCAAAATGACTGCTTTGTCGGTAGGTAGGTAAGGTGGAACATAGTTTTATGAAAAAATCAATATAGCTTTATAAATGTACGAGTATACTGTATTGTAGAGTATATTATATTATAGAGAAATGCAATAAAATGGTCACAAAGTGATTTTATTAAAAATGTTTGCAACTACAGTTCAATTAATGAAGAGAACCAGTCAAAATGACTGCGCAATCGTTCTTGTGTTAAATGACTTTTCCGGTTTAACCAATGACCGTAAATTCATTTTATAAGTGTTTAATTATAAGGTTGTAACATATATTCTGCTCGATTTTTTAGTTCATTCAGAACAAAAATTGAATGACTTATAAGCTCAAATTTGCTCTAATTTTTAGTTTATTCACAACAAAACTTAAATGACATAATGACTAGGCTGACCATACGTACCGTTTTGAACGGGACAGTACCGTTTTGTATGGGTTTTTGTATGGGTTCTGTCACTGAAGAATAATTGTAAGCTCAATATGTTTATGTACTTACTTTTTCATGAATACAGAATATTACATAACCCCCGTCCCTTTTTTGCCATCCCAATGTCCCGTTTTTGTCTCAAGGAAATATGGTCAGCCTAATAATGACAAATTAATCATCAATATAATTCCCTTCTTTTTCTATAACCTCCTCCCACTTGGAGAAAAGTTTTTTATGCCACGTTCGAAGAAATCCCTTGCTTTCGAGTTAAAAAATGCGATCACTTCGTTTTTGATAGCTTCCCTGGATTGCAACTTTTGTCCATGAAGGTGGTGTTTCAGACTTCTGAATAAATGATAGACTGAAGGTGCGATGTCCGGAGAATAAGGTGGATGAGGCATTTTTTCCCAACCAAATGCCTCCAATTGGGCAGTGGTGATAAGCCTACACTAGCCTAAGTCATTCTGTATCATTCTGTATCGTGATAAAACCTGTGAGAACCTGTCGCCGCGTGTATTTTGCAACATTTCTAAAACTGTTTCACATTATCTTGAGGTTATTCTATTATATATCGTCCGTTTTCTAATCGAGCAGAATTTATGTTACAACCTGGTATATACAAATGAATATAATTTATATTTTCAAATCTTTTCCTTTAAAGCAGCCCCAATTGACAATTAGTTAGGTTAAGTCGTGATATTTTCGCTGAAACTAACAAAAATATCACGACTTAACTTAACCAATCGTCTAGGAGGTACAGTTGACCTAACCAGGTATTCAATTAACCTAACCATTTTCGTTAGTTTTAAAGAAAATATCACGACTTAACCTAACCAATTGTCAATTAGGGGTGCTATAAAGGAAAAGATCCATATTTTCTATTAAAAATGTAGCGAGTAGCGCTTTCCATAGACGAAAAATGGAGCAACGCTACCCACAATCATTATGATTTTTTAAATTTAGCATCGATCCACTAGTCGCTCCTAGAAATATAGCTGCGTTGCGCACATCTCTGGTGGGGGTATATAATGTAACGCCAGTTAGCCAGAATAGGACTATTTTCTTTAAAATCTAGTAATCATTCACAATTTTCCGTATAATGTTGTTTTCTATATAAATGTTTGCATTTTTGTGTTTTACAGATTTTATAATTTTTACACGAAAGAATTTAAAACATTTCTGTAAATTTCGGGTAAATACATTCAGATCTCTATTATGGGAAAATTTAAAGACATAAATAGGTGTTAATTGTAACACTTCAATGAAAAAGGGAATACAAAATATGCACGAACGTATTAATCAATAAGCTTTCATTCTAAAGACATTTAGAAAGACACCACAAACACGTACTCGACAGACTTAAAGAAGAAAAAGAAAGGAATACGCCAAAAGCATAACAAAATATATGCCAAGTTTATCATCGCCTATGAGTGAAAAACAGTTGAAGCATAACGACATAACTAAAATGTTATATCAGCGAGGAATCTCATTTTCCCATGATGTAGAAAATCAAGTGTCGCCTTCAGCCCGAACGATGATAGGGCAAGTGGCCAACTCAACTTAACGCAGGAGCCACCAGGCGACCCTCAAATATATATTTTAAAAACAAAAAACGGTGAACGATTTCCCAAAAGTGTTGGTGTGAGTACCGTTCGACGTTGGGTGAGGAAGTGTAAAGAAGGGGAAGCAGGGCAAGAAGATTTGCGAGACAAACCGCGAAGTGGAAGGCCTGTAACGGCAACCGACGAGTCTCATCGGAACTACGTTGACGAACTGATTCGTGGAAATCGTCGCATTAAACAAAATGAAATTGCTGCAATGCTCGATATCTCCAAAGAGCGAGTGGGACACATTATCAGTATTCTCGGTGACCGAACGGTCTGCGCCAGATGGGTGCCTCACATGCTCACTGCCGAGATGAAAACTGAGAGACTACGTATTTGCCAAGAAAATCTGCAGCGCTTCGAAAATGAAGATGAATTTCTGCACAATATTGTGACAGGAGACGAGACGTGGGTCTACCATTATGACCCTGAAAATAAACGGCAATCCATGGAATATCGGCACAAAAATTCACTGCACCCAAAAAATTTCAAAGTTCAAAAATCGACTGGAAAAGTGATCATGACTGTTTTTAGGAATATCAATGGTGTTGTTCTTGAAGACTTTACGGAAAGAGGGACAGCAATCACGTCCGCACGTTATATTGAAACTCTGAAGAAGTTGAATAAACGGATCAGGAAGGTTTGCATCCACAAAACGCAGTCATTATCCACCATGACAACGCACGGCCTCACACCAGTGTTCAAACGCGAGAAGCACTTGAGGCCCTGCAATTCACTCTTGCCGCATCCACCATATACTGTGGCCCCAATTTAGCACCATGCGATTTCACCTCTTTTCTAAACTTAAAGAACATCTCCGTGGAAATCGTTACGAGTCTATGAAGAAGTTAAGGCCGCTGTGAAATTTTGGTTTCGTAGTCAAAGGTCCGAGTTTTACCGGGATGGATTTCAGAAACTCATTTATCGTTGGCGTAAATGTATCGAGGTAGAGGGGGATTTTATAGAAAAGTAAATGTATCGTTTCGAAGAATAAACTCTAAGGTACATATTGATTTTGTTTCGATAAAATCCTTCAAGCCTTTTAAAATTTATTTGAGTGAAGGCATTACTTTTCAGCCCACCCTCGTATATCCACTTTATCCAGTATCATTAGCTGTCGATGACGTCATCACTCGGCAGATTACGCCAAATTATGTTGTTTTAGTTTGTGATATGGTGTCGTTTGATTTAATCTTGCAGTACTAGTAACTGGTAGTAGGAACATTAGGCCCAAGTGCGTAGCGGTATTAACTGCTTAACATCGTGGAACTTGTTATTAAGGGTCCACTGTCGTATGGGGCACGTCAGTCTTAGAAGCAGTTGTAATTCCGAGACAGCGAGGGTCGCTACGTTGGCTGGTAGGCCCAATTTATCGTTAAGAATTATTTTTACTAGTACAGTTCCCGTCGCTTCGCTGACGGTTAGACAGGCTAAACTACAGAAAAGAACGCAGCCGTGAAAATTTTGAGCTTCACATTGTGTCAACATTTCTGAATCTGGTATCTCCCAAAACCTCCTCACCCCCATTCATGCAACTTGCGGGCTAACCCCCTCCCCCATTACCCCCACCCCTCCCCATTACCCCACCCATCCCCCATTACCCCCACCCCCACCCTTCCCCCATTACTGCCCGGGAAAATTTCACAAACAGACAAACAGACAGGCTAAACTACAGAAAAGAACACAGTCATGAAAATCTTGAGCTTCACATTGCCGCCCGTAATACAATTTCTGAATTTTTTTTCTCAATTTTTCTCACAATTTCTGAAAGTGTGACGGACGGACGGACGGACGGACGGCTCTCTTATTATAGTATAGACTAGTACAGTTCCCGCCGCTTCGCTGACGGTTAGACAGGCTAAACTACAAAAAAAGAACCCAGCCGTGAAAATTTTGAGCTTCACATTGTCAACATTTCTGAATCTGGTATCTCCCAAAACCTCCTCACCCCCATTCATACAACTTGGGGGCTAACCCCCTCCCCCATTACCCCCACCCCTCCCCATTACCCCACCCATCCCCGATTACCCCCACCCCCACCCTTCCCCATTGCTAAACTACAGAAAATAACACAGTCATGAAAATCTTGAGCTTCACATTGCCGCCCGTAATACAATTTCTGAATTTTTTTCTCACAATTTCTGAAAGTGTGACGGACAGACGGACAGACGGACAGCTCTCTTATTATAATAGATAGATTAAAAACGCTCGGTTAATCGTTAGGAACAGACCTTATATTAAACGCAACTCGTCTTCTCACAGATTCGACTTAAAAAGTGTAATAATTCTTCAGCTGTTCGAATACGCGATCAAAAAAAGAGAAAATTACCGAAATACTTCTTAAATATATAACGTTAAGCGAGTGACAAAAATCTATATGACAGTCCAAATATGTTTTTTTTTCATTTCAGTCGTTAAAAATGGCAGAAGGACCTGAATTCATTCTTATTTACACTGTTGTACTTACATAAAGGATTTTTTACATTTATTACAAGGAGGAATCAATGCACAAGCTGATTCAAAATTACAGAAGATGGAAATGGTTTGTAGATTGAACTTTAATGCGCTTTAATAACAAACGAACTTCACGAAGTTGGCGATAATTAATCAGTAAAATGAAATTAGGTTGCTATGCTAACGGTTGCTTATGTTTACGCAGTACCGATCAGCGTCCGTAACTCACTGGTTAACACCTTTTTCCGACTGAGGTCGGAGGTCGAATCTCAATAATAATGGTACTTTTCCGTTATACCCCCGCAAGTGACGATTGGTTAGGTTTAGTCTGATATTTTCGTTAAAACTAACGAAAATACAGTATCAAGACTTAACCAATCGTAAATATATATATATATTATATATATATATATATATATATATATATATATTATATACACATTTTAACTGCAAACAACACAGTATAATTAATGTAAAGAACGACGCTTGTGTAGAAGAGCGTTCCGCACAAGATGAGGGAGAACGAACAAATGAAAAATGAGGTACCTTCCGGGAATCGAACCCGGGATCATCCAGTTGCCGGTCAGATATGCTATCCACTACACCAAGGACCTCGATCAATCAGAAGTCGTAAATCTCCTACATATGTAGGAGAATTACGACTTCTGATTGATCGAGGTCCTTGGTGTAGTGGATAGCATATCTGACCGGCAATCGGATGATCCAGGGTTCGATTCCCGGGAGGTACCTCATTTTTCATTTGTTCGTTCTCCCTCCTCATCTTGTGCGAACGCTCTTCTACACAAGCGTCCTTCTTTACATTAATATATATATATATATATATTATATATATATATTATATATATATATATATGCAATAAAATCACAGAACAACACGTAATCTATATTATAATAAGAGAGCTGTCCGTCTGTCCGTCTGTCTGTCCGTCTGTCCGTCACACTTTCAGAAATTGTGAGAAAAATTGTGAGAAAAAAATTCAGAAATTGTATTACGGGCGGCAATGTGAGGCTCAAGATTTTCATGACTGTGTTCTTTTCTGTAGTTTAGCCTGTCTGTTTGTCTGTTTGTGAAATTTATCCCGGGCAGTAATGGGGGAAGGGTGGGGGTGGGGGTAATGGGGGATGGGTGGGGTAATGGGGAGGGGTGGGGGTAATGGGGAGGGGGTTAGCCCCCAAGTTGCATGAATGGGGGTGAGGAGGTTTTGGGAGATACCAGATTCAGAAATGTTGACACAATGTGAAGCTCAAAATTTTCACGGCTGCGTTCTTTTCTGTAGTTTAGCCTGTCTAACCGTCGCGTCGGCGAAGCGACGGGAACTGTACTAGTCTTTTTAATAAGCAAACAACCACAGGGAAAATGAAAAGGAAACATGAAATCCGAGCGCTTTCGTGATATATTCACATCTTCAGGGACAAGATGTGAATATATCACGAAAGCGCTCGGATTTCGTGTTTACTTTTTCTTTTCCCTGTGGTTGTTTGCTTATATATATATATATATATATATATATATATATACGATTGGTGTGTGTGTGTGTGTGTGTGTGCGTGTGTGTGCGTGTGTTCCAGCCATAACTCCAAATTGGAAGCAGTTACAAACATGAAACTTCACACACACATATTGATTAGGTCCTCAGATTGTGCACCTGGGTGTTAATAAATTAAATAATTAAAATTACTGGGCCCGAAGGCCCCAGCACCGCGATTAAACTACAGGAAAGAACGCAGCCGTGAAAATTTTGAGCTTCATATTGTGTCAAAATTTCTGGCTCTTAAGATTTCCATGACTAATTGTTTGCTCAATAAAACTATAGAAAAGAACACAGTCATGAAAATCTTGAGTTTCACATTTAATTAAAACTAGCGGAGCGACCAAACGTTGCCAGGTGGATGTTGAACGCTATATATATATATATATATATATATATATATATATATATATATATACATATATATAATATAGTATATGCCGGTTAGGTCAACTGAATACCCGGTTAGGTTAATTGAATGCCCGGTTAGGTTAATTGAATGCTCGGTTAGGTCAACTGAATGCCGATTAGGTTAATTAAAAGCCCGGTTAGGTTAACTGAATGCCCGCTTAGATTAATTGAATACCCGGGTAGGTTAATTGAATGCCCGATTACAGTATGTTAAGTGTACACCCTTGACGAGTGGTTAGGTTGAGTCGTGATATTTTCGCTAGCTTTAACGAAAATATCACGACTAAACCTAACCAATCGTCAAGGGTGATTGTCATTGGGGGCTTAAAATTGCGGATGTATAACGGAAAAGCACCATAATAATAATAATAATAATAATAATACAAAAGTTAGGGCAATAGGCCGTTTTATTTAGCCTGAGCGCTGTGCCACTTTCTGGCCCTATTTAATGAATATTATTACAATAAATATTGCATTGTTATATTAGTCATCATATAAATAAATTAAATATATAATACATGGGCTACTCTATATAATAATTCATTCAGGATAATATCTTGGTGATATTTCAAGTTTAGGGTAAGGTCTGTTCTTCTTTTGTTCGCTGTAATAATAATAATTATGGTAATGATAATAATAATAATAATAATAATAATAATAAGAAGAAGAAGAAGGGCAAAAAGCTAGCACAGCGCTGAGACCAACTAATTCGACACAAGGTCCTAAACTCATGGATTATTATTTACCAGCACCCCGGGGCGAGGGGGAGGTTGATTGCTGTAACACACTCATTGGATTTACTTTTGTACTTTTTAAACTTTCGTCAGATATCTGTCATAAGCTAAAAATAATTATTAATATCGCTGAAAAAGGATTTCATGATATTTCTGTTTCGGTGAAATGCTGAATTGAACAACGAAAGGGGTGAACACTCAACTACACTCTAAATTTGGTACTTTCTAAATATATTATTTTCGTCTGCTTGTACTTTTGACACCTAAAGTACATCTATCACATTTCCATTATTTTATACATATGTTGCATACTTACTAACATTTTGAAAAAGCAAAATCGGTAAGATTTGTAATCAATGCCAGGGGTCCGGGAGCATGCCTCCCCTCCCCCAGCAAATATTTTAAACTCTAGCCTTAAATGATACACTCCAGCGCATTCTGAGCATGAAAGATTTTATTTAGTTGGGTAGCCTACCAACTAAATCGGTAGGATGGCAAGTATGATGCAGATACAAAGCTGGTCGATAAACTTTATATCTATATATGCACATACACAAAATGGATGTTCTTTAGGTGCCAAGAGTACAATTCAGTAAGAATAATAGTAGTCGTAAACGCCAAACGTAGAGTATACGCTATCTACGACGGGGAAAATCGATGTATATCTATACAAAAATATTTTTTAAAAGAAATGAAAGAAATACCTTGAAAAGATTTTATAATGATGTTGAAGATTCTGTAGAAACGATGGGTGATACAGTCTGCTCTTTGTCGAACGTCACTCACCGATGGACACAGGATGGTAACTATAAAACAATGGAAACGAACCGAACCAAAGGGGCTTATTGACTTGTTTCCATGGTTCGTAAAGTAAAACAGGACCTTAAGAACTTCAAAGAAATAAATTAATTTGAATAAACAATTACGGGACAAAGCCAACAATTATCACATAAAACGTAAACAACATTTGCTCCCTATTTAGAATTAATTTATCAATTAAAATTAACTTCCGACGCACTTTCTCATGTTGGTCAAAGTACTGTTAATTGTTAATTGTTTTTAATAACTGTTAATTATTTTTTGTTCTCAGAACCTGCAATAACTGATATGGCTCAGTAGTATGACCGCAAAATGGGAGAGTACAATGCAATCGCAAATGCTGCAAGAGTGCCAACCCCCACCCTTTGTTGCAAGGCACCCATAGTGCCAACACCTACCCCTTTTCTTGCAAGGCACCACCCTAAATGGGGGAGGGGGAATGTTGCAAGAACAACAAGGGGTTATGCAACTTGGAGGAGGAGTTATCCCCCAAGTTGCAATGAACCCCCGCTGGGGAAGACCTCTTTTGGGGGATAAGTGGGACGGCCTCACCCCCAAAGGGGTATACCTAACCTAAGAGAGAGGAGAGGTGTTCGCTTGACAGGAGCCAAGCGCATATTAAGACTTCAGCCGAGCAGCCGTTGTCTTGTAGGGCCCCTAATCAGCCAGTCGGCTTAATCAGCCAGTGCCTCCAGGCATCATCAGCCAGATGGCACAGTGTATACTTCGTTTGGCACGTACACACCCATCTATACGCCCATTACGTTTATATGCGTCGGGCGACCGCGTTAAACTGTAAGTCTAAGGTGGAGTGTAGGCGGGATCGACACCCGGCGCTCCCTTCCACGGTTGTTAGCCAGGGTGCCCTAATGATCCGTGTTAAATCGTAGGTCTAAGGTGGAGTGTAAACATCCTTCCACGGTTCGTAGGGGCAGGATCCTGTTATTGCAACACTCGAGCATGTTGTTTATCTGTTTATTTCTCTCTCTCTCATATATATATATATATATACACATAAACACATACTTCCCCGTTTAAAAGTAGGTCTAAAGTGGAGTGTACAGCTTCACCAGAATGAACAATTAGGACGGAAAGCAAAGGCGTGCTTATATATGTACATTTCCGGAAAAAAGTTCATCTAAAAATTCGTGTAAACATCTTTCCACGTTTTTCTCATATATATATATATATATATATATAATATTATACACACACTTCCCCGTTTAAAAGTAGGTCTAAGGTGCAGTGTAAAGCTTCACCAGAATGAACAATTCGTACGGAAAGCAAAGGCGTACCTATATATGTACAATTCCGGAAAAAGTTCATCTAAAAATTCGTGTAAGCATGTTTGTCAAACTGCATTAATTATCTCACTCTCCGTCTGACTTAAATCTAATATTACGGTCATTTTCATCTGTAGCAATTAAAACAGGAAAAATGGTGCACGTTGCATTAAAATGTGCAGCGCAAATGGTTGATTTGAAAGGGAATATGGTAAAGGAAGAAAAAAGGTGAAAGCGTTATAAACAAGCGCATTCCTAAATAGCTAATTAAACGATTTAATTAGCTGATCAATAGAAGGACATAAATACTTATGGAAAATAATATATATATATATATATATATATATATATATATATATATATATATATATATATACACCTTACCTTACAACCTTACAAAGGTTCCACGTGATGATTTCTCATTTCGCGAAGGTCAAGCGTGTCGCCCCTCCTCTCGAGTTGGCCTGGTGAAGTAGTGAGTTGGATTCTTGCGCTCTCCACCTCACATAGCCAGGTACGCCCGGCTCATCGGGAATTGTTCTGAGCCAGGCGTCAAGTCTTCTTTTGAAGATTTCCACTGCAACTCCCTTCGTGTTTCTTAGGTCTTTGGGCAGCTGATTAAATAGTTTTGGTCCTCTCACTGCAAAACTATTTTCTTTCAGGGTTAAGGATGTTCCCTGTCTCGCCTTCAATTTGGGAATACGACACAGTCTACCGTTTCTACCTTCCACCGTTGTTTGGGAGTTATGGGATTCAGAGTAAGATTAGGGACTAGTTTCTCCATTATTTTCCAAGTGTAAATAATGGTGTATCTCTCTCTTCTCCTTTCCAGTGAATATAGGTCTAGTTCTCGTAACCTTTCCCAGTAATTTAGTTCTTTGCACCCATTGATCTTGGCTGTGAAACTTCTTTGAATCCCCTCCAGCTGTCTAATGTCTTCTTTTTTATATGGGGATGTTAGGACCGAGCAGTATTCCAGTTTGGGTATTATCAGGGTTTTCAGTAGGGGGATCATTACATTCCTATCCCTTCGTTTAAAAGTTCTCAATATCTGACCCGTTATTCTCTTTGCTCTGTTTACTGCTATCTTATTTTGTGTTTCAAATTTCGCATCATCTGTCATTACAACCCCTAAATCTTTTGCTCTGGAATTTCTCTGGACTTCCTGTCCATTTGGGGTATAATATTCCATGGACTTTAGGTCTTCTCTTTTTCCGTACCGTAATTGCTGAAATTTCTCGGTGTTAAACTTCATATTGTTGTCTTCCGTCCACTTGTAAATTTTGTTTATGTCGGTTTGTAGAGATCCTATGTCTTCTGGTTTTCGTATTTTTCTACTGATCTTTGTGTCATCTGCAAAGGATGTTACTGTGCTGTCTCTGGTAACGTCCTCATCTATGTCAGTTAGCATGATTATAAGAGTAGTGGAGCTAATACCGTTCCTTGTGGTTCTGAGCTGAGGACCTCTGATTCTGATGAAGATACTCCTTGTACTGTAACGACTTGCCTCCGCTCACTAAGGAAATTATATATCCATTTCCCTACTTTTCCTGTTATTCCCATATATTTCAGTTTATGTATTATGATTCCATGGTCACACTTGTCGAACGCTTTAGCAAAGTCTGTGTATAGTACATCATAGTTTTCATTACTTTCAAGTGAATCAATAATGTTGTTGTAGTGTTCCATTAGTTGTGACAGGCATGATCTGCCTGACCGAAACCCGTGTTGGTTATCATTGAATTTTTTCTGAGTTTCCAAAAAGTTATAGATTTTCTGTCTAACAATTCTTTCAAATATTTTGGTGAGATGAGATGTAAGCGACACTGGCCTATAGTTTTTGGCCTCGGATCGATCTCCTCCTTTATATATTGGGACTATGTTCGCGCTCTTCAGGATGCCCGGTATTTCTCCCGTGTTTAATGATCGTCTCCATATCCAGTTAGGGGCTCAGCGATTGCATTCTTGCAGTTTTTGATCAGTGTGGCATTCCATTTATCCGGTCCTGCCGCTGAGTGTGTTTTTAGTTTCCCTATGACTTGTGCAATATCCTCCGTCGTAAAGTCGAAATCCGTTATACTTTCCCCTTGTGGTTCTTCTTCAAAGAACGCGTTTCTATCGCATATCAGTTTGTCAGTTTTTGGGATACTGAAAGATGATTCATACTGAGCTTTTAATATTTCAGCTACTTCTGTTAGATCATCAGATAAATCACTGTTCTCATTTTTTAAAGGCCCGATAGTCGCATAGTTTTTCGACTTTCTTTTTGCGAAATTATAGAAGTACTTTGAGTTAGCCTTTATCGCTTCTATAGCGTCGTCTTCTTCTTTTTCTGTATGCTTCTCGATTAGTTCCTGTATGACGACATCGATACTTTGCAGTTTATCATTTAATATTTTTCTGATGTTATCTTTACAATTACTTAATTTTGTAGTCACTCTTTTTCTCTTTCGGAACAATGCCCTCTTTTGTCTTTCGAACCTGCTTCTCTTTCCTCTTTGTTGTATCTTTGGGACGTGTTTTTCCACAATTTCTAACGTCTTCTCCTCTAACGTCATTAGCATCTCTTCCGTTGTCTTGGCCTCGAAAATGGTTTTCCAATCTATTACTTCCATGCTGGATGTCACCTCTTCCCAGTTTATAGCTTTGGAGTGAAAATTAAAAATTTCGAATTTGCTTCTTTCTGTTGTGCGTGTTCTTTCCTTTCCTGTTGCCTTTATATTAGTTGTTATTTCAATGATGTTGTGGTCTGATATCCTAGTTGGGGATATTTCCACATTATCAATTAGATTACTGTATATATATATATATATATATATATATATATATACTTTAACTGCAAACAACACAGTATAATTAATGTAAAGAACGAGGCTTCTGTAAAAGAGCGTTCCGCACAAGATGAGGAGGGAGAACGAACAAATGAAAAATGACGCACCACCCTGGAATCGAACCCAGGATCATCCGATTGCCGGTCAGATATGCTATCCACTACACCATGGACCTCGATCAATCAGAAGTCGTAATTCTCCTACATACGAGCAGAAACCAATGCCCTGAGGGGGCACCTTCGCATGCCGTACATATATACATTTTAACTGCAAACAACAGTATAATTAATGTAAAGCACGACGCTTCTGTAGAAGAGCGTTCCGCACAAGATGAGGAAGGAGAACGAACAAATGAAAAATGAAGTACCACCGGGAATCGAACCCGGATCATCCGATTGCCGGTCAGATATGCTATCCACTACACCATAATCCCGGGTTCGATTCCCGGGTAGTACCTCTGTTCCTGGAGGTTTGGTTAAATTTTATATAAATAGCAGAAGCCCTAGCTTCGGTTTAATTAACATCACACATTCATATATATATATATATATATATATTCCAAATGGGGCATACCTAAGTGTTTGATGGATTGAGACAAATTCATCAGTGAAATCTAAAAATTAAATTACATAAAACTGAGAATGATGGAAAATTAAGGGATGAAGAATGAAGGCCATGGATAAAATGAAGAGAAAAATGTGAAAAGGCAAATAATGAGGGTTAAAAAATTACAAAAGGAGGAAGTCAGTGTCTTCAACAAACGAAAAACCTGCACTCCGGCGGGGTACCACCTTCTTTACCCGAGCACCAAAGTGTGAAGAAAGGTCCTCCTTTCCAGTGCTCCGGGGATGAAGCTTTGGATGATAACTCTCGACCTTATTTTGGCTCTCGTCTTCTCTTTTTATTTGGGGGAGGGGCGTTTTGCGGTATTCACCCTTGGCACCTCCTTCGTGCATAAAAAAAATAATATGATTTTAATGTTAATGATTTTAATACGATTTCACTGGTAAAAATTACAATTATCTGTAAAAATCTTAAAACTTATATGATTTTCTATTTGCATCAGTTTAACAGACAATCAGTCAGGAACTGGCACAGCGCTCACTCCAAATGATGCGGCCAATTGTTCTAACACTTTTATTATTATTATTACCATCATCATCGGGAATCGAACCCCAGACCTCAAAGTCTTCATTTCGCTTACAGGAAGAAGGTATCCACCCACTGAACATTTTCTTTGCATTTGCATATTTAGATTAAAGATCTGCTTCCCTCACAGATAAATTATTTATAATTTTTTTTTCAGAGTAGCACTTCTTGAGGATTATATATATATATATATATATGCATTCAAGAATAATAATAGTATAAGAAATAATCAAGCTGATCCAGTCTCTCTCTCTCTCTCTCTCTCTCTCTCTCTCTCTCTCTCTCGTTTAGCACGGCCAATTCATTGAAGTTTTCACGCTCTTACACGGGTTCAACGATATCGATTTTAGAAGTATGTTTAGTTTAAGTGATAACTCCCAACAATGGCTGGAAGTTGGATTTGAAACGGTTTAGCACTAGTGTGTGTGGGATTTACTTTACCTATAAGATCTGTGACACGTGGAACAGGCTACCTTCAGAAGTTGTGAGCACTTCCTCTGTGGGTAGGTTCAAGAAAAGGCTAGACCGAATCTTGCATACTATTTTAGTGTGTAGGATTTTTTCCCTGGCACCCGTGGCCATTGGTACATCTCGGTATGGTGCGCAAGGCCTTTTGAGGTAGTTCTTATCCTTGTAACTCTCTCTCTCTCTCTCTCTTTTCTTTTTTTTTCTCTCTCTCTCATGTATACATTCCACACTGTAACCCGTAAATAAAAATAAAAAGTGCCAGTTTGATTACATAATTAAGCTTCATTAAGTTTAACTCTTTAAATAATGCACTAGAGTGATCAAGGAAATCGCCATCAGATAATTTACCTTATTGCTCTTTTTGGATGACAAAGATACCGTTTTATGCGTTGTTAGTGGAGTTCCCCATATAAGGGTGAACTACGTTATATAAGGAAGAGCAAGATTATCATAAATAATCAATAAAACCTGTTTAGGGACGACATTTCTGACTTTAAACATTATAGCATCGCTCCTTGAATTCTTTTTCGCAACATAATTTACATGATCGCTCCAGTGCAAATTCTTATCTAGCATTACATCACGAAATTTTGTCAAGTACACTCCTTTATAGCGATTTCATTAGCATTAAGTTCATCAAGATAAACATTTCTTTTGTTAATGAAATCATGAAATTTGTTTTACTGGTATTCAGTAAGAGTTTATTGGTGGTCAACCATTTTATTACACTGATGAATTCTGAATTAAATATATTCTTAGCTGAATTAACATCTTTGCAAGAAAAAGACAGTTGTATCATCTGCAAACATTATGAAGCTCAGTTTACAATATGAGTAGAAGGCGTAATTGGATTGTTTATATATATATATACACACACAGTATATATATATATATATATATATAAATTAATGATACTCGTTCCACAAAGAAATTTTTTTTCCAATGAATTGGCCGTGCAAACGAGAGAGAGAGAGAGAGAGAGAGAGAGAGAGAGAGAGAGAGAGTGGATCAGCTTGAGTATTTCTTATACTAATATTATTCTTAATTGCATATATATATATATATATATATATATATATATATATATATATATATATATATATGCAGATCTTTAATCTAAATATGCGAATGCAAAGAAAATGTTCAGTAGGTGGATACCTTCTTCCTTTAAGCGAAGTGACGGCTTTGAGGTTTGGGTTCGATTCCCGATGATGATGGTAATAATAATAATAAAAGAGTTAGAACAATTGGCCGCATCATTTGAGGTGAGAGCTGTGCCAGTTCCTGACTGATTGTCTGTTAAACTGATGCAAATAGAAAATCATTTAAGTTTACAAATTTTTACAGATAATTGTAATTTTTACCAGTGAAATCGTATTAAGATCATTAACATTAAAATTATATTCCTTTTTATGCACGAAGGAGGTGCCAAGGGTGAATACCCCAAAACGCCCCTCCCCCAAATAAAAAGAGAAGAAGAGAGCCAAAATAAAGGTCGAGAGTTATCATCCAAAGCTTCACCCCGGAGCACTGGAAAGAAGGACATTTCTTCTCTCTTTGGTACTCGGGTAAAGAAGGTGGTACCCCGCCGTAGTGCAGGTTTTTCGTTTGTTGAAGACACTGAATTCCTCCTTCTTTTGTAATTTTTTTAACCCTCATTATTTGCTTTTCACATTTTTCTCTTCATTTCATCCATGGCCTTCATTCTTCATCCCTTAATTTTCCATCATTCTCAGTTTTATGTAACTTAATTTTTAGATTTCACTGATGAATTTGTCTCAATTCATCAAACACTTAGTTATGCCCCATTTGGAATATATATATATATATATATAAGCACACCGGACAAAAAATTAGTCACCCCTCTCAGAATGTACCTAATAACGTGTGACGGCGCCTCTGGCCTTGATAACCGCACGAATCCTGCGAGTTTAGTATGCGGAGGTACGCCTGCTGGTTCAAATTCATCGTCACTGGAACGAGAGGGCCCATTTCGTGGTACGAAAAACATCCCCAGAACATCACGGAACCACCTCCAGCCTGAACAACACCTTCGACGCATTCAGGATTAAAGGCTTCATTGGACCTGCGATGTACTCGTCGCCTCCCATCATTGGAGAACAAACAAAAACGGGACTCATCGGACCAAATTACACGTTTCCACTGCCGCAGTCCAGTTTTTGTGCCTCTGAGACCATTTATAACGTGCCAATTTGTGACTTGCTGTTAACAGCGGCCTCTTCCGTGGTACCCTGCTCCAGATGTCCATCGCATGCAGTTCTCGTCGAATGTCCGTTCGGAAATTGGTCGCTGGAGAACCTCATTGGTTTCTTGGAGCAATTGTTCTCTGGTTTGAAAACGATTTGCAGTTACTAGACGAGAAACATGGCGGCGGTCCCTATTGTCGAGAATTGTTTTCCGGCCACAGTTACGCTGTCGATTTTCAGTTGATTGCGAACTACACCACTCTTTGTAAACTCGCTGGACAGTACGCGTTGACACACCAACAAATTGTCCTACTTCAGACATTTTGTGTCCGTGGGCTCTGCCAAACACGATGGCTCCTTTTTGCCACTGAGTAACGTCTGCCTCACGACCCATTTTGCAGACTATATCCAACACACACTTTGTTCTTCACCACCTCACGAAACAGATCTGATCCTGTGTGCTACATCACCGCTACTTGTCACTTACCAATGCTACATCAGCGCCCTCTGTGTGACCTTGAACTTCCTACTATCGGTGCTATTAGGGGTGACTAATTTTTTGTCCGGTGTGCTTATATATATATATATATATTATATATATATATTATATATATATATATATATATATATATATATATATCTATATATATATATATATATATATATATATATATATATATATATATATGATGTTAATTAAACCGAATCTAGGGCTTCTGCTATTTATATAAAATTTAACCAAACCTCCAGGAACAGAAAGTGGATGTCCATTACAACGAAAGAAAGTGTTATTGTTACAATTTTTTATAAAACTCTTACGGCAAATGGCTTAATTGTATTGCATAAAACATCAGATGCGCTATTTAGAATAGAGCATTTTTTTCTTTAATAATAATAATAATAATAATAATAATAATAATAATTATAATAATAATAATAATAATAGTAATAATAATAAACGCTTTGGTTTTTTGATCTTGTATTCGACCGAGAGAGAGAGAGAGAGAGAGTTGAGGTTGGAATGTGAAACGTTTTATGGCAGTAGCAGTTTGCCTGTACATTCTCGTTTGTTGGGAAAGGAAGGGATTTCGTGATATTGGAAGATATATTAGGTACAATTTGCGTATGCTTGAGTGAAACGCTATGGTTTATGGTACCTTGAAACATAAAAGTGAGATATTTGAGCGATAGAATAGATAAATTTAAAAAAACAAAGATGTGTGATGTACTGCCTCATTAAACACGCTCCCGAACTAACTGAAATAAATCGATCCGCAGGTGTGTAGTATAATTTAAAATGCGTACCTTATCTCGAATCTTGGAACTCAGAGAACGCCAATAAAGAAATAAACATGTGTGTGTGAATATATATATATATATATATATATATATATATATATAATATTAATATATATATATGAAAAGTTCGGAATGAAAGGCCGTTTATAACCCCGTAATTAATTTTTGTTGTTGTAGAAAGACAAGAAAATTATGGTTAGCAGAGACATAATTGGGGCAATTCGTGTATGTTTGAGATATACACTAAACAACGATTCAATTGCTGATGAAGTTTTAATCTGTATGATCTCCAAATAAACTCCTGCGGAAAGAAGTTTATTTACTGAATTTTTAATTCGAAATTATCTATCAGTTCCGGCAAACTCTGCAATTTTCAGAACGGTGTTTAATATAATTTTATATATATATATATATATATATATATATATATATATATATATATAAATTATATATATATATATATATATATATATATATATATATATATATATATAAATATATACAATATATTACTTTCCTTAAATATTTATGTCCTTCTATTGATCACCTAATTACATCGTTTAATTAGATGTTTAGGAATGCGCTTGTTTATAGCGCTTTCACCTTTTCCTGCCTTTACCATATTCCCTTTCTAATTAACCATTTGTGCTGGACATTTTAATGCAACGTGCACCATTTGTCTTGTTTTAATTGCTACAGATGAAAAAGACCGTAATATTAGACTTAAGTCAGACGGATAGTGAGATAATTAATGCAGTTTGACAAAGATGCTTACACGAATTTTTAGATGAACTTTTTTCCGGAATTGTACATATATAGGCACGCCTTTGCTTTCCGTCCGAATTGTTCATTCTGGTAAAGCTTTACGCTCCACCTTAGACCTACTTTTAAACGGTGAAGTATGTACACTAGGGTTATGACTTTTTAATTTTTTGTCATAAATATTGTTTCCTGTATCATCAATCGATGAACATTTGCTTGAAAACAATAAAAAAGTGCCTAATTCCTCAGAATTAAAAAAAAATGTCACCCCGAAAGCAAATATAGTAAAGGGTGTCAGGAAATTATTGCCCCCCTGTAGAGCAAAAACTAGAAGAGATAGATAAAAACCGGCGAGACCACTTGAAAGAGCGTTAAAATCTGAATAAAAACCATTATATTCTATTCCTGTGATTTTAATTATTACCATTTTTTCCCCACAGAAACCATGGCATCATCTATTTTGAACGATTCAGAGACACTTTGAGACACTTCTGGGATCATACCCCGTCGATTAATGGCCGTCAGAGCTGCAAATGGGGGCAACACCCGATATTAAAACAAGTGTTTTTTATTCAAAATTAAACGCTCTTTCGCGTGGTTTTGTCTGTTTTTTTCTATTCCTTTCAGTTTCTTCTGTACAGGGGGGGGCAATCATTTCCTGACACCCTTTACTATATTTGCTTTCGGGGTGACATTTTTTTTAATTCTGAGGAATTAGGCACTTTTTTATTGTTTTCAAGCAATGTTCATCGATTGATGATACAGGAAACAATATTTATGACAAAAAATTAAAAAGTCATAACCCTAAATTGTACACACACACACACACACATATATATATATATATATATATATATATATATGAGAGAGAGAGAGAAAAATAAACAGATAAACAACATGCTCGAGTGTTGCAATAACGGGATCCTGCCTCTAAGAACCGTGGAAGGATGTTTACACTCCACCTTAGACCTACGGTTTAACACGGATCATTAGGGCACCCTGGCTAGCAACCGCGGAAGGGAGCGCCGGGTCTGGAGCCCGGCTATACTCCACCTTAGACTTACAGTTTAACGCGGTCGCCCGACGCATATAAACGTAATGGGCATATAGACGGGTGTGTACGTGCTCCCGTCAAGCGAACACCTCTCCTCTCTCTTAGGTTAGGTATACCCCTTTGGGGAGTGAGGCCGTCCCAGCTTATCTCCCAAAGAGGTCTTCCCCAGCGGGGCTTCATTGCAACTTGGGGGATAACTCCACCTCCAAGTTGCATAACCCCTTGTTGCTCTTGCAACATTCCCCCTCCCTCATTTAGTGGGGTGCCGTGCAACAAAGGGGGTGGGGGTTGGCACTATGGGTGCCCTGCAACAAAGGGGGTTGGGGGTTGGCACTCTTGCAACATTTGCAATTGCATTGCACTCTCCCATTTTGCGGTCATACTACTTGGCTCATACAAGTAAAATTATCTAGCAAATATCACCTTCTTATATATCATATTACAGAGCAGAAAAATTTCTACTTATCATATTTCATACTTTTTAATCCCCCATTCCCTTTTTCAAAAAAGAATGTATTTTGTAAAACCGTCTTTTGTTCAACACCTAATAACATCGTATCTATGAGGACGACTAGATCAAAATTTTTACTGTGCACAGAAAAAGCCATTTCTCAATATGTACCAGATTTCATCAGTTTCTGTTGGACTGTTCCTTTCCTACATCAAACGTAAAAATGAGTGAAAAAGTTA